>LR738712.1:300107261-300143484 GCA_902687465.1 Secale cereale
CCACTCGCCTCAGAATTTTCCTATTCACAAGGCCTATGTAAATGGCACGGTTGGGTTACCCATGCCCACATTGATGAGAATCCCACAATAAGGGGACATGATCTTTGCTTCGACAAGATGTGCCAATGGCAACTGCGTCTCAGGACGGGGAGCGTCGAGCACAAAGCGATCCGGAATTATGACCGGTTGGATGTGACATCGTGCTACAAAACTTTGCCAATGGATTGGGACCATGTAAAATTATATTCTCTCTGTGATTGTGTATGGTGTGTATGACAGGTCTGGGTACTATGGTTGCGTCCGAAGACTATCTTGGAGTTCGGAAAATAGGGAACCCACCTTGCAATGCCGAAAACAATCTGCGCGTCGGGCTCCTCGTCATTGAAAGCCAGGTTTAGGGGCTACTAAGGGAGTCCTGGACTAAGGGTTCCTCGAGCATCCGACATATTATCAATGGGCTGGACTGGTGGGCTACGAATAGATGAAGGTCGAAGACTGCACCCATGTCCAGATTGGACTCTCCTTAGCGTGGAAGGCAAGCTTGGTGATCAATTATGAAGATTCCTTCTTATGTAACCGACTCTATGTAACCCTAGATCCCCCATGTGTTTATACAAACTGGAGGGTGTAGTCCGAATGACATACACACTACCATAGTCATACAGGTTAGACTTCTAGGGTTTAGCTATTACGATCTTGTGGTAGATCAACTCTTGTAATAATCATATTCATCAAGATCAATCAAGCTGGAAGTAGGGTATTACCTCCATAGAGAGGGCCCGAACCTAGGTTAAAATTGTGTCCCCAATCTCGTGTAACCATCGACCTTAGATGCACAATTTGGGTCCCATACCCTATATCCGCCGGTTTTGACACCGACATGCGCGCCCCAGGGGGTGGGCGCGCCCCTGACCCTCGTGGCCACCCCGGAAGGCGGTTGGTGCCCTTCTTTCTCCGCAAGAAAGCTAATACAGGGATACAAATCGTGTCAAAAATTCTGCCCAATCGAAGTTGCGGATCTCCTGGAATATAAGAAATGGTGAAAGGCCAGAATCTAGGAACGCAGAAACAGAGAGAGACAGAGAGACATATCCAATATAGGAGGGGCTCTCGCCCCTCCGCCCCCATGGAGGCTATGTACCAGAGGGAGAACCCTTCTCCCACCTAGGGAGAAGGCCAAGGAAGAAGGAGAAGGAGGGGTGTTCTCTCCCCCTCTCTTCCGGCGGTGTCGGAGTGCCATCGGGGCCATCATCGTGCGACGGTGATCTAAACCAACACCTCTGTCATCTTCACCAACATCTTCATCACATCCCCCCATCTGTCTACAACGGTCCACTCTCCCGCACCCGCTGTACCCTCTACTTGAACATGGTGCTTTATGCTTCACATTATTATCCAATGATGTGTTGCCATCATATGATGTCTGAGTAGATTTTTGTTCTCCTATCGATAATTGGTGAATTGCTATGATTGGTTTAGTTTGCTTGTGGTTATGTTGCTTTCCTTTGGTGCCCATCATATGAGCGCGCACATGGATCACACCATAGGGTTAGTTGTATGTTGATAGGACTATGATTGGAGGGCAGGAGTGACAAAAGCTTCAACCTAGCACATAAATTGATGCATACGGGATTGTAGGGGGACCAATATATCTTAATGCTATGATTGGGTTTTACCTTAATGAACGTTAGTAGTTGAGGATGCTTGCTAATAGTTCCAATCATAAGTGCATGGAATTCCAAGTTAGGGATGAGATGCTAGATGTGGCCTCTCCCACATAAAACTTGCTATCGGTGTAGTAACGTAGTAAATTACTTAGGGACAATTTCGCAACTCCTACCACCACTTTTCCACACTCACTATACTATCTTTATTGCTTCTTTATCTAAACAGCCCCTAGTTTTTATTTACGAGCTCTTTATATTCTTGCAAACCTATCCCGTTACACCTACAAAGTACTTCTATTTTCATACTTGTTCTAGGTAAAGTAAACGTCAAGCGTGCGTAGAGTTGTATCGGTGGTCGATAGAACTTGAGGGAATATTTGTTCTACCTTTAGCTCCTCAATGGGTTCAACACTCTTACTTATCGAAAGAGGCTACAATAGATCCCCTATACTTGTGGATTATCGCATGCTCAAAGTGCTCAGTGATATGCTCCAAAACCCTCAACCACTCTCTCATTACACATTGGTGTCAAACCTAAAGTCAAACTCGGCCCGACCGATTTGATCTATCCGGCGCCACTGAGTTCACTTGACGAAGCCACTGCAAAAACCCTAATCAGTTCGGGCTCACCGAAAGGGATCTCGGTCTCGCCGAGATGGGAATCTAAACTCTCTGTTTCCTACTTGTAACATTTCGGTCTAACCGAGATGTGAGAATTGGTCTCACTGAGTTAGCACTGCAAACTCTTTGTTTCCTTTTCGTAACGTTTCGGTCTCACCAAAATGAGCGAATCGGTCCCACCGAGTTTGCCTGACCAACTCTCTGTTTGCCTATTATAGAAATTGGTCTCACCAAGTTTATGTTATTGGTCTCATTGAGATTACGTTATGCCCTAACCGTAATGAAATCGGTCCCACGGAGTTGATCATATCGGTCCCACTGAAAAGCCTAACGTTCACATTTTGAACGAAATCGCTCCGTCCGAGTTTCATGATTTGGTCCCACCGAGTTTAGTAAATTGTGTGTAATGGCTAGATTTTGTGTGGAGGATATATATACCCATCCACCCACTCTTCATTTGGGGAGAGAGCCATCCGAACGTGCCTACACTTCCAACATACATTTTTTGAGAGAGAACCACCTACTCATGTGTTGAGACCAAGATACTCCAATACTACCATATGAATCTTGAGAGTGGGTGTTGGGGGAGAGTTGAGTGTTGGGGGGACTATCAATTCAAGCACAAGAGCAAGGTGTTCATCATCAACACACCATCTATTACCTTTTGGAGAGTGGTGTCTCCTAGATTGGTTAGGTGTCACTTGGGAGCATCCGATAAGATTGTGGAGTTGAACCAAGGAGTTTGTAAGGGCAAGGATATCGCCTACTTCGTGAAGATCTACCCTAGTGAGACAAGTCCTTCGTGGGTGATGGCCATGGCCAGATAGACAAGTTTGCTTCTTCGTGGACCCTTTGTCGGTGGAGCCCTCCGTGGACTCGCGCAGCCATTACCCTTTGTGGGTTGAAGTCTCCACCAACGTGGATGTACGATAGCACCACCTATCAGAACCACGCCAAAAACATCCGTGTCTCCAATTGCGTTTGCAGACTCGAATCCCATTTCTTTACTTTCTGGGAAATTGCATGCTTTACTTGCCGCTGCTCATATACTCTTGGCATGCTTTCCTTAAATGTATTGTGAATGTTTGAAATTGTGCTAAAAACTCTACCTTAACTGAAATAACTTTAAGATTGCTATTTTTCTTGTTGATTGTCTAATCACCCCCCCTCTAGACACCTCTTCTTCAAACCTCTCAATTGGTATCAGAACTTTGGTCTCCATTGCTTTGGTTTAATCGCCATCGGAGGAAATGGATGAGTCTACGATCGGGAGCATTAGACGTAGAGTGCCTATGCTTGATGGAGAATTTTATAAGGAATGGAAAAATGACATGCTTGAGATCTTCAATGAATATCGTGTGAACAAGTATATTGTTGGTCCTTGTGTGCCCCCCATTGACCGGTCAAATCGTACTTCAAATGAACATCTTGACATAATTCGCAATCTTAGAATTGTTAATAATATAACTAGAGGATTGCCTAGAAATTTGCTTGTTTGCTTACCAACTTTCAAATGTGCCTATACTATATGGAAATTCCTTGAGGAACGATTTCTGGACTACTCTTTGAAAAATCTAGATGTGATCCTTCAAAAGTCCATTGCTTTAAATAAGATGAACTCTAGTGATCCCAAATTTGATGAATGTTTATCTGAGCTTCGTGACCTTATGCATGCCAAAGGAGATGTAGGAATCATTAGTAATATCATCTCGGAAGTCATTAGAATTCATAAAGATGAACATTGTCATGATCGCATAACTAATGAATCACTCTCTCTAGGTGTTGATCTATCACAACACGATGCTGAACATGGTTATTATGATGAGGATGATGATAGTGACTTTAACCTTGATGAAAAAAATGAGACATTTTGGTCTTATGGATAATCCTCGTGGTTACACAGCCGGAGGAAAGGAATGGGTGCTCGACAGTGGATGCACGGATCATATGACCGGAGATAAGGACATATTATATGAGCTTGCTAGAAATGATGGTCCATGAAAGTATGTTACCTTTGGTGAAAGCTCTAAGGGTAAAGTTGTTGGCCTTGGTAAGGTGGCCATATCCAACGATATCTCTATCAAGAATGTCATGCTTGTAGAATCTCTCGAATATAATCTTCTTTCCGTATCTAGATTAGCTGATTTTGGTTTAAATGTGCTATTCACTCATGTTGATTGCCAAGTCTTTCATAGACATAATCACAACATGGTCTTTACCGGCATTCGTAGAGGTGACCTATACATTGTTGACTTTACTAAGAAAGCCCAACCTCACACTTGTTTTATTGCTAAATCTTCTAAAGGTTGGTTGTGGCATAGAAGGTTAGGTCATGTTGGCATGGGAAATCTTGAAAAGCTTATTAAAGGTGATCATATTCTTGGTGCTAAATATGTTATATTTGACAAGGATAGACTTTGCAGTGCATGTCAAGCAGGAAAACAAGTTGGAGGAAGTCATCCCATGAAGAACATCATGACTACAAGAAGACCACTTGAGCTACTTCACATGGATCTTTTTGGTCCCAATGCTTACAAGAGTCTCGGTGGTAACTCTTTTGGATTGGTCATTGTTGATGATTTTTCAAGATTTACGTGGGTGTTCTTTCTTGATGATAAATCGCATGTCCAAAAGATCTTCAAAAACTTCGCTAGGAAGGCCCAGAACCAATTTGAAGTGAAGATCAAGAAGGTTCGGAGCGATAATGGAACGGAGTTCAAGAACGCAAATGTGGATACCTTTCTTGACGAAGAAGGGATTTCACATGAGTTCTTGGCTACGTACAAACCTCAACAAAATGGAGTTGTTGAGAGGAAGAACCGGACACTCATAAAAATGGCGAGAACGATGCTTGATGAGTACAAGACGCCAAGAAACTTTTGAGCGGAAGCCATTGAGACAGCTTGTCATGCTACAAATTGTCTATATCTTCACAAACTTCTCGGAAAGACGGCATACGAGCTTCTCACTGGTAACAAACCCCAAGTTGGATACTTTCGAGTATTTGGCTCAAAGTGTTACACTCTTGACAAGCATCATAATTTTCCCCAAATCTCATGAAGGTTTTCTACTCGGTTACGGCTCAAACTCTCACACTTACCGTGTCTACAACAGTTTCACCAGAAAGGTTGAAGAGACGGTAGATGTGAAGTTTGATGAATCTAACGGCTCGCAAATAGAGCAATTGCCAATTGATGTAGGAGACAAGGACCTTTCGGAGGCAATACAAGACTTATCTGTTGGCAAGATTCGCCCAACGGAGGTGAAGGAGAATACTTCATCCATTCAAGTGGAAACATTATCTTAACGACAAGGTGAACCACAAGTTGACTCGGAGGCATCCACAAGCAGGACACGCCAAGATAAAGGAAACAAGGAAGTGCTTCAAGATGAACCTCATCGACCTCCTTCTCCACCTCCACAAAGGGAAAAGAACACCAACAACAATGAAGAAGGACAAGAAGAAGAAGATGATGAAGAGGATGTTCCACCCCGACCCAAGCAAAAGCTTTCAGCAGTTAGAGCAAGAATTGCTAGAGATCAACCCGTAGAGAAAATCTACGATGATATCCAATCCAGGAGAATCACTCGCTCTAAATCTCGCTTAGATAACTTCTATGAACATTACTCCTTCAAATCTAACCTTGAACCTATGAAGGTTGAAGATGGTCTTGATGATCCGGATTGGGTGAACGCTATGCACGAGGAACTACATAACTTCGAGAGAAACCGAGTTTGGACATTGGTTGAGAGGCTCGACAACAACCAAAACATCATCGGTACCAAATGGGTGTTTCGCAATAAGAAAGATGAAGATGGACAAGTTGTATGCAACAAGGCCCGTCTCCTTGCCCAAGGGTACACTCAAGTCGAAGGTATGGACTATGGTGAGACACATGCCCCAGTTGCTAGACTTGAGTCCATACACATCTTACTTGCCTATGCAAATCATCATGATATCACTTCATACCAAATGGACATTAAAAGTGCTTTTCTCAACGGTGAAATTGAGGAGGAAGTTTATGTTAAACAACCTCCCAGAAACCTAATCATGTTTACAAGCTTCACATAGCCCTTTATGGTCTTAAACAAGCTCCTAGAGCATGGTATAAATGCTTGACCAAGTTCCTTATTGAAAAAGGCTTTGAAATCGAGAAAATTGATTCCACACTTTATACTAAAAGGGTTAATGGTGAATTATTTTTGTGCCAAATTTATGTTGATGATATTATATTTGGTTCTACTAACCCCCATTTTAGTGAAAGGTTTGGAAAGCTAATGTCAGAAAAATTTGAGATGTCTATGATGAGTGAACTCAAGTTCTTTCTTGGTTTTGAAAATCAAGCAAACTAATGAGGGTACGTTTGTTTCTCAAACAAAATATACCGACGACTTGTTCAAGAAGTTCAACATGCAAGAATGCAAAGGTATGACTACACCCATGCCTACTAGTGGACATCTTGACTTGACAAAGGATGGCAAACCGGTTGACCAAAAGGTTTATCGTTCTATGATTGGTTCATTGTTATATCTATGTGCCTCCTGTCCCGACATTATGCTAATTGTATGCACGTGTGCGCGATATCAATCGGCCCCCAAAGAATGTCATCTTAAGGCTGTGAAAAGGATTGTGAGATACTTAATTCACACACCCAACTTTGGCATTTGGTATCCTAAGAGGTCTTCTTTCGATCTTGTTGGCTACTCCGATTCAGATTATGCCGGAGACAAGGTTGATAGAAAGTTCACTTCAGGTAATTGTCAATTTCTTGGTAGATCTCTTGTATCTTGGTCCTCCAAGAAACAAAACTCGATATCCTAATCCACCGCCGAAGTGGAATATTCACCGCCGAAGTGGAATATTTTGCCGCTGGTTCATGTTGGTCTCAATTACTTTGGATGACCCAAACTCTTAAAGACTATGGGATAAATGTGAAACATGTTCCATTGCTTTGTGACAATGAAAGTGATATTATGATTGCTCATAATCCCGTGCAACATTCTCGAACTAAACATATTGAACTTCGTCATCATTTCATTCGAGATCATGTTGCTAAGGGTGATATCAATCTTAAACATGTTTGTACCGATAAGCTATTAGCGAATATATTTACAAAACCAATTGATGAGAAAGTGTTTTGCAGGTCGAGATGTGAATTAAACATTATTGATGCCTCAAACTTGGAGTAATAACTCCTTTCTGGATACATGCAAGGCATGAGCCTTTCACTAATCCTTGATATTTCTCTTATGAAGATGATCATATGTCTTGGATCTATTTGTACCCTTGCATGCTATCTAACCCATGTAGGTACTTGGATGAACCCAAATATATGAAATTGCAACTCTCTCATATCCTAAGCAATCTCTACATCACCAAGTCTCTATGATATGGCAAATAAAGTAAATGAAGCATGAATCCTTCAACATATCCTTTAACAATTTCTCTGTATCAGATTTCATTTGTTATCAAATTTTCATGATTGTCATTTTGGATACACAAGTGCTCTTCCTTGCAAATCTAACTCATGTAGGAAGATGAACTCAAATTACAAGTGGTGCTCCCAACTCTTGATGAACTACATCGACCTTGAGCATCCAGCAAAAGTTCAAGTACATGATCATGATCAACATCGCGCCCCAAGGTATGTTATTCCATCTTATAGAAGCTTTACCCCAAGCCATGAGGTCAAAGGAACTCAACAAGATGTGAATACATCAAGATGCTTAAACGAAAAATGGCAACCCCATTTTGAGCTTAAACGATGGACATGACCTATGATCAAGTGATCTCACTTGACTCCTAAGTCAATATACTCTAACATAGGTGACTTTGTCGTCGACCATTTCTAGATGATGTTCTCTAGTGTTTCTCTTTGTTCCTCCTTTTCCTTTGCATGCTTGTTCCCCTTTAAAAAAACTTCATCTAGATTTTCTCTTATTTTCTTTTCTTTTCTCTGCAACCAATTCATTGCATATTATTCAGTTAATTCCTTACAAATCCTTGTGAGATCTTAGTTGCCTAGTGAGCTTAGTTGATAATTTTTCTCTCTGTGTTGAACTCAGACACACCGGTTTGTCTCTTTCGATCAAACCAAACCACCTCGGTGCCACCAAAGATAAAAACCCGGTGTTACCGATTTCAATGCTGAGGAGACTCGTTGCCTTTTGCATCCTACATATTTGTTCCAACTGAACTCAATGATTCTTGACCTCTATAAGCATCACATTCTCACTACAAAAAAATACACTTCCGTGATGATACGTGTTTGTCACAGTAGGTCATGTTTTCTGTCATCAATGTACATCCATGACAATTTTATGACAGAATAAAGATAGTCATACCTATGCTGTCGTAGAAGTGTTCCATGACATTACCAAAATTATCATCACGGAAGTGTCCACTTCCATGACGATAAATCGCGCGTCACAGAAGTGCTTTCGTCAAGGGTGACCGACACGTGGCATCCACCGTAATAGAACGCCGTTAAGATATCGGGTTCGATTTTAGATCCGATAACCCGTTAACAGCCCCAACCAATGGGGATTTTCCACGTGTAAAATCATCATTGGCTGGAGGAAACACGTGTCGGCTCACCATTGGGACAGATGTCATCCACTCATTAGACATAAAGCGCCTATGATACGTCGACACGTGGCACGACCAAATAGAGGCCCATTTTAGTGAAAAGGCCGGCCCGTTTGACTTTGTCAAAAGGTGGCAGGCCGGCCCACGGCAAGCCTGTTAACGGCATGTTTGCATATAGCCCATTTAAAGCCCGCTAACGCAGGGCTCGTTTACGGCCTATCCGAATTAGGCCGAGTAGCGTCATCTACTCATTGGACCTAAAGCACCTATGATACGTCCACACGTGGCACGGCCCAACAGAGGCCCATTCCTATGAAAAGGCCGGCCCGTTTGACTTGGTCAAAAGGTGGCGGCCCGGCCTACGGCAAAGCTGTTAACGGCCCGTTCGCGTATAGCCCATTTACAGCCCGCTAACTTATGGCCCGTTTACGGCCTATCCAAATTAGGCCCAGTAGCATCATCTGGGCCGTCCAATATAATTCAAGCCCATTTTAACTTGTGGCCCATGTATGGCCCATGACGTCTTTTGGCCCATATGAGGCCCTTTGTAACACTCAGCCCATTAACGACCCATGGTAAAACTGGCCCGTAATGAACAGTGTATCACTTTATACCCATTAACGGCCCATTATTCTGTTGGGCCGTTTCCAGCCCATGTTATCTTTCGGCCTTCTCAGGGCCCATTTATTCTTGGGCTCATTTCCATCATTCGTTTACTTTCGGCCCGTTACTGTCATTTTCTGCTTGTGGGCCAAATTCAGCTCGTGGTTAAAGTCGGCCCGTTTGTGGTCCATTAATACGTTGGGCCATTTTTATAGCATCATCAAATACGACCTATTAACGGCTCATTATGGTCATCCCATAAAACGTACGATTTCCACTCTAGCCCATTTACGACCCCTTATATGGCCCGTACAAGGCCCATAGATCAGACGGCCTGTAGAAGGCCCATGGATCCTACGGGACATAGAAGGCCCATTGACCCGACGGCCCATAGAAGGCCCATTGATCCGACGGCCCATAGAAGGCCCATGGATCCACTGGCCCATAGAAGACCCATGGATCCAACAGCCGATAGAAGGCCCACGGATTCGACAGCCCATAGAAAGCCCACGAATCCGACAGCCATAGAAGGCCTTGGATCCTCCATCCCATAGACGGCCCATGGATCGTACGGCCTATGGAGGGCCATGGTCACTACAACGTTTGGGCGAGTTGGCCCCCGTTTGAACGATATAGCCTATTCAAAGAATTATCATACTCTATACTATCACCTCTAAAAAACATAAACTATACAATAAAGAGACTAAGGCATATAAACGTAGAATAATCCTACACTATACAATAAAGAAATTACAGCCGATTATACCCACTGGGCATTATGGTTCGGCACCAGTGATAATAAAGCATACACAAACAACAAATTACATACACTGGGCAAATACAGCTCATACATCATGGACGCACATCAACATAACTTAGCATTTGAACTATAATCTCTTCAGAAAATAGGATTGGCCGGATTTAGATAGCACAAATTGCAGTCTGCAAAATCTCCAATTCCTTCATTGTTACCTCAGTGTCTTGTTTCATTTTTTTGACTCCTACATCTAATACCTGCAAGTCCAGTGTCAACTTGTTGATTGTACGTTCAGAATCATGTACACATTGTCTTGCCACCTCTAGTTGATGCTCGAGAACATTAGCACATTCCAATTCCAATCCATAATCATTCGGTAACAGCCATGCCGCACTGCTCGCAGATCTTTGTGTTGATGTCACTTCATCCTGAAATGTTTCTGTAAGTACACATGACTAGGGCAAAAATATAGTTACAATGAGCAAGACAGACTATTTTGTATGTCGCAAAACAGGACTAACAATAATGTTACACGTCATGAAGCATAAGTAGGTGATATTTTAAAAATTATAAAAAAGGTAGTCTGTGCAGCCTGCATACAGAAATCTCTCTTAGCTCACCAGAGGAGCATGATGTTGGGGCCCAATCCAAAACACAGACAAGTTCCAAATTTAGACAGCACGTTGCGTAGAAGTAAGCAAGCAGTTGGCCATTCCGTAGCTCAATTAAAGTCTTAGGGAGCATAATGAACATCAGAGGATATCATACAAACATACTACAGCAAGCAAAACTATGCAATCATTAGCCTAGTATAAACTAGATTGTGACCCTCATTCAATACTAGTTAGTTAATAGACTTCAAAGCTTCAGGCACACTTCGGCAGAGTAATTAAATGGTAAGGCCTTTAATTATGTCAACTAATAGTTATACAAGTACCCAACATCAGGCATCATCCTTTGGGAATCTCATTAACTGAGGACAAATAAAGCAATTGAAAAGAGCAAATTAACTATGCCTGAAACAAACAAGGAATTGAACTGTTGAGTTGGATAAAGTGACTTACCTTAACAGGTTGAAGAGGCTCAGTGTAGCTCCTACTTCTCTTACAAGGCTCCTTCCTAACATCTTGTACTTGGAAATCCTCAATCTTATCTTCATTGCACCCCCTCTGCAAGGTGACACAAACTAGTTACTCGTCTCCTTGGAAGATAAATATGCATACTTTCCAGTCTGTGAACACAAAAGGATGAGTATAACAAAACAACACCACATAATGAAACATGCCGCATCTCTTGCACTTGCACACAATGAAATGAGCATTTACTATGTCTGCACTATGCAAAAACTAGGCATACCTTCGAACCGGATCTCCAGGTACTCTTGGAGAGCCTACTTTAGTGTACAACCAAACCTTTATGTCACCTATGAGTTAGAAAAGGCCCCAGTACAGTAGCCCTTAGTGTTTAAATCGTTGACAAGCTCTATTAGAGTGTTAGGTCAAGAAAAGCAAGTAATCAAAGCAAACAATGATGGTCATGCATTCTTGTTTAAATTAGGCAATGTGATCTCTATTGAAAACATTGACCAAAGTAGATTGTGCCAAGTAGATGGTATATTTGTATTTGCATTTTGAGAAAATAGTGATGTTATGTTTTCATATCATATTAATTATAGCACTGGGTTCAATTTGTGATGTTTGCAAGTCAAATTAATTTTCATATGGGCAGCAAAATGGAAAAATATAATGCAATCTAGACTTTTCACTGATCATACCAAAGATAAGATGAAAACGCAATGAAAAGAACTGGTTCGCTTATTACATGGAGCTTATATTCACATGTGCTTATTTTCTTAGGATAACTCGTAATAACTGTCCCTAAGAAACTTGGCCAATAGAACTGACATACAAATAACATGTCACGATGATTGCAATGGAGGAGTGATGTACCATAGCACACTGTATAGGCTCACCGCAGGCTCTCCTTTTTTGCGATGTTCCATGAAATTGCCACATACATCTTGTACTTTTTCATTGTGCAACCCTATCTGCAAGTTGACACGGCTAATTTCAGACATCTCTACATGATAATACATTGCATATCCTGTTCGCACACGAACATGTCACGTTTACCCTCGACACCGGGGGTGGTGCACCGCAGCTCACGTTGAAGGAGTCTCACCGAAAGCGCGATTCGCAAGTCGGCCGGCGAGAGCTTTTGAAGACCCGAAACCATACACTCCCAGGAGGGACCCCGTCGGGGAGTGCGGCAGCTATGGGCTGCCCTAGGTCGGTCAAGCCGCCGCTAGAGCCTCGGTATCCGCAGCTCTCCAACACGACGAACGAGGGAGCAAGAACGAGGAAGGAACAAAACGTAGATGAAAAGGTTGTAGATGCGTTTGCGATTGTGTGTTGTTCAATCGGCCATCACCCCTTGAGTATATAAGAGGCGGATGGACTTCCCGTGCAAGGAAAAGGCTTCAAGTCACGTCCAAAACCCTAGTCCAATTCAAATTTTGCCAGGGATATTACTAGCAGGTATAAACCGGCCAGGAGGGTCCGGCTTACGCTAGTAAGGTTATATTATCAGAAGCCTAGTAGAATGTATAACAAGGGATCATAACCCATAGAGGTTCAGGACCCATGTATTAGGCCCACGGTCTGTGAACCGTCATACCATGTAACTTGGGATGTAAGATAGAAAATGTAGAGACCGAGGCGGACACGTTTATGAGCCGGCCTCGGGACTCTGTAAACCGGGCCGGGCGTCGCCTCCTATATAAAGGGACGACCCGGCGACAGTTCAGGACAAGAAACAACAGCTCGAGACACAGGTAAAGTGGATTCGCTCCCTGGTCATCGACGCCCAAGCAATACCACACCAAACTAGACATAGGCTTTTACCTTCATCGAAGGGGCCGAACTAGTATAAAATTCCCTATGTCCTTCGTCCGCTTTAACCCCTTCAAGCTAACCCGAGCGATGGCCTCACACCTAAGTCCGTTAATCCGAACATCTGCCGTGCTAAATCCACGACAGTTGGCGTCCACCATGGGGCTATCGCATGATGGTTTCGAGTTCTTGAAGGGCAGCTTCGAAGGGCTCAAGGGTTACGCTGTAGGCCGGATGACCAAGAGTCATCACGGCCGGATCTACATCGACGACGCCAGCTGGGGCCTTGAGGCCGATTCAATCGAATACGGGTACCGGGTTCCCTTCGGTGGCATCCACGTCTTCATCGGCAAGATCGGTGAACCGGGACCTGAGTCGGACATCTTCCCCAACATCGTCGAGCCGGCTCAGCGTGCGAGATCGGCCCGGATTCAGCCCGCCATGAAGCATGTTTTCGTTGGAGCAGTGCATGGAGTACAAGCCGAGGACGGATCGGATTCTGGTGGCGACACAGTTGTCTATTCCGACGATGAATCTTCATCCGGAGAGACCGAATCTTTGTATCTGTTGCAGGACGGCCGGTCCGAGGGAGTGTCCGATGGCGATAGTATTCCGGACCCCTTTGATCCGCCAAACAGGGTTGCTGTTTTCATGGCCGGATCACAACCTATGCAGCAACCCTCGACGACCGGGGCGATAACCTCAGAGGCAGCAGCAGCCAGAGTTGGTGACCTTCCCCCGTCGCCCTCTGACGTCCTAACCACCTTAGTCGATAACTTGACGGCGCTCGCCACAGCAGAAGTAGCCCAGGCCGACAAGGCGCAGCATGATGCGGAGATCGCTTAGTTGAAGAGCAGGATTGAGCAAGCTAAGTTGGATCTGGATGCGGAGAAAGCCAGGATGGCTACAAGGCAGGCAGAGCTAGACTCCCAAGCTTTTTGGCTCAGGCTGGATCAGAACGCTTCATAGGAGGTAATGTACAGAAGGCAACAAACTCGTCTACCGCCGGTTTATGAGGCAAGATATCTCTTTGGTACACCAGGAGCGGGAGCCAGTAACCGCCCAGCGGTAAACCAGGGAGGAGCTCCGGGGACACGCGCGTCGGTTCAGCCACCAGCCACAGAGCGGAACCGCGAAGTAGTGCCGACGCCGCATGTACCCACCCCTCCCGGTCATTATTCTAACCCGTTGGACAACATTGTCGTCGCCGCTTCACGGTTGGCCGCTCTTCCCATCGAGGGGACATCCCCCATAGCAATGGAGGCACGACGGGCTAAGGAGTTTCTGGACACGGCGTTAACGCATCAGCAGGCATATTCTTATAGCCGGGAGAGGATTCATTCAACCCCCCCGCCCGAGCCGAAGTTACACGAGGCGCCTGGATGAACCGGCTGTGTCTAGCAGCGCGCGAAGACGGCACAGACAAAGGCAGGATAATCCGGCGGGAGCAGGAGCACATGCCCAGGAGGCGGTGGACCAGGCTAGACATACTGCTCGCGACGATACTCGTCAGGCAACGCCGGTTCACCCCACCACCATAGAAACAGGAATCATGTCCAGTTCCTTAGGGGTGCAGTGCCTCATCTCCGCTTTACGGAACGTGAAATTACCCAAAGACTTCAAAGGCCCGCGCAAGGTAGCCAACTACACGGCGGATTTGGCTCCGGAGGCGTGGGTTGAAAGTTATGAGATGGCTATGGAGATGCTTGATGTGTACGAAGCTGCGTGCGCCAAATACATCACAATGATGCTTGAGGGCACGGCCCGGATATGGTTAAAGGGTTTACCACCTAACTCCATCGGATCATGGGGCGAGCTGCGTCGCCGGTTTATGAATAATTTCAAAGACACATGTAAGAAGCCGATGTCCGTGGTTGACTTAGCCACTTGTGTTCAAGGAGAGCAAGAGACCACAAGCAGTTGGGTGCGGCGAGTATCTGAAATTTTGCACTCCTCCAATAGCATCAATCCGAGCACGGCTATAGTGACCTTGGAAGGCAATTGCTAGTTTTAGACTTTGAGGCAAAAGCTAGGACGGCTCAAGCGGGATTGCAATGACATGGGAATGATCATGTGCGCTTTGGTAAAGTATGGAGACTCTGATAACACCAAGTATCCAGATACAGACGGAGACAAGTCCGGGAAAGCGGGCAAAAACAGTAAACCGACGCACACCAATCTGGTAGGTGCAGATTACAATGGCAAGCGTAAAGCGGAAGGCAGCTCGGACTTTGTGGCCAATACCTACGTTTAAGACAACGGGCAGCGCCGCAAGGGTAGACCGCCCCCACGCAATGGGAGGCCGCCTATTAACCTAGATCGCCAGTTGAGTGTGCCTTGCCCAAAGCATGGTACAGAGGAAAACCCGGCTACGCATCTCTGGAAGGACTGTTTTATTATGCAAGAGTTTATGAAACAGGCCAAGTATAACCACGGACCCCCCAGCGGATCAGGCCCCGGTTTTCAGTGTCCGGGTTACCAGGTTGGTGGATCCGGATCAGGATATCACGGCGGTAACAACAACCACAATGGTAACAATCAGGAGCAACATAACCAGCAGCATGGTCAGGGTGGATACAACAACTAGGGCAATCAACAGCGTCAGCAGCAATAGCAATCCGGATATCAGAATAATCCGAAGGAGCTAAGCAGTGGGCAGTATCATGTTTTCACCACAAGTTTGTGCAAACGGGATCAAAAGGTTCTGAAGAGAGCAGTACACGCTGTTGAACCGGCGGTACCACGTTTTTTTCGTTGGTCTGAGCAACCCATTGTGTGGAGTAGTGAGGATCACCCACCACGGGTTGATAATCCGGGTCAGCTGGCCTTGGTGGTGGCACCATAGGTGGGTGGCTACAAGTTCACAAAGGTGCTTATGGATGGAGGCAGCAGCATCAATATCCTATACTATGAGACTTTCCGACGTATGGGATTGACAGACAAGAAGCTCCGATAGTTCAACACAGTGTTCCATGGAGTGGTGCCAGGTAAATCGGCTTACCCAGTTGGAAAAATTGATCTAGAAGTCACCTTTGGGGATGAGCATGACTCTAGATCAGAAACCGTGACCTTCGAGGTTTTAAAGATCAAGAGCCCATATCATGCTCTGTTCGGGAGACCGGTTTACGCCAAGTTCATGGCTAGACCGTGTTATGTTTATCTGCAGCTTAAGATGCCGGGTCACAAGGGAACCATCACGGTTCACGGGAGCCGCAAGATCGCGTTGGAATGCGAGGAAGGAGATGCAGCATATGCTGAGACAGTTTGTGCTACGGAGGAGCTGAAGTTTTATAAGGACAATGTTTATCCGGAAGATATGTCCCCGTTGAAGAAGCCAACTACAGAGCATGATCCGGCACTGAGGTTTAAGTCGGCAGAGGAAACCAAGCAGGTTGATTTTGTTCCGGGCAATTCATCTAAGTAGTTCACTATCAGCGCTAACCTAGATCCCAAATAGGAAAGCACACTCATCGAGTTCATCCGTGAGAACTGGGATATCTTTGCATGGAAACCTTCTGACATGCCAGCTATACCGAGGGAACTCTCTGAGCACAGTCTTAATATTGATCCAAAGTTTAAACCGGTCAAGCAGTATTTGCGTCGTTTCAATGAGGAGAGGCGCAAGGCTATATGCGAGGAAGTGGCTAGGCTCTTGGCTGCAGGTTTCATAATCGAAGTGTTTCATCCAGAGTGGTTGGCTAATCCTGTACTAGTGCTCAAGAAAAATGGCACCTGGAGGATGTGTGTTGACTACACAGTCCTGAAAAAAGCTTGCCCAACTGATCCTTTAGCTCTCCCCCGTATTGATCAAATTATCGAAGCAACGGCGGGATGTGAGCGGCTAAGTTTTTTGGATGCATATTTAAGTTATCATCGGATCAAGATGGCAGTTAAGGACCAGGAGAAGACAACTTTCATAACTCCCTTTGGAGCCTTCTGCTATGTGTCCATGCCTTTTGGGCTCAAGAGTGCCCAAGCAACTTATCAGCGTTGTGTGCAGAACTACCTACAGGGGCTGATTGGAAGAAATGTCCATGCATATGTTGATGACATCGTGGTAAAATCCAGGAAGGAGGAGATGCTGATAGAGGACTTAAAAGAAACCTTTGACAACCTCCGGGTTTACAAGATGATGCTTAATCCGGAGAAGTGTGTTTTTGGTGTCCCAGCAGGCAAGCTCCTTGGATTCTTAGTGTCAAACAGAGGTATTGAAGCTAATCTGGAGAAGATCAAGGCGATCACATCCTTGGCTAAACCGGCTTGTATCAATGATGTCCAGCGCGTGGTAGGCCGTATTGCAGCATTGAGCCGGTTCATCAGCCGTTTGGGAGAGAAGGCGATCCCGCTTTATCAGATGATGAAGAAAACGGACCGGTTTGTCTGGAGCGATGCTGCAAACGCTGCGTTCGAGGATTTGAAGCGGCAATTGGCAGAACCACCAGTTCTTGCAGCCTAGTTGACAAGGAGCCGCTGCTGTTATACGTGGCCGCCAATGCCCGTGCAGTTAGCGTGGCCATTGTGGTGGAGCGCAAAGAAGCAGGTAAAGAATATCCCGTTCAACGTCCGGTTTATTACATCAGTGAGGTGCTCATTGAGTCGAAACAAAGATATCCACACTGGCAGAAATTGGTATATGGTGTGTTCATGCCAAACCAGAAGTTGAAGCACTACTTCTAGGGCCACCCAATCACTGTTGTGAGTTCAGCTCCGTTGGGGGATATAATCCAGAACAGAGAAGCCACTAGCAGAGTAGCGAAGTGGGCCATTGAGCTTAGCCCACACGGATTGAAATATGCGCCCCGTACTGCTATAAAGTCCCACGCACTGGTGGATTTTATCAATGATTGGACAGAGTTGCAAGCACCTGAGGAGAAGCCGGATCATACATACTGGACAATTCACTTTGATGGTTCAAGGCAATTGGAGGGCTCGGGGGCTGGAGTCATGTTAACTTCCCCACGAGGTGATAAGTTCTGTTACGTCCTCCGTTTAATGTTCCCTTGTACTAACAATGCTGCTGAGTATGAAGCTCTCCCCCACGGTTTACGGATGGCCAAGGAGATGAACTTGAGCCGGGTCAAGTGCTTTGGTGACTCGGATCTGGTGGCACAGCAAGTGTCTTGCAAGTGGGACTCTAAGGATCCGCTCATGGTGGCTTATCGGCGGGATGTGGATGCAGTCGCACGATACTTCAAGGGATATCAGGTGGACCACATAGACCGGCAGAAAAATGAAGCGGCCGATGCATTAAGCCGGCTGGGCTCTCAGCGTAAACTGGTTCTGTCTAATACCTTCTTGGATGAATTGCATAGTCCGTCAGTGCAGGTACCTTCAAAGGAGGATTTGGCTGTTCCTGATCCGGAAGCACGGTTGGTCGCAGCATTTCATGTCATTCCGGATTGGACACTCCCCTATCTGGCGTATATGAGCCGAGGTGAATTACTAGAGGACGAAATTGAGGCACGACAGATAATCCGGCGATCTAAATCTATGACTATCGTCAATGGAGAACTTCATCACCACAGCGTTTCTGGGGCGTTTCAGCGGTGCGTATCACCAAAGGAAGGCTCTGATATTCTTCGAGAGATTCATGAAGGGGATTGTGGTCATCAAGCCGGTTCAAAGTCCTTGGTAGCTAAAGCTTTTCATCAAGGGTTCTATTGGCTGACGGCTCACGCCGACGCAGAGGACTTGGTCAGAAAACGTGACGCTTGCCAGAAATTTTCGCGGCGTGCTCATGTACCGGCGCAGGAGCTGCGGATGATTCCAATCACTTGGCCGTTTGCGACTTGGGGGCTTGATATGGTTGGACCCTTTAAAAGATCTCAAGACCAGAAAACCCACCTGTTAGTAGAAGTGGACAAATTTACAAAGTGGGTTGAAGCAGAGCCTGTTAGTAAGTGTGATGCGGCAACATCGGTTAAATTCATCAAAAAGGTAATTTTCCGGTTTGGCTTTCCACACAGTATTATAACTGATAATGGCACCAACCTATATAAAGGAGAGATGGAAGAGTTCTGTCAAAGAGAACATATTCGCCATGATGTGTCATCAGTAGCTCACCGTCAGTCCAATGGCCAAGCTGAGAGAGCCAACCAAGAGATCTTGAGAGGTATCAAGCCCCGACTTATGGTTCCTTTGCAAAGAACATCGGGTTGCTGGGTAGAGGATTTACCCTCTGTCCTATGGAGCATCAACACTACACCTAACAGATTAACAGGGTACACACCTTTCTTTATGGTATATGGTGCTGAAGCGGTCCTGCCCAGCGATATTCGGCATGATTCACCACGGGTGGCAGCTTACGTTGAAGCGGATAATGAGCAAGTAAGGCAAGACAACTTGGACCGGCTAGATGAAGAACGGGATCCGGCAGCAGCACGATCAGCATATCAACAAGATCTGCGCCGGTACCACAGCCGTCGGGTTAAAACCAGAACGTTCCAGGAGGGAGATCTGGTGCTCCGGCTCATCCAAGACCAGACAGATATGCATAAGCTATCCCCACCTTGGGAAGGACCCTTTGTGGTCAGCAAGAACCTGCACAATGGATCATACTACCTTGTCGAAGTTTGAGAACATAAGGACTCACGTACGACAGAGGAGGAGACCAAGCAGCTGTGGAACATCGCTCTTCTTCGGCCTTACTATACTTAAGCCATTGGCTCTGCTTTATGTACAATGTATATATTATACTTAGTAAAATAAACTGGCGCACCCGGATCACCAGGGAATCAGCAATCTTCTTCGTAGAAAGAGTATCACATGGGGGCTTCGAAAGAAGCTTTCCATGGCCTCTTAAACCGGCGCCCCTGATAGCATCAGGGAATCAGCCGTGTCTTTTATACACAAGAATATCACATGGGGGCTTCAAAAGAAACCTTCCATGGCCTCTTAAACCGGCGCCCTTGACAGAGTCAAGGAATCAACCGTGTTCTTCTACGTAGTATCACATGGGAGTTTTCTACGGCATCTCACCATGGCCTCCTAAACCGGCGCCTTTGACAGAATCAGGGAATCAGCCGTGTTCTTCAAAAGGAGTATCACATGGGAGCTTTCTACAGAAGCTCACCATGGCCTCCTACAATGGCGCCCTTGATACATCAAGGAATCAGCCATCTTATCAAACAAGAATCACATGGGGGCTTCCGCGGGCAAGGGAGTTTCCCATGGCCTCTTGAGCCGGCGGCCGTATGAAGCCCATCATAAGAGCACTGCTCTGGTTGCTTCGGCAATTTCCACATGATGATGAGGGGTAGAAGAGAGTGTTGGTGCCCAACCCAGCTCAAACATATGCCCCGACGAGCAAAAACGGCTCACACACTACCGGGGGGCTCGCAGAGAGTTGAATAACCTTGTAGTGAACATGGCTTGGAAGCCCGGTGCATGCACCTAAAACCCCGGATTAACCTGCCTGCCTCAAGTAAATCACGCCGTCCAGGTAAACCTGGTATGACCCGTCGAACCTGCCACAAGTTACTCCCTCGGGACCCTGAACTTGGCCACGTTAAATTGACGATCATCGAGTTGATCACCTAAAGACAAAATCTTAACGAGATTTTGAAACATTAGGTGGCTTGTCATCGATGATTTGGTTAAGTATTGCGGAGCATCTTGACAGGCTTTGCTAAAATGGTTAATGACAGTAGCTTGGCAGCTCATAAAAAGCCTCGAATTTGGAGCCTGGCAGCTCGTAAAAAGCCTCGACTACATGGTCTTATTTGCTCAAAAAACCTTTTTTTTTATGATTTCATAAATCTTAGTCGTCATGATCATTGGTTTTAACCAAGTCCATTGATGCGAGACTGGACAACTACAAAGTTGACCATATATCTGCAAAAGTCTGCGTCATGAACACCAGCGAGAGTTAAACCGGCATTCATTGTAACCCGGATCGGCCATCTAGCTAAGCCAAACAAGAGAGCCAAGAGCCTCATCAGCGCGTGCGCTTTCAATTATTCCTACCGGTTTAAGGTCGACAAGCACACTTAATCAGAGGTATGGTATGTATTTGTGATCAACAACTATTCCTTTGATATATATATCATAGCAGTATAATCCATCCGGTGGTAAACCGCCAGGACATCTTTTAGCTTCGTTCATGCAGGCACAGATAATATAAGCGGATCACGCATTGTAAACAGAAGATTAAATTGAGAGATGCCAATTCAAATAGTGCCATAAATAGTGGGACAAAGGCAGTATTTCAACTATCCTATTACAAGGCACTTGCAGGCCCGAATGGATCAAAAGTTTCTGGCAAAGTATTCAGCAAATACAAGTTAAACCGGACGGTTTACGACTCCTCTTCATGCTGTGAAGGCTGAGGGTCAACTTGTTCCGGGTCTTCATCGACTTCAGGCAATGGCTCGAAACTAGGAGCGCTCCGGTCAATATTGGAGAGAGCACGGAAATACACTTCATCATTGATAAGATCTGAAGGGTCAATATCTGGAGCGAAAGTGTTGTTACGAACTGGTGGGATCAGATGTTCGGTGTCGTAAACCGGCTGCTCCACCCGCTAATTTTCTAAGTCATAAGCCGGATGATACCTTGTCAAATCTGCTTCGTCAGCAAGCTTACTAGCAAGAGGGCGCATGTCCTTAGTTAAAGCACGGAGATCTTCGGCTGAGAAGGCTGACCCGTCCTCCTTCATACTGGGGTAGCCGTTCATGGCCTCCGCCGGATCAAAATCCGGGACCCATGCTTTGGCCCGGGTCAGCGCCACGAGAGAGCCAGCTCGCGCAGCAGACTTCTTAACCTCAACCAGACGCACAGGCAGGACAGATAGCTTCTCCAGGGTGGCTTGGATGGTAGTCGGCGCCGGTTTATTGTGCGACATGGCACTGATAGCCCTTTGAGCGTCGGAGTAGAGCTGCTCCATCAGGGTATAAGCAGCCTTGAGCTTCTTTTGGACATCGTCTCCAAGATGAGTTATGCGCCTCCTTGTATGCAATGGACGAGTCAAACCGGAGCGGAACAAAGATTGCAAGGGTACAAATATATGAAAACATATACTCATCGAAGATAGCAGAAGTCATGTTCTCTATTTGCTGTTTCAACCCGGATAGCTCCTGCGTAACCGGATTAAGGGCAGCTTTGGCATCATTTGATCTTTTTTCAAGAGCGTCCCTTTGCACCTCCCATGTGGACCGCTCCGCTTCAAAATCTTTTTTCAATTTTTCCATGTTAGTCAAAGCAAGGACAAGTTCTTCCTTAGCTTTGGCTGAAGCAGTCTCATGGAAGGCCAAGCTATTCCGAAGCTCAGATGCCTCTGAAGCCCTCCGGGTCAACTCAGCCTGCAAGAAAAGCAAACGTGTGAGAAGGACAGATTATTCAAAGTCTCAAGCACATAACATGTTGTGCACTTGACACTTGGTGGCTAATGTACAATTGAAGTAAGGAAAGCAATTTTTTTCAAACAAGTCCCAAGCACATAAACAGGTTATGCCCTTGGCACTTGGGGGCTAATGTAAGTTCATTCTCAGACATACTTGAAGTCCCGGTTCACCTACAGTGAAGCTAAACCGGCACTTGGGGGCTACTATGGTCTAAAGGTGTGATTGCAAAGTACAAAGCAGAAACAGAAAACAAAGGGAAAGAGAGTCACCTCATATTTGTCCTTCATCATGTTAACTAAGCCGGCTTCATAGTCGCGGCTGGTGAAGAGCCGGTTCAGATACCCGGAATGAAGTTCCTGGGCACTCAATTGAGCATAGCTTGACAAGTCTGTGCTCCACTTGCCTTTATCTTGTTGAAAATTTTCCTCCTTTGCAGTATGCGTAGCCAAGGTAACAGGCTCGGTGGGAGCAATGAAGCCTAACCCGGTTACCTCAACATCTGCTGTCGAGGTAGCAGTTGGCTGGAGAGGATCAGTAGTGTGCACCGGATTAACAGGAGCCGGGCTAGCCCGAGGAGGACTAACCTGGACAGGGCTTGCCGGTTCAGCCGTGTTCTCCATATCATCACCTCCCGGCGGAGCAACATATTCGCGGTCCATAGGAGCGGGATCATCAAGCTGAATTTCAATGTTGTCCTCTGGAGGGATGGCCGCCTCAGGGTCCTCAACCGGTTCACCGGTAGTGGTCTCAGCAGCCAGTTTATTTGCATTTTCCTTTTTACTAGGCCTGGGCATTCTGATAAAGGTCAAAAGCACAATGAGAATCACAAAGTTGAAAATAGGAAAATAAACCGGACGTTTGAAAGAAGGACTTACCCAGGGACGGTCTTGAGCACTGGGACCTACGTAGCGGTCGACTCGCCGGAAGAGGACAGAGGAGCCTCCTGATAGTTGGGATCAGACGGTTTAAGTGGTTTACGTATAAGTCCTGCTTTTGGATAAAGGAGGGTTGGAGTGAGCAAAACCTCGGAGCGGCGTCTGTGGGCCGGCGTAAGGGGCATTCCGGATGATTCAGCCACGTGGCCGCTATGGTACGTGGTCCGGCGAACTTCATGCTGCTGTTTCTTCAAAAGAAAGTTGGGATACAATTGAGCATAAGGGTGAGAAAATGGATATTTCCGGGACACCCGGTGGATCTTGGGTGGCAATGGCTCTGAATCAGAAGATAGAGAAATTACCTCAACTCCCTCCGCTTTACTTCCCTCTGCCAGGTCCTGTGAAAAGGCATTATTAACATAAATTCATACAAAGGGAGATCAAAAGACATAAGGGTTAATTGGTACCTCAGAATCCGGATCATCCTCTTCAGGGTGTGAACCGGACGCGGCAACAGCTTTTTTCTTCTTGACAGCATAGGTTTTCTTGCGTGATTACTTGGCCGGTTTATCCTGGGATTTCCTCTTCCAGAAAGGATCGTTGGCCTGTGCAAAGGAATAATAACAAATTGAAGACAACTGGAACGGATTAAGATGAAAAGAAAGGGTCGGAAGAGCTTTACCGATGGCGCTTTGTTGGTTAAGCAGAATGGAGCTAAACCGATCCGGCTGCAATCCTCCAGAGGGATGTTCAGCATTTTCTTTGCAGACTCAGTAACTTCATTGTCAGGAAGTACTATTTTGGTGTGGCGTTGAGGATCTTCCAGTTTGCCGGTATATTTTCACATCAGACTTGAGCGCCGGCTTAGCGGAAGGATGCTCCAAGAAAGCCAGCAGCGAACGAAGTCAACGCCGGTTAAACCGTTCGCCATGAAGGCCCTGAGCTTGGAAAGCTGAGGGGAAAATCGAGCCCGGTCTTGGGCGCTTAGACGTTGTGGCAAAGGATGGGTTGTTGCCAGACGATAAGCACGGTAACCCCGCAACGGATTCTCTCCTTCGGGTGAAGTATCCTTACAGTAGAACCAAGTCTGGTTCCATTCTTTGGGGTGGCTGTGAAGAGCGGCGTGGGGAAAGCTCACAACCTTTCTTTTCTGGATGCTAACACCACCCAGCTCCTGATGAGGCCCATCAGTAAACTCCGTCCGCCGGTTTAGATGGAAGAAATCCCGGAACAGATCTACTGATGGTTCTTCTTGAAGGTATGCCTTCGAGAAAACTTGAAAGTTACACATGTTCGATACAGAATTCGGGCCTATATCTTGTGGGTGGAGTTGAAAAGCGGCTAACACATCCCGGAAGAATTTTGAACCGGGAGGACTGAAACCCCGGGCCAGATGATCATAAAAAACTATGATTTCTCCCTCCTTAGGCTCAGGAGGGCACTCCTTTTCAGGGGGCCGCCAGTGCAGAACTTCCTTAGGGCGAAGAACACCAATTGAGGCCTCTTCAACTAAATCGTTTTCCGTGATCCGGGAAGGAACCCAGTTGCAAGCAACAAATTGTTTGGCCATCGTTTCTGATGAGGGAATGCTGAAAAAGACAGTGCAAGACCCGGTTTACCAACTACTAGATATAAACCGGTGCATTCTATGAAGATATGGACTTAATTGTCGGTTTAAACAAGGGACTAATGGTATTACTAATCCGGAAGCAGGTACGAGTAAGACAGCTACCGGTTCATGATGATAGATGGAGAAAGTTAAACCATCAATTGTGGAATACGGGTTTAAATCTAAAACCGTCAAGACAAGCATATGATGTGCAGGGTATGGCTAAACCGACAGTATAAGCGAGTTGCAGATCTAGAAGTGTGAGAAACAGTTTTCACACAAAGCTGAGGTAAATATGGATCTAAGATGCAAGGAAAAGACAGAATAATACAAGTTATATTCAGCAAAGGCTGCGGTAGTTCTCTACAGGTGCAATCTAAACTAACAGTGCTGGAGAAGCTAAAGTATAATGGTGGAGCAGAAGCACGCGGATGAGGATCAAGCCTAACGAGTTTATATCTACAGTTAAGATCAATCTACAGCGATGAACTGCAAGAACGAGGGTTAATGGAGAGATACAGAAGAAAACCTAAAAGTGAGATCTATGGGGAGAAGATAGCGTACCCGAGGAAACAGAGGACGGCGGCGAGTTCTCTGGTCGCGTTCAGGTTGATGCAGCGGCCGGACTTGCTGGCGACGGCGAGCTCGACGGACGGCGGCGGAAGCTCGGGCACTGGAGACAGAGGAAGAAGAAGAAGCAGAAGGGGAAAAGAGATAGGCCTCAGTGGTATTTATAGGCCGAAGAAATAAAAACGATAAGAGCGGGAATCAAGGAGGCCAGAAATCGGATAAAGATTGAGTTGTCGCCTCGATCTTCGGTGCGGCGATAAAGAAAGGTAACAAACAGATGCGGGCATTAAATGCGGAGATGATGTCACGACGGATTGACACGATTTTAGGAGATGACGTCATTGCCGGTTTATGAAGCAAACAAATTGCAGAAAGGAAATTCGTACAAGACTTGGAGGTCTGACATGAACAAGTTCAAATCAATCTGGGGCCTAATGTCAGGGATATTACTAGCAGGTATAAACCGGCCAGGAGGGTCCGGGTTACGCTAGTAAGGTTATATTATCAGAAGCCTAGTAGAATGTATAACAAGGGATCATAGCTCGCAGAGGTTTAGGGCCCATGTATAAGGCCCACGGTCTGTGAACCGTCGTACCATGTAACTTGGGATGTAAGATAGAAAGAGTAGAGACCGAGGCGAACACGTTTATGAGCCGGCCTCGGGACTCTGTAAACCGGGCCGGGCGTCGCCTTCTATATAAAGGGACGACCCGGCGACGGTTCAGGAGAAGAAACAACAGCTCGAGACATAGGTAAAGCGGATTCGCCTGGTCATCGACGCCCAAGCAATACCACACCAAACTAGACGTAGGCTTTTACCTTCATCGAAGGGGCCGAACTAGTATAAAATTCCCTGTGTCCTTCGTCCGCTTTAACCCCTTCAAGCTAACCCGAGCAATGGCCTCACACCTAAGTCCGTTAATCCGGACATCTTCCGTGCTAAATCCACGACAGATTTGTTTGGTCCAAACATTCAAAAACGGTTAGGTAAAATCTGGCTGCCCCTTGCGGGCCATGTTCGGTGGAGTAAATGAGCTCGGATGGAAACGAGCCCAAAAGCAATCTTGATCGTTTCGACGAGACGAACAATTTTCATGTTGAAGGTTTTTTGATCTGAGGCAATCTTGAGGAATTTTCGGCTCTTTTCCGAAGTCTGCAGCAGTGAAATTCAATACCGGACAAACATACCCGGAGTGTCCGGCCATCCACAGAGAAATCCAAAACCCGGATGGTTGTCCCTGGAGTGTGCGGCCATCTAGTGCAGTTGCGTCTTGTACTGGCTGTAACTTTTACATACGACCTCGGATTAAGACGATTTTTATATCAAAATCATCTGTTTCGACGAGACGCACAACTTTCATGTTGAAATATTTTCCATTTAAAGATATCTTAATAGGTTTCAAGCCATTCTTTAATCTGATGTCAACATAAGCATCTCTGAACTTGTCATAACTTTGCATCCGAGCTCCGTTTTAGAGCATCTTCATATCCTTCTTGGTCTTCTCGAACAAAGCCATACCATGGTGACTTCCAATCAAAAATTTGAATTAATCTTGACATAGCTTTAAGCAACCTCTATGATTGTGCCACTTTTGAGCGTCAACACATGCCCCCCTATTTTTCGGCAAAGCTAGCGTGCCGAAAAATAACTTGTACCATGGTGGTCCTAAGGACGATGTCAACACTCCATCGGCCATTTATATGCTTAGGGTGATAATTATATATCGGCCATCATTTTTTTGAATCCTTGATGCAAACTTGGGCGAAACCTTCTCAACTTCATTAACAATCCGATGATAAAGTCCCATAGATATGTATCTCAAGGTCATCCTCCGAACCGTATTGTTCACCCTTTTGCTAGAATTTTGTAGATAATCAAAAATAAACTTTCTCCCATCATTACTTTTTCTTGCATAAAAATTTCATTAGTGGCCGAAGCTGTTGACTTCGGTTCGGCCTTACCTATGTTAACGAGACTAAGCATCGGCTATTGAGAGAAATGTAATACATAATGATTAACATATTAGCCGAATGCTTGCTGTGCCAATTCTTTCAAATTGTCATGTCTAAATATATGAAAAAAAATAATGCAACCCAAGGTAAATTTTGCATCTAGACATACCCCAAGATAAACTATAAGTTATTCGTCAAAACATTGATAACCCTTGGATATTTGTTGCACTACTCATAACGAATCACCGAAAGCCTCAATATGTATAGCACCGATAGCAAGTAAAAGAGTCAATCCAAATAACAATGCATATTCGACTTTGATTAATCATGCATAAAAATATTATAAGCGGCATGAGGCTTCAAAAAATAGTACCATAAGAAGATATATAAACAACACCAACACTTTGGTCATTGCTACGAATTGAACCATCAAAACATAATCTCCATAGTACTGGAGAGACAAGGCTAACATCAATATTATGCATGTCATTAATCCGATGTTCAGTAATAAAATCAGCTATGATTTGGCCTCTTATATATCTCAAAGATACATAAGCCAAATCATATCCAAACAAAGTATAAGCCCACTAGCCAATTCTGCACTATGAATTGGTCTATGCAATGTATATTCAATGACATCGGTCATGATGTCTCAACTCCATTCAATCATAATATAGGCATACATATGAATTTTCATGAGCACATACCTTGTCTCGCTCTCCAATCGAACTAAGGACAATGCTAGAATACTACACTCGCCATGCATTGACATGTTCTTAGGATGATAGATAAATATCGGCCAACACCATGTAGACATCATTCAAAGCACATATAGCCGAAATAAACAAATGAAATGAAAAATCAAGTATTTCGGCCCTTTGGATCAGCAACAAACTTGTAGCTAATCAAATGTATAGTGACTTGGTAATACCCTTTCATGATGTAAGAAACTATATGGCATCTATGGATTAAAATAAGCCCATTGAGGTTTACCAATCATACCTGATGATGAATTCCATGGCATAGGCATTAATAGCACGGTTGAACAATATGATAGTGTGTAGACCGAAGATGCTGAAACCTTCGGCTTGGTCCTTCATAGTTTTCACTCTTTTTCTTCTTCACCTTTGCCGCACTTCTTGTAATGGAAGCTTGCACATAATTCTTATTTTGAGCACTTCCTTTGGGAACCCATGCCATGTTCCTTTCTTCAAGTTCTTGTGCACTAAGTTTTTGTAATTTCTTCTTTTGCCAACATGATAAGCCGAGTGAGCACCCCGGCTGCAATTTTGTCTGAAGTAATGGCAATTCTTGTTTTACCTTGTGCACTCTCAACTTCTTTTCTTCAGATTTGGCACTTTGACTATCAATAATTGGTTGTTTCGTCTTATTGCCTATAGTAGCAAATGTCAACACTTTAATTGGCTCTTTTTCATTTGAGATCAAATCTGAAGTTGCACTCTTACGACCATCTCTTTTAACACGTTAAACTTGGTTGACCACCTCTTTCTTCTTCCTTGAGCTCTGGACCGATTCCTTATGATTGAAACAGTCTTTAACATGTGATTGTTCAAATGTTGATCTTCTCGGAGCTGCATAATATTTGTGAGATGGCTTAAAATAGGAAGGATAATGTGCCCTTGTATCATACCTGTCATGTGATGGATATGAATCTACATGAGCATAGGGAGGTATCCACAGCATTGGCATAGGCGGCCCAAAATAAGGATATGAATATGTTGCATAAAAATTGTCACTTTGCCAATGCTGATCCTCATAGTTGCGCCTTGGGGGTGATCTTGGTTTATTTCCATGATTTGGACGATAAACATTCTTCTCTTCACTCTTCTTTTGATATTTATCCAATAGTTCAGCGAAAGTGATTTTTGATCTCTTACACTTTCGCTTACTTCGGCCTTTCTTTTCTTTTGGTTTGCTTTCATCGATCGTTGGATTTGCTTGCTGCCCCCAGTCCTTGGCATCTCCATTGTAGCTTCGATGGAATTCTTGCCCTTAAGATTATGTTCATTATGCCCTTCAACAACTT
This sequence comes from Secale cereale, assembly GCA_902687465.1. Lineage (NCBI taxonomy): Eukaryota > Viridiplantae > Streptophyta > Magnoliopsida > Poales > Poaceae > Secale > Secale cereale. The sequence continues at coordinate 300,136,785 of LR738712.1, forward strand.
CTTTACTTGAAAGCTTGATCATGTCACCTACAATTTTTACCTTCTCTCTAAATGGATCTGCTTGAAGGAGTCGATGCAAAAAGTTTTTGCCATTGGGACCAATCAGAATAGACTGGCCATCTGTTGGTGTTTCAACATATTTCAGTCGTCCTTTATCAATGGCCGATTTAACTATTTGATGAAACATGTTGCAATCCTCAAAATTATGCTTGAAAGAATCATGCAACTTACAATACATTCTTCCTTGAATAGATGGCTTGACATGTTGATCAAGAATTCTAATATAATTATTTCTCAACAACAAATCAAAGATTTGATCACACATGTTTGAATTGAAGGTAATGTCTTTATTTTCTAGCCGATCTTGCTGTGAGAACGGCTTTGGAGTTAAGCATACGAATTTTTTAGATTTTGTATCACTCCATTCGGCTATGAATTTTATTTTGCATTATTTTCACGATGTCTTTAAATAAGATATTATACTAGCATCGGTTTTCTGAAAAGAATCTAACCTTGGCTTTAAGTTTCTGAAACAAAAATAGTTAGAACATACATGCCTCAATTGAGACCAAGTGGAAGCCAAGTACGAAATAAACAAAGCTATCCATGTAGATATGGACTTTAAATAAAGCAACCGGGTAAGCTTTGGCTGCAACAATAAGTCATTATCGGTATTTATAAATGGCGCAATGGGTTGACCGATATGTTCTATAACGATTTTATTGCTGACAAGTAAATTACCTTTCTTCATTGGTCTTTCAAAATTACTTAAGAGGATTTTTCTAATAGATGCATCAACAATGTAGTTTTGACCAAATCTGAAAATAGGTAAATTACTTGCTAAACATACCTCTTCAAATATGTTGGGAGAGTATGATGGTGGTGTGACTTGAACAATATCTTTCTCCGCCTTTGGATGGCTCGCCAACGCCTCTTCATCATCTTTTTCTTGATTTCGTGCATCATTACACTGAAGATTTTTGTCGGCCGAACTTTGTTCGGCTACTTGTTCTTGGCCTTCAAGCTTGTTAATTTCTACGACACGGAACTCATAGGGCAGGAAGTAGGTTCCATTAACTTCAGAAAAATAAAGCACTGTTGATTTCCTATGCTTGTGATGCCCTTTCTCAGTAATGCTTGCCTCGTTGGATTTGATGGATTCAGAATATATACTACTTGATTCCGCTTTTTCAACCGAAGCACTTTCATGTTCCGAATCATCCTTCTTTTCATTGTTACTACCAATTGGCGAGGCTTGTTTTCTTTGGTCCAATTCCCTATTAATTCTCTCTTGGCGAAGTACTTGCACCCTATCGCGCAAAGCTTTAACTCCCCTCTCAATTTCAGCCCGCTCTAGATCAGTTCCCCCCCCAATGCTTTTAGGATCTTTCGGCAATGAACTGTTAGTGTTGCTGAAATTCTGCAACTGTGTAGAGGGTGTATAATATGTTGCGGCACTAGGTGGAGATGTATGCACTGGTGTATAACAATACGCTCTCACGCCAATTCTATCAATTGATGAAGTTTCATCTTCTTGCAAAACCTTAGCCTTTATGGCAGCATAATTAGGACACAACCCCTTTGCATATTGTTCAAGGCAAAGAGCACTAATCCTCTTGTTCTGTGCCAAGCTCTTTTTTAGCGCTGCCACAACCGCTTCTGAAAGGGATTGCTCCACAATACTTTCAGATTCTTTCGGCAATGATTCCTGAGTGTTGCCGTAATTATCGAATTGCGTAGAGCATGCATTATACACTACAATATTAGACGAAGACATGTCCACTCCTGGAGATTTTTCACTTATCCGACTATGACCATGAAGGCGCGGAGACGAATTATGAGCATCTACAGTTGTATACAGTGCCGTAAAATTACTAGCAAGAGGTGTAGCATATGATGGTTGAGAGTAACTGGCCGAATAGCTAGTAGTAGCATGGCCAATTCTCCTATCCACCGGCAAGGTTGGATTCACATATTGCAAATCAGTTGCCGATGAATAAAAGGGTGAAAAACTTTCTTGTATGCTATTGGAAATTTTAAAATGAGGTGTTTCAAATTGATTAACAAAACCCATCATATTGTTCATCGGCATATGGATTTGTGGGGTTGTCGATGCATGAGAGTTTGGATACATATGTTGTACGTTACCAAAATCATAAGAATTTGAAGCATGAAGATTGTCTTGCATTGGCCCTTGCGCATAATTAGATGCATGATTAATAAATCTAGGGCTAGCCGATACATTATGCTCATTAGGTGATCTAGCAACAACATATAAATTATTTGCATCTACAAAGGGGAATTGGGTATTCATATTACCTTTGTAGACTGAAGCAACTTGATGATGATCTCTTCGTAACAAGAACAGGCCGAAGACCGTTCGAAGCTTCGTCCCCAGCGGAGTCGCCAAAAATTGTGCTCGCACATGAACACGTCACGTGTACCCTCGACGCCGGGGGTGGTGTACCGCAGCTCACATCGAAGGAGTCTCATCGGAAGCGCGATTCGCAAGTCGACCGGCGAGAGCTTTTGAAGACCCGAAACCCTACACTCCCGGGAGGGACCCCGTCGAGGAGTGCGGCGGCTATGGGCTGCCCTAGGTCGGTCAAGCCGCCCCAAGAGCCTCGGTATCCGCAGCTCTCCAACACGAAGAACGACGAAGAACGAGGGAGCAAGAACGAGGGAGGAACAAAACATAGATGAAAAAGTTGTAGCTCCGTTTGCGATTGTATGTTGTTCAATCGGCCGTCACCCCTTGAGTATATAAGAGGAGGATGGACTTCCCGTGCAAGGAAAAGGCTTCAATTCACGTCCAAAACCATAGTCCAATTCGGATTTGTTTGGTCCGAACTTTCCAAAACTGTTTGGTAAAATCTGGCTGCCACTTGCGGGCGATGTTCGGGGGAGTAAATGACCTCGGATGGAAATGAGCCCAAAATCAATCTTGACCGTTTCGACGAGATGATCAACTTTTATGTTGAACGTTTTTTGATCTGAGGCCATCTTGAGGGGTTTTCGGCTGTTTTCTGAAGTCTGCAGCAGCGAAATTCAAAACCCGGACAAACATACCCGGAGTGTCCGGCCATCCACATAGAAATCCAAAACCCGGATGGTTGTCCCCGGAGTGTCCGGTCATCCACTGCAGCTGCGTCTTGTACTGGCTGTAACTTTTACATACGACCTCGGATTAAGACGATTTTTATATCAAAATCATCTGTTTCGACGAGACGCACAACTTTCATGTTGGATTGTTTTTCCATTAAAAGACATATTAATTAGGTTTCAAGCCATTCTTTAATCTGATGTCAACATGAGCATCTCTGAACTTGTCATAACTTTTGCATCCGAGCTCCGTTTTAGAGCATCTTCATATCCATCTTGGTCTTCTCGAACAAAGCCATACCATGGTGACTTCCAATCAAAAGTTTGAATTAATCTTGACATAGCTTTAAGCAACCTCTACGATTGTGCCACTTTTGAGCTTCAACATATCCCTTGCACATATTTAAACCACCAGTTAATGATTGTGTGCGTAGCATAAACTAGCCATGACTCTGTGTGCTGGACTAGCAGGCACTCTAAGGAGCCTAATGTAGTGTACTGGAATTCCTACATGCCACCTAAGATTTTGTGTAATGTACTGCCTTTGTTTCTAAATATATGTCTATGTAGAGATTCTAGTATGGACCACATACAGATGTATATAGATGCATTTTCGAGTGTAGATTCACTCATTTTGCTCCGTATGTAGCCTATAGTGGAATCTCTAGAAAGACTTATATTTATGAACGAAGGTACGAGGTAGTATCATGTATGACATCTACATATCTAATTTAGCAGCCAGTAGTAGAAATCATTGCCTGCACAAAGGGATTACTGGTCGAAAATCCTAGCAAAGCACGCTGGCAGGCACAGAACAACACAAGAGAGAGAGAGAGAGAGACACGCTTACAAGATCATAGCAATGCCTCGGTCCAGGATCTTGGTTGTCCAAGCTATTAGATCCAGAAGAAACATCGTCCTTGTAGTTTTTGCCAGCTGCATAACAGGTAACAACGACCTGTTAGTATATTTGAAGTACATCGGGCAGGTGATGCTGGACGGGTTTAAAGGTGACAAGTACCTAGGCCATGGCGGGTGATTGGCATCTTGCAAGACAGTGGGAATCAGGTTAGAAACGTCAAGGGTGATGATGCAGCGCTGGGTGTCGGGGTCCGGTAAGGAGATCTAGAACCATCGAGTAGGGTGTTTGTGGAGCGGCTCCGGTAGGGTGGACTACGGTGTGGGCGAAGCGGATCTATGGCCGTGGACGAGGGCGTAGGTGAAGCTGCTCCGGTGGTTGGGTTAAGGATGGTGTCGACGATGCGGATCTGCGGCCATGGACGGGGCGTCAGAAGCTGCTCCTGTAGGTTGGATGAGGGTGCGGGGAAGCGGATCTGAGGCCGTGGACTTGTGAGTTGGCAAAGCGGTCCCGGTAGGGTTAAAAATTGTATAGGCAAAGCTACTCCGATGGGGTTCGCGATGTTGTCGGCGAAGCGGCTCCCGTACGGTTGAGGAAGGTGTCGGCGAAGAGGATCAGAGGCTGTCGACCGGGGCGTCGGTGGGGCGGCTCTGCGGGTGTTGACGAAGCATCTCCAGTGGGGCGTACGAATGAGACGCTGCAGATGCATTGCGGTTGACGAGTGTACCAGTGAAGCAGATCCGGCGCCGTAGACAAGGCCGGCACTGAAAGGGTTGTGGTACAGTGGTGGACGAGCAGTCTACTTGTTTCTAGGGGAGGTGGGAGGGGAAGATGCGGCCGCAGAAGCAGATCCGGCGAGGTGGACGCCGCTGGTACTGAATGGGCTCTGGTACGCCGGTGGATGAGCATTCTAGGGTTTCGAGAGGGAAGGGGAGAAAGGCCGATGAAGTACGGGAAGCGTGATGTGGGATGCTCTGGTGCTGTGGAGTTAGTCGTTTTTGCGGGAGGGGGAGAGGAATTGGGGGTGCCATGTAGTGGGGGGAACCGGAAGTTACCAAAGCAGCTCTGACCTATTATGTAGATGAGGGCGGTATTGTAACTGTTGGTCTCCGTGCACCAAGGACAAAAGGGGAATTTTGCATGCTAAAGACTAAGGTGGCGGAAATTTTAGAAGGAGGCAGGAGATTTTGCCGCCCGCGGGATCGTTCGTATCCTGTTTCAACTAATTTTGGACCGTGCTAGCTGGAAGGACATGCGAGACTATGTACACGGGGCATGCGTCAGCAGTTAATAACTGTTGTGCAGTCCACCCCAGAAAAAATACAATAACTCGGGATGATGCGCCGATAACTTGGACGTTCACACGGGCGCGGCCAATCATACGGGTGTAGTGGCACGTTCACAAAAAAGGGATCAAACATTCAGCCTATGTATTTCTCGTGTAAATAGATATTTAGTGCAGTTGGTTATTTACTTTAAACATAATGCATTGACGTGTTGGTGTAGAGACGCACAAAAAGAAATGGATATTGTAGTCCGCTACTTAAAAGTGTTACCTCATATGATTACATAGCCTCCATTTCATAAAATGCATACCCGTTGAATTCATATATGAATATTACATATATTACTTCATAATAGAACCTTAAATCATCCAAGACTAATGACTTTGAATGCAAGAGTAACAATGGTGCATGTACATGATAGCTACATTGGTTGTTTGAAGAAACATCACCGTAACTTTGGCATGCACAACTGAAAAGGTTTATTTAAATAAAAAATGTGATATGTGAGTGTCCAATCTTTATACCGTTGAATCGATATTGTAACTTTGGCCATGATACAAGTAGATATTGATTTATGTTCAAGCGATGCACGTCCACAATCGCTAGATAGTGATACGTGAATGAATTGTGCAATATCTCTCACACGCATACATATCTCATTTCCCTGTGGGCATCAGAATCACACACGCGCACTTCGTGTATTTCTCTCCCTCCGTCAAGGTTATAATTCGTCTTTCTACCCCGTCCTACAAGTCTCTCACACAGAAACACACACACTCTCTCTGTCGAACACGCCCATCCCTTTAATTCCGCCCACCCACAGCCACTAATGTCTCAAAGTATAATAGTCTCTCACACATATGCCTAAGGTTAACTCGAGTTCTGGAACCATATGAATACATACAATGGGATTCCAACAGAGCACCTTTTGTTTTGAGATTTCGCTCTCTCTCTCACTCTCTCTCTCTCTCTCTCTCTCTCTCTCTCTCTCTCTCTCTCTCTCTCTCCTTCTCTCTCTCTCTCACACACACACACACGCACGCACGCACACACATTGTTTCTCGCTTCATTTTTTCCGGCACTTGCATGCACACAATTTTGTTTATCCTCGTGATTCTTTAAGTATGCCTCGCACAAATGCTATCTACCTATCCCTTAATATAGCTTGATATGTGTCACACAATCTCCTTCTCCCTACTAGCAAGATGCCCATGCGTTGCACCGAACATCAAGATCCATTTGTATGAGTAGTTTATCTTGTGGAAGAAAAGGATGAACGAGGGAATGCCTTATTTGCAAATGCGGAGTGGGGTGTGGGTATCTTTTTGCAAAATTGCCACAATTTCCTTCCTATGTGTCGGTTATAAATCAGATGGCCTATATTGCAGGATGGCAGGAACACCATCATCACCAACGCTGTTTTTTATAAGAGTAGGGATATGTAAGTGTCACT
>LR738712.1:300164514-300205564 GCA_902687465.1 Secale cereale
AATGGCCCACTTTGCTGCTCCAATTTGCAGAAAACCCCTTATTATCTTGAAAGCAACCGCATTCGTCCCTCACCTCATTAAAACAGCCGGACAAATATATATATACTCCTATAAAAGACTCAGTTGGTGAAGGTGGTGTGTCTGCCATCCGTTGTTTCTGACCATTAGATCTGCATCTAACGGCTGTGAGGTAAGTTGTGGCATTTTTGCAACAATAGCCCACTTCTCTGCTCCAATTTGTAGAAAACCCCTTATTATCTTGAAAGCAACCACATCCCTCCCTCGCCTCATCAAAACAGCTAATATATATATATATACTCCTATAGAAGACTTAGTTGGTGATAGTGCTGTGTCTGCCATCCGTCGTTTCTAACCATTAGATCTGCATCTAACTACTGTGAGGTAAGGTGTGGCATTTTTGCAACAATAGCTCACTTCTCTGCTCTAATTTGCAGAAAACCCCTTATTATCTTGAAAGCAATCACATCCCTCCCTCACCTCATCCAAACTACATGAGAAATATATATATATACTCCTATAAAAGACTAAGTTGGTGATGGTGGTGTGTCTCCTATTCGCCGTTTCTGACCATTAGATCTGCCTCTAACGGCTGTGAGGTAAGTTGTGGTATTTTTGCAACAATATCCCACTTCTCTGCTCCAATTTGTAGAAACCCCCTTATTATCTTTAAAGAAACCACATCCATCCCTCACCTCATCAAAACAACCTGAGAATTATATTTTGAGTGAAAAGTACTCCCTCCGTACCTAAATATTTGTCTTTCTAGAGATTTCAATATCTATATCTATACCCCCTATATAGTGTGTGAATAACTTTGAAAGTTTGTCATTGGATGAAGCCAAGACGACGGTACAAAGATGGGAAATCCGAGCACTACTGGCCGTTGGATATCATCTACATTCCACTAGATTCTGCCACATGTAGAATCTAGAAGACTCCATATGTAGAAGCATAATTCACAAACGACCAGAATCTCATGCGTGCAATGCACCTGTACCTTACTAGTAGTTGGTAGTAGTAAGAAACAAATTCTGGGTTTGGCACGAGCTCGTACTGCGGGAGCACCACACGGCCTGCCGCAGGAGTTACATTTCCCTCTTGGGGCCCACGGGACCGAACTTCATTGGCTTAGTGCCCGGCCTATGAGTCAATGACATGTGGACCTTAAATGCGGCTGGCCCACATGTCATTATCATGTTGGTGGTGTTGTTTGCGACTCACTCGTTCGAGATGAACCGGTCGGTGGTGGCGTGGCCGTGGTGAGGGTGCCACAGCTGGGCGTCGGGGCGTTACGAGGCATAGATGGCCACACTGGCGGGTACTACCTGTAGTACAGAAATACTCCAGCTGAGGATTGATGCCCGGGACGAAATGTGTCACAGCCGTTGGATGAAAATTTGATGGTGCGGGACGTGTGGTGTCATGGGTTTGTGCGGCATTGTGGGAATCGCGTGTCGCTGTGGTAGAAACTTGATGCTCGCTGCGTTTAAGGTGGCCCACATGTCATGCACATAAAGGCAGAGGGGCGGTGCGGCTGAGAGGGGTGAGGCGCACGTCGGGGGACGTGGTGCCGTGGGTTGGAGCGGCGTCGTGGGAATCGCAAGTGGCAGTGGATGAAACGTGATGGTCGCCGTAGTTGAACTTGCATGGACAAGCTGTCATATCTACGGACACATGCATTGCATGCCGACCACTGGAAGGAGTAGTAGAGAAAGCTAGGAAGATAAATAGTTCCTTATAGTCAAGCGGACCCACGCTACTACTTGTTCCACAGACATGCACACCATCGAAATAGTCCATCTATATCAATATACATAGAGAGGGAATATTTTTTTACAAGAGTGGAAATAGTTCATCCATCCATAATGCCCTACTGCTGGTGCAGCATCTACTTCTTCTTGTTCTTGTTCTTTTTCTTCTTCTCTTCTTGTTCTTCTCTTCTTATGTGGGAGACGGCTTCACAACAAGCTCTCTCGACCTTGCAGCTATCTCGAAACTCACAGGGGCATCGAGGGCAGCATATTGTATCCGCTCGTACGTCAAGGGATAATTCTCCCATCCAGACGACCTTAATGCCAGCGTCTTGTCACCCTTCTGAAGATTTGTTCCTAGCACAAAATTTGCTACGTCAAATAGGGATGGTGTCGGTTTACTTCTATAGGAATTTTTATTCTGGTTTGGGGGTCAGCGATGCTTTTCAAATCAAGGTTGTACGGCTCCAACTTCTGTTTGTCCCATGCGATGGCTGCCCCACAGAAGTATATGTCCTCCCGAGACAAGAAATCTTGAAGCTCACATGGTATGGAGGGCGTGTGTATGATGTGGTACACCAAAACATCATCTTCGAGGCACAGCTGAAGGACGGCGGCGCAGTGGATCTTTCAAGTGGCACGCTTCGTGTACTCTGCGTCGAGACCGATGACATTCATCTCCACCTTTTGGAGGGAGTTGGATACATTGTTGATCCATTTCCGAACAACCCTTGGGTGGTCGGTGACTGTGGCAACTATGCTCAACAAGCCTTCGATGAGGACATGTTGGACGCTAAAAACCTGCATCTCGATCTCTTTCGCCATTTGGAACCGCTGGACCGGAGGGCTATGGTTTGGAGAATTAGGATTAGATCGCTAGTCTAACTGAAGAATATGATTATTTATAGGGGCTTTGGAATTACTCCAGGAGGATGCGAAGAGGTTAAAACAATGTGAATGCAGTGTGGTTTGGATGCAAATGAAGATCAAGGAGTAGTGAAGAAGCCGAGGAAAATCGGTTCCCGATGGAGAAGTAAATGGTAGAAGTGGCCTGCAGGTAGTTGATTAGAAGGCTAGGTAGACTAAACGAAAAGGCTACGCGGGTAGGCTGAGGAGTGGGGCATGTCCCTGTACGTGCCCATCCTTCCAGTGCTACATGTGCCACTGGCTAGTTGAGGTCACTCTTTTGAATCACCGTGGCGAGACATTTATGATTCCTTTTTATTTCTGAACCCCTCCTGGCAGGTGGGACCTATGCAAATGAGAATTTGGTTCTGCTCGCAATATGGATGATACCTGGAGGATGAAATGAACCTAGAGGCATGCTACCACGGGATTCTACTCATGTTCCTACTACTCCTACTAGTAGTAGTAGTACAACTGTGGTACACTTGATGGTCAAAATACTATTATTCATCCGGTCCTCACAATGAAGTGATAACACCCTGCGCCCGAGGTGACACCAGTCCAGGCGGCGTGTCCGGGTTACCAAAGTCAGCCTCACCTTGTGCACTGTGCAGTCACTATCACCGCCGTTGTATAGCATGCCTCGCCTCGTCTCCCTCTCCCCTAGCACCACTCCATCTCCATCTCCATCTCGCCGGAGATCCTGAGGTCACTCTTCATTATCTCAGTGTGCCCCCACATGCCCTCGCCTCGCTCGCCTCCCCCAGTACCACTATTCCCTCGCTATCCGCTCCAGCATCGACAGCCTTCCCCCCGTAAATCAAGCCCCCCAAAACCCCACCTCCCAAACTCCACCATGGCCGAACACGAACCGCGTAGGATTCATATGAGCCTCGATTGGAGCAATCTCCCCAGTGACGTCCTTGACCTCTGTTGTTCATGTATTGATATGTTGAGCGCCCTGCGGCTGGCTACATGCTCGAGGGGCATGCACACAGCCATCATCGAAGCGAGGCCAAAGCTTTTCAAGGCACCCTGCTTACTGCTATCTAGTCTTGCGAGATTGGCTCACCATGATACGGAGGCGTAAGTGATGCCCCTCGACTTCAATCCGATCTCCATTAGCCGAAACTTCTTTGCAGGTATATAGTGGGTCGCCGTACATCATTTCCCTTGACTTCAATCCGATCGCCCTAAACTTCTTGCCAGGTATGTACTGGGTCAGTATGAACTCCCACTGGATGGCTACCTTCACAGAAGACGATAAAAAGTTGGTGCTCGTGAACTTCCATACCTCCCATGAGATTATCCTTCCTCCGTTGGATTATATAGAGTTTTACCATCGCGGTCCTAGTCATCTAGATTACCATGTCACTTGTACGGACCTTGTTTTGCAGAAGATTGTAATCTGTAAAGTGCCCACACGACATGTGAATTACGTAGACTTCAAGCTAATTGCCTTGTTCGACCGCGGACTCGCCTATCTTTATGCCGGTGCCTTCTTTAGTTGGAGACAACCCAGCTCGCAGTGGATCATCGTCAAAGCAGATACACACTTCTGTGATACTATTGAACACAATGGCATCATCTACGCGATCGACAAAGCAGATGGCACAACGTATTGCTGGGACGGCGCGTGTAAGTTGTTTCCGTCTCATGTTAATGATGAGGCCATGACACTATTTGAACTTTTTGTGATGATTGGCATATCCCTGTTTGAGCAGAACTTGAGTAGAACTATGACAATGTATTAGAGACGCCGTAAATCAGCTATATTTGGAATGAGTTAATTCATGCGATTGTGATCATGTCATTATAGCCAATTTGTACCCCTGAATAATCAAACGGTTAGGAATATATGAATATTCTCCTTATTTTACAATAATCTATACTACTACTAAATATGACTGTGTATCAATGGCCATGTTAGTTTCCTCATTTTCATCATGTAGGAACATGCACCACACTGTTGGTTTCATCTAACCATACATTAGGGAAGTAAATGTGCATACGGAGAACTCTATATTTGGAAGAAGTGAAATCCTGTAATGCTTACCACGTGTACATACCTATATTCGCCCTTCAGCAATCAATGGCTAGAATCCTCACAAAATGTTTGCCCACAGAACACAAGTGTATAACAATGCATGGTCTGTTAGTTACCTTGAAGAATTTGTTTGTGAGGACAGAACATGATCCCATAACATGCATGACATGGTAGTTTCCTGTGAAGAATGGATTGCGAGATGACATGAGTATAACCATGCATGGCACTTCTATATTTTCGAACCCAGTAGACATTTCTCTCTATTTTCCTCCCAATTCCAACAGGGACATATCAATGTTTTTCTTGCATTATCCTACTCATACTCTGAACAATGTTGATCTTACAGTAACAATGCATGTCCTTTTTGATATGATGCAGTGTCCCTACAGTTACCGCCCTTTGTAATCTCACCACTTTTGCCAAAAACAGGGAAGCACAACTGGTTCCTCGCTCGATCAGACGATGACAAAAGACTGAAGATCATTCGGACACATGAGCCGGAAAAGTTATATTGCAAAAACCCCACTGTATACAAGCACCATTAAATATGTGAGTATCTGGACAGTGGCTATTACGTCTATGAGCAGGATACCAGCTTGTTGGGGCCTTCAGGATTTTTTAGTTGGAGGCGGGTAAACAGCCTTGGTTCAGACTCTCTATTTCTCGGACTCAATTATCCTATTAACCAGGAGATCACCGTTGGCAAGGACCTTGATTGCAGAGAGGCTTTGTTTGCTATGGAGAATTGTGTCTATACGGCGAGCCACAGGAGTTGGGGAGCAAACTCAGCTGATTGTCAACGATACAGCCTGCAGCCAAAAGAAGGTGAGAATGACAAAGGCATCCGGATTCTTTGATCCTTCGATGTCTCAATTACGACAGGCAGTGATATGGTTCAAGCCTTCAGGTTGATAGGTAATTGGGATGTTGCATCGAAAGGGTGGAGTACTGGTGTCTCCGGATCATTGGTCGCTGAAGCAGGGCTGCAAATTATGATGGTGTTGGATCATCTCTTCAAATGACTTTGTTGTCTTTGCTGGTTGTTCTGGATGGGTAGTTCTTTCTTTTGTTATGCATATTCCTTGTCATTTGGTCATCCTCATCTATGTCACTCTTACTATGTAATAGTAGGCTCTATTTAGAATGTCATTCTCATCTGGATCACGAGAGCCTGAGCGCTGCAGATCGGTGCGTTTTGGTGGTGTAGAAAGACTTCTTATGAACTATCATGTCTTGTTGTTTATGTCAGTAGTAGTCACTAGTCAGTGTTTGAATGTTGTATATATCGTTGTTTCGAACTGTTTGTTGTCTCGAACTACTGGTGGGCTAAATGAGGGCATCACCTTTCTCCAGTGTTCAGAGTGTATCTCCTTTTTTGAAGTTATATAATTTGAGCTCAGTGTCTTTTCGATGATGTACACTTGTTTGGGCCAGTGAGGTGTCATTGAATATGGGCCGAGTAGTAACGCAATGCCAAACAGGTCAATTGTGACTCTCAGGTCGGGCTCTCAAAAGATCCTAAAAAAAGTCCGGGCTCTCCAAAAAAGAAAGAATAAGGACTCTTAGGCCGACATGTGGGCGCCACCGGTGTTTTCATGCGCTTGCGTGCCGAGAGCATATTGGCGCATGTGCGAAATTCAAGCTACATTTTCATCCCCAATCTCCCGCCCCTCCCCCACCTCTGGAATCTCGATTCCTACTCCAGTTCCCCCAAATCCCCTTCATGTACTCCCTGTATTCAAGCTCACTATCATGTCGCTCGTCAACGCGGATCTCCGAGCCGGAGATCCTCAGGTCCGTCCTGCCTTCGGTCACTGCGTGCTGTCGCTCAACAGTGGCATGGCGGCGCTTGACGACCAGTTTGATGGCAAAGTGCTGATGGTAACCATCAAAGGCGACCGGCCTCCCGTCTTGCCGGATGACCTTGTCAAAGTTCTTGGCATTGCGCACGGCATCCAAATAAGTGAATTGCTAGTCAAAGTCTGTCTGCCACCGGCTGGTTTCTTCGTCAGGTTCTGGACAACTTTCGACTGCAGTCGTGTGTTCAAATCTTCCCGGCGTTTGTTCTGCGATGGCGCGCTGGTGAGCTTTGATCGTTGGCACCCAGGATGGGGCTCGGTGCCCTCTGAGCTTGAGTTTTTAGCAAAGCTTACCTTCCACGGCATGCCTCAACGTGCTTCGAATAGCGAGTCCATGAATGAGCTTATCAATGACCTTGAAGGTGAGCTCGTAAGTATGTTTGTTCCTCCAGACAGCTGGGCTCTAACGGTTATGGAATGGATGAAGAAGTTGTCCACCATACCGAAGGTGATTGGTGTTGAGATACCGATGCACGAACCGGGGTTGTACTATTCGTCTCCACCAAGGCCGCCGCGGACCACGTTAGGGATGTACCTGTATCGAGTGTTCGTGCATGTCGAAGAAGTGGTCAATCCATCAATCGAAGTCCTGCCGCCGCCACTGGTGCCAGGGTCCGTCAACGACGTCCATTACAGGAGTCACCGTCAGACTTTCCCCGTGTTGCTCGGAACGATGGATGGCACAGGGCCTACTCCATCGCGCGGCGGAGGCCACCATTTCTTTGGGAGAAGAGGCAGGGCTTGCTGCCTGGATGTGCTCTAATTTGAGGTAACAACTGAATCTTGTCAGGTACTAGTTAAATCGGAGCTATGGGTGTGAAGCACGGATGTGCCAGTACATTTGATTGTGACCTGTTCTAATTTTTACCTGAACTTTTTTTATAAAGGGTTGTACGTCAACTTAATGTTCTAGTAGAACTTATTGTGTTGTCTGTCTGTTTTATTTGCACAACATTCAAGATATTTCCCTGTCATTGATGAAGACGATGAACCGCTATGTATGAGTTTGTTGGTTTCAACATAGCCCTACCCGTAGCGATCCACTGCTTCCATCCTGATTGTGCTGCCTGCGTGAAATTTTTGTATGCAAGTTGAGTGTGCTATGATGTACTATATGATTGTGTCAACTATATAAGTTTTTACTGAGCATCAGTAATGCATATGGCTTAAAGATGTATTTACGAGCATCGACCGATGGGTCTCTCTCTCTCTCTCTCTCACACACACACACACACACACACACACACACACACACACACACGCAAACATGCCAAGAGGGACCCGTTGAATTATTTCTTTGCTCGTGACAACTTTATTTAGGTTCCACTATAATATAACCTTTTTCTTAAGTTATTAATTGAGCTCAGTGACTTCAAAAAGTTGTACATAAGCCTTGTTCGGGCCTTTCCGGCGTCGCTGATTGTGGGCTGAGTAGCCATGTTAGGTTGTACTGTACTACACATGCCTTTTTTTAACATCAGCAATGCAACTGGGCCGATAGTTGTACACAATATCCGGGTCAACTTGTTATTCTCTGCCCTGCTGGGCTGCGAACTTTCCTAGGAGGTATGCATTAGGCTTAACAAGAAAATGGACTTTAAGAAATAATAAACGGGATGTAATTATAATAACTGGGCAGTAACTATAAAAAATGCACCAAATGTGTAATTAGTTTAAAAAAATATATTATTTTCCGAATTAGAAAATTTTAATTTCATTACTTGTTGCGCGCGCAATATTTCGTTGGATTTTAACGTAATACAACTTTATTTTGAAATTATGTTTAATCTGACTAGAAATTTCAGATAAAAATATTTCGGATCCCATAAAAATGTGGGAATGTTTTTTAAATTGTGTTTTGAGGGGTTGGTTGAAATTATTAATCATTGTCCTAGCTAGAAAATGGGTTGTACTTTTAAAAACTGTAAATGGGCTATAGTAAATTCCATTAGAATTAAAAAATGGGTTGTACATTCTTACAAATCGCAAATGGGCTATATGTTCTCTTCCACACACTTGTGGGCCTTCTAAGTTGACGTGCCCCCTAAAAAAACTAAGTTAACGCGTATGCAAGGCTTTGTCAACAACACACGGTTGTGGCAGCTGTGGCCGTTGGATGTCCATCCAACGGATGTCATGCTTCTTCTTCAATCTCGGATATTCTTGCTTCAGCCGCCCAAAAAATGATTCCTCCCCTTACATCTGGGGCGCACTGTTTCGGAGGCTGACCTGTGGGCCTACTAAGTTGACGCGCACCAAGGGCTTTGTCAACTTAGTCAATATAAACGATTCTAGCTGTAGAGACCGTACAATGTCCATCCAACGGCCGTATTGCTTCTTCAACCTCTCGTCTTCTTGCTCCAGCCGCCCAAAGCAGCGCCGATCGTGCCGCGTGCTCCTGCCTCCCGTGGCCGGCTATGATGCCGCAGATGCCTCACCGCCCCCTACTACTCCCACCGCTGGCCAGACCATCCCTCTACTCACCACACCCCCTGTTAATTCGCGGCGACGGCAGTCTCACACCGTAGCCGAACCAGTGAACCCTAGTACTCCTCTCCGCGCGGGCTTCCACTGCCGCGTCTTCCCCGGCTCCGTGTCGTCCCTTTCCTAGGCCTCGCCGTCGTCCACCGCCCTGGTGCTCTCGACGTGGCGTGGTCAACGTGGTCAAAGAACGGCTTCCATCGGACGTGGGTTGTACGTGGAGAGGCTAACAGCTGGGTCAACGACGGCAGCAAGGAAGTGCCTCCTTATTATAAGGAAAATAATGATTCCTCCACCTGACAGCAGGGACCCACCGGACGGGCCACTGTATTTTGCGAAAAAAACGTTTCCCCCTTGACAGCTGGGACCCGGCGGACGGGCCACCGTGTTGCGCAAAAAAATGTTCCCCCCGCTGTCTGCTCGGACCCACCAGAAGCGCCTCCTTATTACGCACAAAAAAATGAATACTCCCCATGCTGGTTGGGACCCACCTTGGTGGGAGGCTGACTTGTGGGCCTACTAAGTTGACGGGGACAGAGTGCTTTGTCAACTTAGTAAATAGGAATGATTCTAGCTCCATTGACCTTACGATGTCCATCCAATGGCTGTAGTGCTACTTCAACCTCTGGTCTTGTTGCTCCAGCCGCCCAAAGCAGCGCCGGTCGTGCCACATGCTCCTGCCTCCCGTGGCCGGCGGTGCTGCCGCGGCGGCCTCATCGCCCCTACTATTCCCACCGTTGGCCAGGCCATCCCTCTGCTCACCCACACCCCTGTTATTTTGCAGCGATGGCATCCTCACACCGCTGCGAACCAGTGAACCCTCGTACTCCTCTATGATACGTCTCCAACGTATCTATAATTTTTTATTGTTCCATGCTATTATTTATGGTGTTTTGGATGTTTAATTGGATTTGTCATACACTTTTATATTATTTTTGGGACTAACCTACTAACCCAAAGGCCCAGTCCAGATTGCTGTTTTTTGCCTGTTTCAGGGTTTTGCAGAAAAGTAATATCAAACGGAGTCCAAACGGAATGAAACCTCGGGAAAGATATTTTTAGAGAAAATCACGCACGGGAGACTTGAGAACCAAGGAGTAGGGGCCACGTGGTGCCCATGAGGGTGGGGGCGCGCCCCGTGCACAGGGCGCGCCCCCTGCCTCGTGGGTCCCACATGAGGCCCCCGGTGCCCTCCTTCTTCCTATATATGTCTACGTACCCCGAAACCATCAGACGAATAGAGAAAACCCTAGTTCCACCGCCGTAACCTTCTGTTCCCGTGAGATCCCATCTTGGGGCCTGTTCCGGAGCTCCGCCGGAGGGGGGATCTACCATGGAGTGCTTCTACATCATCATCATCCCCTCACCATGAGTTGTGAATAGTTTACCACAGACCTTCGGGTCCATAGCTAGTATCTAGATGGCTTCTTCTCTCTCTTTGGATCTCAATACAACGTTCTCCTCGGTCTTCGAGGAGTTCTATTCGATGTAATCTCTTTTTGCGATGTGTTTGTCGAGATCTGATGAATTGTGGGTTTATGATCAACATTATCTATGAGAAATATTAGGTTCTTTTCTGAACTCTTTATGTGTGCTCATAATATCCTTCCAAGTCTCTTCGAATTATTGGTTTAGTTATGTGCAATGGGAGAAGTGCTTGGCTTTGGGTTCAATCTTGCGGTGTCCTTTCCCAGTGACAGTAGGGGCAGCAAGGCACGTATTGTATTGTTGCCATCGGAGATAAAATGGTGGGGTTCATATCATATTGCTTGAGTTTATCCCTCTACATCATGTCATCTTGCTTAAGGCGTTACTCTGTTCTTATGAACTCAATACACTAGATGCATGCTGGATAGCGGTCGATGTGTGGAGTAATAGTAGTAGACGCACGCAGGAGTCGGTCTACTTGTCTCAGACGTGATGCCTATATACAATGATCATGCCTAGATAGTCTCATAATTATTCGCTTTTCTATCAATTGCTCGACAGTAATTTGTTTACCCGCCGCAGAATATCGCTATCATGAGAGAAGTCACTAGAGAACACTATGGCCCCCCGGGTCTATTCTCAACATATCAATCTACACTTACTTTACTTTTTCCGCTTTTACTTTCTGTTCTTATAATAAAAATTACTAAAAATATAAACTATCATATCTATCAGATCTCACTTTCGTAAGTGACCGTAAAGGGATTGACAACCCATTATCGCGTTGGCTGCGAAGTTCTTATTTGTTTGTGCAGGTGCGAGGGACTCGTGCGTGGTCTCCTACTGGGTTGATATCTTGATTCTCAAAAACTGAGGGAAATACTTACGCTACTGTGCTGCATCTCCCTTTCCTCTTCAACGGAATACAACGCAAGTTTCTGGCACCGTTGCCGAGGAGGCTTACGCAAAATTCATATACCAAGTACCTATCACAAACCCTTATCCTTCGCATTACATTTTTCGCCTCTCGTTTTCCTCTCCCCGACTTCACCCTTGCCGTTTTATTTGCCCTTCTTCTGCCATGTGTTTATCGTTCGCTTGCTTCTTGTTTGCTTGTGTGTGTTGGATTGCTTGCTTGTCACTATGGCTCAGAACAATACCAAATTTTGTGACTTCTCCAATACCAACAATAATGATTTTATTAGCACTCCGATTGCTCCTATTACCGATGCTGAATCTTGTGAGATCAATGCTGCTTTGTTGAATCTTGTCATGAAACATCAATTCTCCGGCCTTCCTAGTGAAGATGCCGCTACCCATCTAAAGAACTTTGTTGATTTGTGTCATATGCAAAAGAAAAGGGATACGGATAACGATATTGTTAAATAGAAGTTATTTCCGTTTTCACTTAGAGATCATGCTAAAACTTGGTTTTCTTCTTTGCCTAGAAATAGTATTGATTCATGGAATAAGTGCAAAGATGCTTTTATCTCGTAGTTTTTGCCTCCTGCTAAGATCATCTCTCTTAGAAACGATATTATGAACTTTAAGAAACTAGATCATGAGCATGTTGCACAAGCTTGGGAGAGAATGAAATTAATGATACGTAATTGCCCTACACATGGTTTGAATCTATGGATGATTATTCAGAATTTTTATGCTGGTTTGAATTTTGCTTCTAGAAATCTTTTAAATTCGGCCGCAGGAGGCACTTTCATGGAAACTACCTTAGGAGAAGCTACCAAAGTCCTAGATAATATTATGGTTAATTATTCTCAATGGCACACCGAAACATCTACTAGTAAAAAAGTGCATGCTATTGAAGAAATTAGTGTTTTGAGTGGAAAGATGGATGAACTTATGAAATTATTTGCTGCTAAGAGTGCTTCTTCTGATCCTAATGATATGCCTTTGTATACTTTGATTGAAAATAACAATGAATCTTTGGATGTGAATTTTGTTGGTAGGAATAGTTTTGGTAACAATGCTTATAGAGGGAACTTCAATCCTAGGACTTTTCCTAGTAATTCCTCTAATAATTTTGGTAATTCCTACAACAACTCTTATGGAAAGATGCCTTCTGAATTTGAAACTAGTGTTAAGGAGTTTATGATTTCCTAAAAGAATTTTAATTCTTTGCTTGAAGAGAAATTGCTTAAGATTGATGAATTGGCTAGAAGTGTGGATAGAATTACTCTTGATGTTGATTCTTAGAAACTTAGATATATCCCACCTAAGCATGATATCAATGAGTCTCTGAAAGCCATGAGAATTTCCATTGATGAATGCAAAGAAAGAACCGCTAGGATGCGTGCTAAAAGAGAGAATTATATTAAAGCAAGTTCTTCTAGTTATCATGAAAATAAAGATGAAGATCTAAAAGTTATTCATGTGTCTCCTATTAGATCCTTGTTTTCTAGCATAAATCTTCATGAAGATAGGATTGGAGATGATTCTACTTTAGTGTGTCCCAATGATTCTGAGTTTTTAGATCTTGATGCTAAAATTGTTAAAAGTGGGAATGAAGAAATTAAAACTTTGCATAGTGATGAACCCACTACTTTGGATTTCAAGGGATTCAATTATGATAATTCCTCTTTGATTGATTGTATTTCCTTATTGCAATCCGTACTAAACTCTCCGCATGATTATAGTCAAAATAAAGCTTTTACCAAACACATATTTGATGCTTTGATGCAATCTTATGAAGAAAAACTGGAGTTAGAAGTTTCTATCCCTAGAAAGCTTTATGATGAGTGGCAACCTACTATCAAAATAAAAATTAAAGATCATGAATGCTATTCTTTGTGTGATTTGGGTGCAAGTGTCTCCACTATCCCAAAAACTTTGTGTGATTTGCTAGGGTTCCATGAGCTTGATGATTGTTTTTTAAATTTGCATCTCCACTATTAAGAAACCTATTGGGATGTTCTTATTGTTGCCAATAGGAATTATGTGCCCGTAGATTTCATTGTTCTTGATATAGATTGCAATCCTTCATGTCCTATTATGCTTTGTAGACCTTTCCTTAGAACGATTAGTGCAATTATTGATATGAAGGAAGGAAGTATTAGATTCCAATTTCCGTTAAGAAAAGGCATGGAACACTTTCCTAGAAAGAAAATCAAATTACCATATGAATCTATTATGAGAGCCACTTATGGATTGCCTTCCAAAGATGGCAATACCTAGATCTATCATGTATCGTGCCTAGCTAGGGGCGTCAAACGATAGCGCTTGTTGGGAAGCAACCCAATTTTATATTCTTTTGTTTTTGCTGCTGTTAGGGAATAAATATTGCATATAGCTTCTTTTTAGATGTGGTTTTGTTTTTTGTTTAGTGTTTGTGCCAAGTAGAACCTTTGGGAAGACTTGTGTGAAGTTTATGTGATCTTGCTGTGAAAAACAGAATCGTTAGCGCTTCCTAGAATGGTCATCAGATTTTACTAGAGCGTGCTATTTAGTTGATTCTTTTTGCAGATGATTAATAGACAAATTCCTAACATTTATCAATTTAGTTTGAATTTTTTGGAATTACAGAAGTATGCGAAACCTGTAGATTACTACAGATTGTTCTGTTTTTGATAGATTCTGTTTTTCGTGTGTTGTTTGCTTATTTCAATGCATCTATGAGTAATATTGGGAGGTATGAACCATACAGAAGTTGGAATACAGTAGGTTTAACACCAATATAAACAAAGAATGAATTCATTGCAGTACCTTTGAGTAGTGGTTTGCTTTCTTATACTAACGGAGCTCACGAGATTTTTGTCTAAGTTTCGTGTTGTGAAGTTTTCAAGTTTTGAGTATTGCTTTGATGGATTATGGAACAAAGAGTAGCAAGGGCCTAAGCTTGGGGATGCCCATGGCACCCCAAGTAAAATTCAAAGACAATCAGAAGCCTAAGCTTGGGGATGCCCCAGGAAGGCATCCCCTCTTTCGTCTTCATCTATCGGTAACTATACTCGGAGCTATATTCCTATTCACCACATGATATGTGTTTTGCTTGGAGCGTCATGTATTATTTTAGTATTTTCTTGTTAGTTTGCCACAATTATCCTTGCTGGAAACACCTATTTGAGAGAGTTAAATATGGCCTAGGAATTGATAGAACACTCTATGTGCTTCACTTATATCTTATGAGTTGAATAGTTTTTGCTCTAGTGGTTAACTTATATCTTTTAGAGCCCGGTGGTGATAATATTCTGAAGAAATTGTTGAACTCTAATGCTTAACTTATATCTATTTGTGAGTCTATTAAAAAAGCATGGTAATGTGCTTAGGCTATAAAAGTAGTCGTCACATGATAGACATCCAATATCAATGTAGTAAAAACTTTCACACTAAGTGCATTGAATATGATGAGAAGTTGGATGCTTGATAAATGTTTTGAGATATGAGGATAGTGATATTAGAGCCATGCTAGTGGAGTTATTATGAAATTGAGAAATACTTGTGTTAAGGTTAGTGATTCCCGTAGCATGCACGTATGGTGAACCGCTATGTGACGAAGTTAGAGCATGAGGTATTTGTAAAGTGTCAACCTTTGTGTGGAGGTCGGGGGCGCGCGATGGTTAACTCCTACCAACCTCCCCCTAGGAGCATGCGTTGATTGCTTGGTTTTGCTTACTCGTAGATTTTTGCAATAAGTATATGAGTTCTTATGACTAATGTTGAGTCCATGGATTATACACACTCTCACCCTTCCACCATTGCTCGCCTCTCTTGTACCTCGCAACTTTTGCCGGTACCATACACCCACTATATATCCTTCCTCAAAACAGCCACCATATTATTCCTCAAAACAGCCACCATACCTACCTATCATGGCATTTCTATAGCCATTCCGAGATATATTGCCATGCAACTTTCCACCGTTCCGTTCATACAACACGCATCATATTGTCATGCATGATCATGTAGTTGACATCGTAGTTGTGGCAAAGCCACCATGCATAATTTTTCATACATGTCACTCTTGATTCATTGCACATCCTGGTACACCGTCGGAGACATTCATATAGAGTCATACTTGTTCTAGTATCGAGTTGTGATATCAAGTTGTAATTCAATGAAAGTGTGATGATCATCATTATTAGAGCATTGTCCCATGTGAGGAAAGGCTAAATCAATAAAGCCCCTCCCCAAAAAAAGGGGGGGGGGACAATTGCTACTATCATTTTCCACACTTGTGCTTCAAAGTAGCACCATGTTCTTCATGATAGAGAGTCTCATGTTTAGTCACTTTCATATACTAGTGGGCATTTTCATTATAGAACTTGGCTTGTATATTCCAACGATGGGCTTCCTCAAATGCCCTAGGTCTTCGTGAGCAAGCAAGTTGGATGCACACCCACTAGTTTCTTTTGTTGATCTTTCATACATATTTAGCTCTAGTGCATCGGTTGCATGGCAATCCCTAATCACTCACAATGATATCTATTGATGGGCATCTCCATAGCCCGTTGATATGCCTAGTTGATGTCAGACTATCTCCCTCCTTTTTCTCTTCTCCACAACCACCTCTCTATTCCACTCATAGTGCTATGTCCATGGCTCACGCTCATGTATTGCGTGAAAGTTGAAAGGTTTGAAAGAATATAGTATGAAAACAAGTGCTTGGCTGAAATCGGGTTTGTGCATGATATGAATATTTTGTGTGATGAAGAGGGAGCATAGCCAGACTATATGATTTTGTAGGGATAACTTTCTTTAGCCATAGTATTTTGAGAAGACATGATTGCTTTGTTAGTATGCTTGAAGTATTATTATTTCTTATGTCAATATAGACTTTTGTCTTGAATCTTTCAGATCTGAACATTCATGCCACAATTAAGAGAATTACATTGAAAAACTATGTTGGTTAGCATTCCACATAAAAAACTCTTTTTTTATCATTTACCTACTCGAGGACGAGCATGAATTAAGCTTGGGGATGCTTGATACGTCTCCAACATATCTATAATTTTTTATTATTCCATGCTATTATTTATGATGTTTTGGATATTTAATGGGCTTTGTCATACACTTTTATATTATTTTTGGAACTAACCTACTAACGCAAAGGCCCAGTCCAGATTGTTGCTTTTTGCCTGTTTCAGGGTTTTGCAGAAAAGGAATATCGAACGGAGTCCAAACCGAATGAAACCTTCGGGAGAGATATTTTTGGAGAAAATCACGCACGGGAAACTTTAGAACCACGGAGTAGGGGGCACGTGGTGCCCACGAGGGTGGGGGGCGCGCCCCCCTGCCCAGGGCGCGTGCCCCTGCCTCGTGGGTCCCACGTGAGGCTCCCGGTGCCCTCCTTCTTCCTATATATATCTATGTACCCCAAAACAATCAGACGAACAGAGAAAACCCTAGTTCCACCACTGTAACCTTCTATTCTCATGAGATCCCATCTTGGGGCCTGTTCCGGAGCTTCGCCGGAGGGGGGATCTACCACGGAGTGCTTCTACATCATCATCATCGCCTCACCATGAGTTGTGAGTAGTTTATCACAGGCCTTCGGGTCCATAGCTAGTATCTAGATGTCTTCTTCTCTCTCTTTGGATATCAATACAAAGTTCTCCTCGGTCTTCGAGGAGATCTATTCGATGTAATCTCTTTTTGCAGTGTGTTTGTCGAGATCCGATGAATTGTGGGTTTATGATCAAGATTATCTATGAGAAATATTTGGTTCTTTTCTGAACTCTTTATGTGTGCTCATAATATCCTTGCAAGTATCTTCAAATTATTGGTTTGGTTTGGCCTACTAGATCTATAGTTCTTGCAATGGGAGAAGTGCTTGGCTTTGGGTTCAATCTTGCGATGTTCTTTCCCAGTGATAGTAGGGGTAGCAAAGCACGTATTGTATTGTTGCGATCGAGGATAAAAAGATGGGGTTTATATCATATTGCTTGAGTTTATCCTTCTACATCATGTCATCTTGCTTAAGGCATTACTCTATTCTTATGAACTCAATACACTAGATGCATGCTGAATAGCGGTTGATGTGTGGAGTAATAGTAGTAGATTCCGGCAGGAGTCAGTCTACTTGTCTCGGACGTGATGCCTATATACAATGATCATGCCTAGATAGTCTCATAATTATTCTCTTTTCTATCAATTGCTCGACAGTAATTTGTTTACCCGCCGTAGAATATCGCTATCATGAGAGAAGTCACTAGAGAACACTATGGCCCCCGGGTCTATTCTCAACATATCAATCTACACTTACTTTACTTTTTCCTCTTTTACTTTCTGTTCTTATAATAGAACAATACCAAAAATATAAACTATCATCTCTATCAGATCTCACTTTCGTAAGTGACCGTAAAGAGATTGACAACCCCTTATCGCGTTGGCTGCGAAGTTCTTATTTGTTTGTGCAGGTGTGAGGGACTCGCGCGTGGTCTCCTACTGGATTGGTACCTTGGCTCTCAAAAACTGAGGGACATACTTACGCTACTGTGATGCATCTCCCTTTCCTCTTCGAGGGAATACAACGCAAGCTCGAGAAGTAGCACTCTACGCGTGGGCAATCTAGTAGGCCTCGCCATCGTCCACCGCCCTAGTGCTCTCGGCGCGGCGTTGTCAACATGGACAAGGAACGGCTTCCATCAGACGGGGACTATGCGTGGAGAGGCTGACAGCTGGGTCCACGGCCGCAGCAAGGAAGTGCCTCCTTATTATGCGCAAAATAATTATTCATCCACCTGACAGCAGGAACCCACCGGACGGGCCACCATATTTTGCAAAAAAAACATTTCCCCCTGACTGCTGGGATCCACCGGACGGGCCACCGTATTTTGCGAAAAAAATGTTCCCCCCGCTATCAGCTCGGACCCACCGGAAGTGCCGCCTTATTACGTACAAAGAAATGAATACTCCCCCTGCTAGTTGGGACCCACCTTGGTGGGTGTCTAACTTGTGGGCCTACTAAGTTGACGGGGACGGAGTGCTTTGTCAACTTAGTCAATATGAATGATTCTAGCTCCAGTGACCGTACGATGTCCATCCAACGGCCGTAGTGCTTCTTCAACCTCTGGTCTTCTTGCTCCAGCCGGCCAAAGAAGCGCCAGTCGTGGCACATGCTCCTGCCTCCCATGGCCGGCTGTGTTGCCGCGGAGGCCTCACCGCCCCCTACTATTCCCTCCGCTGGCCAGGCCCTGCTGCGACGGCAGCCTCACACCGCAGCCGAACCAGTGAACCCTCGTACTCCTCTCTGCGCGGGCTTCCAATGCCATGTCTTCCCCGGCTCCATGTCGTCCCCTTCCTAGGCCTCTCCGCTGTTCACCGCCCTGGTGCTCTTGGCACGGCATGGTCAACATGGTCAAGGAAGGACTTCCATCGGAAGAGTACTGTACGCGGAGAGGCTGACAACTGGGTCCACGGCCTCCTTATTACGCACAAAGTAATTATTCCTCCACCTGACATCGGGTACACAATGGACAGGCCATCGTATTTTGCGAAAAAATGTTCCCCCCTTACTGCTGGGACTCACCGGCTACATCTTCGCACGCAAGGAAGTGCGTCTGAAAAAAAAACGATTCGCCCCTCTGTCTGCTGGGACCACCAGTTACATCTTGGCACGCAAGGAAGTGCCTAACAGTCGGGACCCACCTGGTTGAAGCGTACGTAGCATTGTCTTTTTGGTCGCGAACGTGTACGTACATACTAGTTGATTTAGAGGCGTGCACGTGTCGTAGTAGAGGCGCACACGTAGCATGTACACGTACGTACAGAGGCCAGTGTGCAAGAAAGAAAATACGGCCACGTACGCACATGCCGGAAGGGTCTCGAAAGCCTACTCGTGTATACGAACGGCCAGGGCTCGTGTACATGGCTGGGTCGGAACGAAGAAACATTGTCGTCGTCGTGTTCATGGGGAGCTAACCGGCTGGGTCGGAACAGAATGTGTCGTCGTGTTCATTGGGAGGGCTTGGACAGAACAGCCGATGGAAACAAGGCTAGGCATACCGCAGAATGAAGGAAACGGCCTTGTGTTCGACCGACCACGGTCAAAACAGGATCCTGTTCATCGAGAGGGGTCTGGCGTACCGCAAAACAGAGGAAAGGGACCTCCTACGGTCGAAATGGGGGTCCTGTTGATCGGGAGGGGTGTGGCGTACTTCAAAACGGAGGAAACGGACTTGTGTTGGAGCGCTACGATCAAAACAGGGGTCCTGTTGATCCGGAGGGGTGTTGCGTACCGCAAAATAGAGGAAACGGACTTTGTGTTGGAGCGCTACGGTCGAAACAAGGGTCATGTTCATCGGGAGGGGTGTGGCGTACCGCAAAACGGGACTCCACGGGATACTGTTCATCACCACCATCGACCCCCTCCAGCCTCCACGAGCTATTGTTCATCGACCGTCGACCTCCTCCAGCCTCCACCTGCGACTGTTCAGCCTCCACCATGCGCTACTCCACCAGCTACTATTCAACCAATCCTCTCCACGGGCTCCTGTGCAACCACCCCTCCACGGGCTACTGTTCATCCAGCCCTCCACGGTCTACTGTTCATCCAACCCTCCACAGGGTGGTCCTGTTCATCCAGCCCTCCACCGGGTCCTATTCATGTAGCCCCAACCGGCTCAATCGATCGGGGTCATGTTCAACACCACGTGGTCCTGTTCAGCCACCCCCAGCGGGAACTATTCACCCAAACCCCCCATCAACGCTCATCACTGTTCATGCAGAGGCAGCATCGACCGGCTTCAGTTAGCAGCAGTAGGGAAGGAATCGCTCGACCGGGTTCAGTTAACAGCCATCGATCGATCGCTCGGGTTCAGTAACGTGTAGCCTGCAGTGCAATTGCTCGGGTTCAGTTAGAGCCCAACGCCTCGCTCGGGTTCAGTTAGATCCCAATGCCTCGCTCGGGTTCAGTTAGAGCCCAACGCCTCGCACCCACGCGCGTGCGTGTACGAGAGAAACGCGCATCGCTCGGCCCCGAGCACCCACCGTAACCGGGAACACCCTGATATTATCCTCGCCCTCACTTATACCTCGGTTTTTTCCGTCATGGACGACCCAAATAATGTCATGCAGCTAAGTCTCCGGCCCGCCCAGGATGAAAAGCCCATTTTCTGTCATGATTTTTTGTCGCAGAAGTAGGACCCCACCACATCTATGATGATACCTTGTTTTTTCACAATTATTGTCATAGAAGTGTCATAAGTATGACAGAAAAAAAATTCGTTCGGCCCAAAATGTCACGAATGTGTCTTTTTTTGTAGTGTCTACATGTTGCTTTGTACTGTGACTCAAGGACCACGCCTACTTGACTCATAATTCAGAAGAGCCCTTCATGGAAATTGATGTCAAAGGGGGAGAGAGATCACATTAAAGCTTACTCACACCAAAGGGAGAGAGAGACCCTATGGGAGAGAGAAATTTCTTAGTCCTCCCAGATGCTTGGTATTGAAAGAGGAGAGAAGTCACATGTCTTGTTGAGGGGAAATACATGTTAGTATTTGTTATGCTTATTTGTCTTGCTCTGATTTTATTTCTTTATCTTCTCCCATTATCAAATATAAGATTCAGGGTGATAAAGACATCTAAGGGAAGGAAATCTTGGAAATCATTGCATATCTTTCTGGGGACATGTTTATACTCAATAAAGTACCTAGTACTCACTCACTACATGTCATCCCAATATTGGTACTCTTGTTGTTTGCTGTTCTTGCTCTGTTTAGTAGATATTTCTGTGTTATGTAACCTTGTTTACTCAGGTTCATCTCTTCCAAAGCTAGCTCAAGACCACAAGGTAAGTATACGCATCACACTCATGTGCATGATGATCTCTTGCTGATGTACATATAGTTTGCAAGAAGGACTCATGAACATGAAGGTACATTTCCTATATCCATTTGCTCTGATGCATACAGCCAAGATACATGTAACTCATTGCTTGCTCTGTCATGCTTATGCATTCACATGCATTTATATTCCATATTTACATGATAGCATACATGTAGGGGGAGCCTATGAATGTTACATGTCTTTCCAAATCTTTACTTACCATTCTCATTATCTTTATCTAAAGCCTTGATGTATGTTGCCATGAATTACCAAAAGGGGGATATTGAAAGCACAAGTGCTCCTTGGGTGATTTTGGTAATTAATGTCAACATATCTCTTGTTGGACTAATACTTTTACCTAGTATATTTTAGATAAGTTCAACAGTGGAGTGGCATGGACAAGAGGATGTGGAACCCGTTCAAGATGCTAAGGACATAAGATTCGCAAAAGCTCAAAGCTCAAGACTCTTCATTTTCAATTTAGTGATCCAACATCACATTGAGTCTACAGGAGAGCCAATACAATTAAAAGGGGATGAGGTGTTGCTTAATGGCTTGCTTGGTCAATGTGCTCAGTGATATGCTCCAAAACCCTCAACCACTCTCCCATTCCACATTTGTCCCAAACCTAAAGTCAAACTCGGCTCCACCAATTTAATCTATCTTGCGCCACCGAGTTCACTTGACAAAGCCACTTCCAAAACCCTAATCAGTTTGGTCTCACCGATAGGGATCTTGGTCGCACCAAGATGGGAATGTAAACTCTTTATTTCCTATTTGCAACATTTCGGGCTAACTGAGATGTGAGAATCGCTCTCACTGAGTTAGCATTGCAAACTCTCTGTTGCCTTTTCGTAACATTTTGGTCTCACTGAAATGAGCGAATCAGTCCCACCGAGTTTGCCTGACCAACTCTCTGTTTGCCTATTATAGAAATCGGTGTCACCAAGTATATGTGATCGGTCTCACTGAGATTACGTTATGCCTTAAGCCTAATGAAATCGGTCCCACCAAAAGGCCTAACGTTCACATTTTGAACTAAATCGCTCCGACCGAGTTTCATGATTCGGTCCCACCGAGTTTGGTAAATTGTGTGTAATGGCTAGATTTTATGTGGACGATATATATACCCCTCCACCCACTATTCATTTGGGGAGAGAGCCATCAGAACGTGCCTACACTTCCAACATACATTTTCTGAGAGAGAACCACATACTCATGTGCTGAGATCAAGATATTCCAATCCTACAATATGAATCTTGATCTTTAGCCTTCCCCAAGTTGCTTTCCACTCAAATCTTCTTTCCGCAATATCCAAATCTATGAGAGAGAGTTGAGTGTTGGGGGGACTATCATTTCAAGCAAAAGAGCAAGGAGTTCATCATGAACACACCATCTATTACCTTTTGGAGAGTTGTGTCTCCTAGATTGGTTAGGTGTCACTTGGGAGCCTCCGACAAGATTGTGGAGTTGAACCAAGGAGTTTGTAAAGGCAAGGAGATCGCCAACTTCGTGAAGATCTACCCTAGTGAGGCAAGTCCTTCGTGGGCGATGGCCATGGTCGGATAGACAAGTTTTCTTCTTTGTGGACCCTTTGTGGGTGGAGCCCTCCGTGGACTCGCGCAGCCGTTACCCTTTGTGGGTTGAAGACTCCATCAACGTGGATGTACGATAGCACCACCTATCGGAACAACACCAAAAACATATGTGTCTCCAATTGCGTTTGCACACTCCAATCCCATCTCTTTACTTTCTTGCAAATTGCATGCTTTACTTTCCGCTGCTCATATACTCTTGGCATGTTTGCTTTAAATGTATTGTGAATGTTTGAAATTGTGCTAAAAACTCTACCTCAACTCAAAGAACTTAAAGATTGCTATTTTTCTTGTTGATTGTGTAATCACTCCCCTCTAGACACCTCTTCTTCGATCCTCCCAATACGCCCTCCTCAAAGCCTCAAGGAAATGCAAAAATTAGCAGGATGTGTGACCGCACTGGGACGGTTCATCTCCAAGCTTGGAAAGCGTGCTCTCCCCTTCTTCAAGCTCATGAAGAGGAAGGGTCCCTTCTAGTGGACCTCGGAGGTAGATGCCACCTTCCAAGGCCTCAAGAAATACCCGACGAGCCCACCTATCATGGTGGGAGCTCGTCCTCGTGAGCCGCTAGTGCTCTACTAGGTGGCCACCCCTCTCTCCGCTAGCGCGGTGCTCGTGGCAGCCGGGAGCAGCGCGGTGGCACGGACACGGCTTCGGGCGGCCCCTAGGGGGACGCACTGCTGTTGCCACCTCAGAATAGTACCCCTGGGCCCCACGCCGCTCCTCGACCTATGGGACATCTGAGTTCCCGGACAGGGACAGCACCGTCAATACCTCGCCCCTCGTTGAGCACCCGCTGTACTTCATCAGCACCGTGCTGCGGGACGCGCGCACACGCTATCCTATGCAATAGAAGCTCCTGCTGGCGCTCATCGCCGCCTCAAGAAAGTTGTGCTATTATTTCCAAGGTCACCCCATTAAAGTCTTCTCTATGTTCCCCTTGGAGAAGGTGTTGCACAACTCCAATGCAGCCAGGAGAGTCGCGAAGTGGAACATCGAGTTGCAATCCTTTCCATTGGACTGCAGCACCACCGAAGTCATCAAGGGCGTTACCTTCACCGACTTCGTGGCCGAATGGACGGATGCCCCTGACCGGGAGCTAGGTGAGAACCAGTCTCTTGCGCTTGGTGACGAAGCGCCTAAGGGGTAGGTCATGCACTTTGATAGCGCCTTTGCCTGGAAGGGCGCAGAGGCTGGAATTGTGCTCATCTCACTAGCCAAGGAAAAGCTCTACTACGATGTGCAGTGATGCTTCCAGTATGGCGAGAAGGTCTCCAACAACATCGCAGAGTACAAGGGCCTGATCACCGGGCTCAAGGATGAAGGCGCCCTAGTGATCAGGCGCCTCACCATCAAGGGCGACTCAAAACTCGTCGTCAAATTCTCCAACAAAGAATACACACCGAAAGACGAGCACATGGAGGCATACCTAGAGGAGGAATGTAAAACTAAGAACTGTTTCTCAGGTTTGGAACTGCTTCACGTGCCATGCAGCGCAAACAAGGAGGCCGACCACATCGCCAAAAAAGCATCACTTTGCAAGCCCTAGAAGCCTGGTGTCCTTGAGGAGAGGCTCTTCATGCCATCGGCCACGCCTCCGGCCACGGGCGCAGTGCTGCTTCGGGAAGAGCTGGAGCTGGCTCTGTCTTCGGGAGCCCCAGCCTAAGGCCTAGCGTAAGGAGCCCGCCTGCTCCTTGCGGTGGAGCCTCAGGAGGGTGACTGGACCGAGGAACTCAAGGCATATCTGCTCCGCGGCATCCTTCCGGAGAAGGAAGCGGATGTAGAGCATGTGGCCCCATAGGCTACTGCCTACTTCTTGCTGGACGACGAGTTGTACCGCAGGCATCCCAATAATGTCTCGTTGTTGTGCATATCCGAGAAGGAGGGGTGCAAGCTGTTGGTCGACATTCATGGTGGGGACTGAGGGCACCACTCCTCATCACGCACCCTCGTGGGGAAAGCGTTCCGCAGTGGATTGTACTAGCCCACAACACTCCAAGACGCCATCAAGCTAGTCCGATCCTCCAAGGCCTGCCAATTCCATGCCAAGAAGATTCACCAACCGGCGCAGGGCCTCCAGACTATTCTGCTCTCATGGCCCTTCGTGCTCTGGGGGCTGGATATACTGGTCCCATTTCCTCAGGCAGCCGGAGGTTACTGCTACCTCTACGTCGCCATCGACAAGTTCACCAAGTGGGCGGAGGTGGAGCCCGTGTGCACCATCCCCGCCGGCTTGGCCATCAAGTTCATCAAGGGCCTCATGAGTCGTTTCGGTGTCCCCAATCATATCATTACTGACAATGGCTCCTCGTTCATGAGCAACCTTTTTAGGACATACTCTGCTAACCTTGGAACGCAGATATGCTATGCTCCGGTGGCCAACCCACGGAGCAATGGCCAGGCCGAGCACGCCAATGCAGAGGTCCTGAGAGGCATGAAGGCAAGAAGCTTCAAGAAGAAGCTCGAGGCCTGCGGCAGGGGTTGGTTCGGTGAGCTTCAGTCCGTGTTGTGGTCCATCTGCAGGACCGTGACTAAGCCCACCGGCGAGACCACGTTCTTCCTCGTCTACGGGGCTGAGGCGGTTCTCCCGCACGAGGTCAGGCACCGCTCCCCGTGGGTCCAGGCATTTGACGAGGCATGTTAGGAAGCTTCACAGGGAGCCGACCTCATGCTCGGGGAGGTGGCTTGCTGCCAAGCTTCCCTCCATGCCGCGAGGTACCAGCACATGTTGCAGCATACCATTGCTATGACGTCCGCCCCCGGAACCTCGAGGTCGGGGATCTCGTCCTGAGGTGGTTCCTCTCCAGGGAGGGCTTCCACAAGCTCTTGCCCATGTGGGAGGGCCCGTTCAGGGTCGCTCGTGTCTGCAGGCCTGGTGTTGTCTGCCCGGAGACGAAGGACATGGTCCCCGTCCAGGATGCCTGGAACATCCAGCATCAATGCAAGTTCTACCCATGACACTCTCACGTAATGATGAGTGGAGCTGTACACGCCCCAGAGTCCCCTGTCCGCCGCCCATGGGCCCCGCTGGGGCTCCTGTCCATGCCGTAGTGGAAGCCCCATGGTCCGCGCTGGCGGACAACACTGTCCACCAATGACTATGCCCACGCCTAGTGGTAGCACCATGCTCCGCACTAGTGAGAAGACTAGTATAGGTGCCAGACGCGATTGTCTTTTTTCGACTCTCTTCTATAATCGAGTTTGCCATTTCTTTAATGAAGTTCAAAATTTCTCGTATTTATTCGAATAGGGGTGGGAATTTTTTGCTCCTCGCAGTGTTCTTTCCTTTCTTCCGTCCCTTGTTCATGTTTTTCGAGGCTCAACAGTTGCTTGTTGCTTCCTCTTGATCGCCCTGCAAGCGGGGGCTGGGCACGGTGTGCGCCTAAGCTAGCCCAAGTTGTAGCAGGGCCACCTCAGGGCCAAGGATACAACCGGTGCGGGCCCGCCCGTGTGAACACCTCACCAAAGTAAAGACACTTGGCGATCCAACTCCTCACGCGGCGCTCTTGATTGAGCCAGCAGGCACGCACTCCTCGAGAGCAGCCAGCTCTCGCTCGGGGGCTCTAGATGCAAGAAGAGCATCAAAAAAGGGAGGATAAAGAAAAGCAGCCGCGATCCAGCTCATTGTGAGGAAACCCTACACCGAGAGCTTGTTGCTTACATGCAAGCACCGACATCGGGCGTAGGCGTCTCCAAAGGTCTGGGCGCATGCGAGTCCCCAGGGGCCCCGCGAGCCGCAAGGCTTCCCTAAGACTCCAGAGCCATCTGGTCTGGGAGAGCACGTAAGATCAAAAGCATCGTAGGGTCGCTCCACCACGATGCGGCAAGCCGCCACGGGCCATGAAGAGCACCAAGCTAAGTACCCTAATCGCGTCGGGCGAGAGCCCTGTCAATGTTCTAGGAACTAGGGTGCCCACACCTGCCTGCCCATGGCCCGACGCTCGGCCCCACAACGTCCGAGCAGGGCCCAGTTTCAAGACTACTCAACTAGAGCCCTCGCGAGGGGCCCTTCCCTCGCAAAGGAAGGCTCACCAAGAACTGCCGGGGAGCGGCTCTGCAAGCTGCCTCTGGAGGGGCGGAGATTCCTATGCATGCGCCCCTCCTCATGAGGGCACAGTGACGCAAGCCATGACGACAAAGGCTTGACTAGCGCCAGCAGGCGCAGAGGGGACATTTTCCTCTTCGGTGATAAGGATACAAGGACGAACGCGGGTTCCCAAGGTATCCCCCAAAGGTTTCCATTCTGGTGCAACAAGACCAAGACCACGAGCTCAGCAGGACAGATGTCATCGTCGAGCCCACCCATGCATCATGATCAGAGACTTTGTAGGGGAAGACCACCTTTTGGGAGGATAAGATATACCAATTGTCTCACTTCAAAATTGGACATTGTGGGATCCCTTCCCGCCCGAATATATGGGAACAGGATCAAAGCCACTATAAATAGGGACCAACATCCATCATAGAAGGGGATCGGAAGATCGAACCCGCATACACCTCTCGAGCCCTCCCGAGGCTGCTCGTCTATTGTAGCTGTTCATATCCAACCTCCTTGTGAGGCCAATCCACCACAAAGAAGGAGTAGGGTTTTACACCGCAAGGTGGCCCAAACCTGGGTAAATCGATGCATCAATTATGTTCCTTTGATTATCCCCAACGGTGAGCCTGAGGTTTGAGCATGGCAGGTGTAGCTCTTTGATGAAGCGGAGTCCTTCATTCATGCACCAGAGTTTGAACTTTCTTGGGTCCGTGGAACCCTGAATCCACCCTTTGGGGATCCAGGCAGGGGCGTGTTAAAGCTTTGTTCTTCATCGACCACCTCCCGTCCACGACCCACCGTGCTCATGGCTGAGGCTCGCCGCATCCACACCGAGCGCATGGCCGCCCAGAAGGTCCCGATGGGCAGCCGTGCCCCACGTCGCTCCGCTGCGCCGGCGGTCAACACCGCACCGCTATCGACCCGGTCATCCGAGAGCAGCAGGACTATTCGCTCCCTCCTTCCATACTACGCGATGGCTGCACCGCCACACCCTCCTTCATCCCCGTCACAGAGTCATCCTCTCAAGCTCGCCATGGGCCGGCGAGCACGCATGTCGCGGGAGCTGCTGCGCTATAGTCCCACCAACGAGGGCTATGATGACTGGCTGGGCCGCATCACCGAGCTCGTCAATGCCGCAGGCGAGGCCCCGATGCCCTCTGTTTCAGTTTGCTCTCCATCATCGCACACAGGAGCGGTGACGCCGGTGCAGCCATTCCTTCCTGAAGGATCCCCCGGATACCCCGGCCCCTCGAAGACCCCTCCGGTGGCCGGATGTTGGCCGAAGGTGACCCATGTCGTCAGGGCAAGTGTCGGCCGGTGTGCAGCCGCGGCCCGGATCCCCTCTATAGCGTGCGCGGGAGGAAGATGAAGGCCATGACCTGCGGACAGGCCCCGCTCGTCATTGGCACAGGCCACTGGGCCACGCTGGCAAGTGGACACAGGTCCATCTCGGGTCCGCCTTCCATGCGGGAAGACGTATTCCCAGCGTACGCCTTCGACGTCGCCCTATCACCCGCGCGGCCGAGCTGCTGGGCCGGCCACTGCTATCTTCTGCCCGGTGCTCGGGGTAAGGGTAAAGCCGTTTCCCCTTTCCTTTTTTCCGATAGCTTCCAAAATCTCTCGAGGATTCAAATTAACTCCAAATTTGATGATTCAAATTTCCAGCGACTCAACAAATCATTCTCTATTTAATGAGCCATCATGGACATTTTTTATTGTCCTTGGTTTTTACTAGATCCTTTAAAAATGTCATTAATCCACATAAGTCCACTTCAAAAAATCCATATTATATTCATTTCAACTCCAAGTCGAGTGAAAGCAATTTCTAAATGTTTCTAAAATCATGCCTGATTTAATGGGTACTTTACTCATTTTTATAAAAAGGCATTTTGTAGACAACATGAAGATTCATTAAACCCCTTGATTCCATCGTATTGAAATGTTCCAACCTATCCATTGATCCATTGCCAATGAAACAACTTTGGTCATTTTTCATATGACCAAAGGTATCTTTGAAAAGTCCAACTCCTATTTTTAGGGCAGTTTTGTTTTTGACTTGTTGTGTTGCTTAATGTGATTGTTTCCGACGTTAGTTGACGGAGTATACAGAGTACTTGGAGATAGACTAGAAGCTTTGAAGACCCTGATGAGCCAGGAAATAAGCCCTTGGACCATGTTTAAGAAACCCTTTTTATGCATGTCATAAAGCACCTTGTTATTGATGCATCGAGATCATGTTGAGGTGGTGGCCACTTTGGTTGGTTGCTTGTTACCTTCCTATTGAATCTTCATCAAGCATGACCCTACCTTCCTACGACGGTTATGCGGGTGGGAGTAGATAGGATGCCATGGTACTGGCTATGCAAATGGGACGAGAATATGCATGGTGATGGAGGTAGAGTACTTTCAAAAGACTTTTTGAAAACCCCGTCGGGTGCCAATTATGCCCGTGGGAGATGCTGAGTTGGGTAACCACTTGATAAAGAAGTGGTGTACCGAGGAAAGTGTGTGTGTTGTTTTCGAAATGGATAGGTTTAAGTTGCG
The DNA here is from genome assembly GCA_902687465.1 of Secale cereale. Taxonomy (NCBI): domain Eukaryota; kingdom Viridiplantae; phylum Streptophyta; class Magnoliopsida; order Poales; family Poaceae; genus Secale; species Secale cereale. Next base: position 300,193,971 of record LR738712.1, read on the forward strand.
ACCGTTACTCCAATCTTACATGTACAACCACTCTACCCTTATATGGGAAATGGCATTATTGATTTCCTAGGCCGATACTAGCATGGTGCCCGCATTACTAGTGATGGGGGTGACATGAGGTCACTCTCGGGATGGGTTCATCCTTGGATAGGCAGACATGATAGTTTTTACAGGGCACCGGACACACCGTTGGTACCTCATGCTTGTAGTATGTGATGAATATTGGAACATGGTTCAACAATTTTAAGATGTGAAATGTTGGGCACGGGGGTTGCTACCAATCGAGTGTCGTTTAGGGAAAGATAGTGACCGGGTGCTTACCTCGGGTAGTTGAGGTTCCGCGGGTCATGGATGACACGAAAGTACCCTGGATCTTGTGGGTAAAGTGTGCAACCTCTGCAGATTGTAAAACTATTTGAATAGCTGTGTCCATGGTCAAGGACAGTTGGGTAACCACTCTTGGGCTACGTTCAATGTTTTGCGAAACCTGGTGTGTGTGTGTGTGTGAAAAGAGCTGGTTGAGGCAAGTCAAAAGACTCGACGTGTTGACTAAGTTGAAGGTGATCTAAACTTGGTTATGTTGATACATGTAACCTGTTTACATGGACAACTAGACTCTTATGATGCATGCCTTACAAGTACGTAGTTCATGACATTGCACTAAAAATTAGCTTTCTACAAATACTTCCTATTTAGTGCTATATCATGCCTTGTCATACTTGTTCCAAAAACATGGGTTGCTTGCGAGTACATTCAAAGTACTCATTGGCTCGCCACTGGTTATTTTACGGGCCAGCCATGAAACAACATGATATAATGAAGATTTCTTTGGTGGCGAACATACGAGCTAGGACGCTTCCCAGGCAGAATGCATGTAGGGTTAAGGCAGATTCCATGGGTCCAAGTTGTTATTGAAGATTTCCACTTCAAAGATTTATACTCAAGCATTGACCATAATGGTCACAATTTGTGTAACACGGTATGTATGGATGTAAGACTCGTGTTATTTAGCTTCTGTGTGTTCAGTGATCATTGATCTCTGGGATCACTGTACACGTGCATACGGTGATCACGACATATGAGTTGAGGTCCCCCTAGAGTTGGTATGAGAGCCAACCTGACTGTAGGAAGCCTTTGTTAGCAAGGTTGTTAGTTAGAAAAATATTTCCAAAACTATTACTACTTTTCAAAAGTATCTATACTTTTCTTCGCTTCTCGGTTTTTCGAAAACTATGGTATACTTTCCTTACATATCTCTTCCCCTTCAAGACTTTTGGTCGCTAGAACCCTTATGCCCCTGACCACAGGATCCCTTGAAATTCTCATCGATTATCTAGAAGGAAGATGCCTTGCCAAACATCCACCCACATCTTCTTAACACAAGTTAGACGACACCATGCGAAGATGATGCCAACCGAGATACCATGATCAACACCCAGCGGATGGTGATACCTTCAACATTACCCCAAGACGATGCAACCTTAACCTATGATGAACAGGGCACAGGATATGCAGGATCATGATATACATCGCTAATAGAGTAACCCTATCACTACCATTGTTGTATTGGCAACCACCGGTGGATGAGAACCACCGGTGAGGCACAGGATATGCAGGATCATGATATACATCGCTAATAGAGTAACCCTATCACTACCATCGCTAATAGAACCACCGATGTTGTCTTCAATGAAACCTATAGGTTGGACCTCTACTCTGCCTTGTTAATATCGTTGCATAAAGGGTTGCCTACCTGGTACTGTTGGCGCCTTAGAGGGCACAAGGGATCATCATGATTAAGAAGACAACAGAAGACCGAGTCAATGGCAGCTACGAGGAGCCACCTTCACCCCATCACTTCAGCAGGCGAGAAGTTGTTGAAGACTCTTCAGGATCAACCAGGATCGTTTCATCAAACAACTACAAGGGACGTAGCAACACCTGAGGAAAACCCAAAAGACTACACGAGGCACGAGTAAGGCACGACTACTAAGGCCGAGAACCCCTAGGGTAGGAGGAGTCGTGTACCCCTATGCGTAGTCGAGTCCGTATGATGGTTCAAATAAAACCATGATTGTGTGTTGCTTGTTTTTATTTGTTTGTGTTTTGATATAAGTCGCACTTTTGCCCTAGGCAACAAGTACGCAACTATATCACTTTCCTTGTTTTCTTTTGTTTGGCCCTTTTTGCACATGTTTGTTTGCACTTGCACAATAGAACCCCCTTTAGGCGTCCCACCTCCTCTATCCTACTTTTCCCTCTCATCTCTCTCCTCAACTGAAGACCGACAAGACAAGATACACCAAGGATTCTACTTCGGCAACCAACTGACACTAAAGACTTTTGATGCAGCCTCCTCGGCTAAGTGCAACCTCGTAGAGTTATGTTTACCCCTCAAGATTAGAAACCCATCCCCAGACCCTTCGAGACTTCACGGGACACCCCAGCTCGAATCCTTAACCATGTGCTTAACCCATAGAATTGCAAGATGACCAGTTAAGCCTCTGTAACCTTGCACAAAATTGGGTTCATTATGGAACTAGTGGACATAGTGAACGAGCACATTATCATCCTAATATAGTAGAAGAACTGACAATGCCATAGGGAAGGCCAATTTGAGGATATATGTATAGAGGACAAATGACTTTATGAGTTTATATCAGCAACCTTCATGAGTTATCAGAGACTGGTGGATTATGATGCTTCCATGTTGGCAGAAGAACATGGTGGGATCAGCTAATAGAGTAGCATAGCTTTCATTACCCTTGAGTAAATTGGATATTGATAGGAGATTGTTGACATTACGATAATGAATTGGGGGAAAGTGTAGATATTCTCATTGGACATGAAATTTGATTTAAATAGGTGATTCTAGTTGAGCATGGATGCTGAGTATCTCTACATGGTTTGGATTAAATTGGATTTAGACTGATCATGATACCTTGTTTCCCGGTGGACAATAAACTAGGTGATTTTATAAAGTGTCAGAGTTGATTTAGGGATCTATATAAGCCTGACCTTGGAGTTTACTTGACCCCGATAATGTGAATTGGTGGACTGGCTATAGTGGAGATAGGCCCTTTCAAGTATTTGGGGATTATAGGGACTTTAGGAGATCACGTGGAACACCATAGACATTGGATTTGTAGAATTAAAGGATGTAGTGAATGATGGAACTTAATGGGCTATTGGAGTTGATTCATAGGAAGGAAACAAGATCTTGGAATGGCTTACGACGTGTTTCCTTAGGATAGAGATGCATTATCTTGAACTCGGAAGAATAGGATGAGCACTTGTATTGTCGTGTTTAATTCCAGCTTGGAATCTTGTATGCTCTACCCATGGATTTTTAGGGATAGCCATAGATATGAGCTCCAGGATCGTTGACATGTATGATCTGTTAGGCATCCTCTCAGGAGTCACGTGGATATGAATAGCATGAGTCATGATTGGAGTTAACCTACGTGAGATGATGCTTTCGGTGGTATAAGGTTATTTGTTTGAAGCACTAGGTGGAACTATTGGCATCCCAGAAACTATGCTCAAGGATAAGATAATAAACGTTCACACGCACACTAGAATCCTTGTAACCCGTAAGCCCCACCAAGCCACAACATGGTCGGATCATGACCATGGGTTTTGGCTCTAGGTTGAGAAGACCCTTGGCTAATACACAACCATAACCACCACCAATACCCCATCCTACTTTGCGTACCCCATAGACTTCATGGAGTACTTGGACAAGTTAGTTGTCATCTTTATTCAGCGACATACTTGTCTACCCGAAGACAGAACAAGAGCCGTTCAGCTGGTTAGAAGACATTTGAAGATTGCCATGTCAATAAGGAAGAACTACACCAACCACCATCGTCAAGAAGTAAACTTCCACGTCGAAGACCATGTGTATCTGCAGGCCCCTCCTCTCAAAGGAACCAATCATTCCCATGTCAAAGAGAAGCTCACACGAAGACTTATTGGCCCTCCCCAAGATCACTTCAAGACGAAGAATAGATGGCTACCAACTAGAGTTACCACCTGAGTAACCCACTGTGCATAATGTTTTTCCGCACGACACCACTCTGGAAACGTTTCCAACTTCCTAACTAACCCAATCCCTACAAGGACATTGATCACCAAGCCATTGACGTCTAGCCTGACTTGACCTACGCGATAGGCCCCTTTTTCAACCTGGATCAAGAAGAAACGTTATACACGAAGCCATACCATCAAGTACTCCAAGGTTCAATGGAGCACTTCTTGGAAGTAGAAGCAACATGAAGAAGTGAAGACTACCCGAGATCCAAGTTTTCGTATTCCTTTCCACGCCTAGTTTGGGAATCTCGGGGACAAGATTGCTGTAATGGGGGCAGGTTTGCCACACCCTGTTTTCCATGCCACAACACTTAAGTCAATAAATCATCCTAAAATACGGTTTGACTTTTTTTTAGAGTTTTGGACTTTGCTTGATTTGGTTTTCGTTTGTTGTTTGCAAGTGCTCTAAAAATCATATAAATCCTCTAACTCTTATACTTTATCTCCTTGCTCCAAAGCCTTACCCAACGATCATGCCATGTGTACATGATATAATAGTATTTTCTTACAAGAATATTTTGGCCCAAAAGTATTTTCTAAATTTAGTTTTCCAATACCCCCTGAATTGAGGTTTGCACTACTAGTACTTGATTTAGGGTGTGAAAAATCCTTCAAAGAGTATATTTCACCCCTCTTAGGTATAGGACTCCCATAAACAAAAAATATATAATTTTAAAAGTTATTTTCCTATTTTATTTAAAGGCTTTTCCTTTATGCCAGAAATGGTACTCAGTAGGTTAAAATTATTTAACTGTTTCAAAAATGTTTGAGAAAATTTAGGGAAACTCATAGGACATATATTGTCCATATATAAGAGTTTCAACACATGGTCATGTTCAAAATATTTGTCAAATCCCTTTAAAACCCTTTCTGGATATTTCAAGCTTTTGAAATATTTACAAAGGAAATATTCCCTAAAAATTCCAATAAAATTCTAGCATGTCACATATGACATATTTGATGATCTTTCCAAGCCTCATGCCTTGAAGATCAAGAAAACATCATCAAACCCCCTCAAAACCATTTCTGACCATTTTGAAGTTTGAGCAACTTTACATTTCCAAACATGTCCAAATGCTCTCAAACTTGGTGCACATGCTCAAATGGTGTAATCATGTATCTAGATCAATTTGCACGAGTTGGAGAGAAGGATACCATGATCAAAGTGTTCCAAAACTCTCTCTGTCCAGATCTAAGTTGGAACAACTCTACATTGCCAACTTTTTACTTGTGACCTTAAAATTTGTGGACATACTCACAACCCCAAATGATGACACTACACAAAGTTGTGCATCAAGGAGAAATGATTTACATGACTAAATCTTGGAAAAGTCATTTCTATTGATTTCTAGGGTTTACAAAAGTTGCATTGGCAACTTTGCCCGAATGGACTCAAACTTGGTGGAGCACCCTAATTATATGTGCCATTTCACCTTGTTAAGCCTCATACCAAATGGGATTCATTTTCATGCCCAACCAACAACAAACACCTTCCGCCCTTTTACCAAAACATCTACTTGGACCTCTTCCACTCTTTCCCTTGGGCTCAACTTTTTACCACATCTACTCCTGACCCCCTTCTACCACGAGTAACAATTCCAAACCCACAACTCCATTATTGGGGGGGCGTGAAAGCATCACTTTCTCTCTTTGTACAACATAATTCTCACTCTCTCTCAACCCCACCTCTCTCCCATTGGGTCACAGGGGCATCCAAGGCCACCACCCCTTTGTTTACTCGTCCCCTGACGCCCTAGACACTAGTGGACACGCCTTGTGCGCCAAAAAGATGCCAATGCCAGCCATATGCGTGCTCTGTAGCACGCTACAGTGCACCAGAGCACTATAGTCGCTCATTGCCCGAGCCACCCGACCACCTCGGGCCTCCCCAGCATGTCTCCCGAGGTCGTCTCGACGTCCAGGACATGACACGTTGTCGGACCCCATCGGACCCTCTCTCCTCTCCCCTCTGCGAGCTCGCACGAGCGCGGCCTGGACCGTGCTCACGGCGCACCGGCACCTCCCCCATATAAGCCACCTCGAGCTCCCTCTCTCACCTCCTCTGGTTCCCTCTCCCTGATAGCTGCCTCCTGGACATGCTCTCCATCTCCCTCTAACTCTCCTTGCCTCTCCCTCAATACCTCGGTCGCCATTGTTCTCCGCTTGGCTCCAGTGAACCAGGGCCTCTCCCCCCTCTCCTTCGACCTCCAGAAGAATCGCCCTTGGGATACGGAGCTTCCCCGCCCTTCGCCGCCTCTTCCCATGCCCCTTGGTACCCGCGCCACCACCGCCCGAAGAGGCCAGCCACCGCGGCTAGTGCAGGAGGCACTACGGCCGTTCATTGTTGTTCCGGAAGGATCCCCTGGATACCCTGCCCCCCGGCGACCCCTCCGGTGGCCAGAGCTTGGCCGAAGGTGGCATGTGCTGTCAGGGCAAGTGCCGGCCGGTCCGCAGCCACGGCCCAGATCCCCTCTGTAGCGTGCGCGGGAGGAAGGCGAAGGCAACGACCTGTGAGCGGGCCCCGCTCGTCAACGGCCCAGGCCACCGGGCCTCGCTGGCAAGTGAATACGGGTCCAGCTCGAGGCCGCCTTCCATGCGGGAAGATGTATTCCTAGCGTAAGCCTTTGACGTCGCCCTGTCACCCGTGCGGCCGAGTTGCTGGCCAGCCCACTGCTATCTTCCGCCTAGTGCACATGGTAAGGGGAAAGCCATTTATCGTGTTCTTTTTCTTTTCAAATAGCCTCGAAAATCTCTAGAGGATTCAAATTAACTCCAAAATTGATGATTGAAATTTCCAGAGACTCCACAAATCATGCTCTATTTAATGAGCCACAGTGGACATTTTTGTTGTCCTTGGTTTTCACTGGATCCTTTAAAATCTTCATTTATCCACATAAGTCCACTTAAAAAATCCATATTATATTCATTTCAACTCCAAATCTAGTGAAACGAATTTCTAAATGTTTCTAAAGTCATGCCTGATTTAATGGGTACTTTTACTCATTTTTATAAAAAGGCATTTTGTAGACAACTTACAGATCCATTAAACCCCTTGATTTCATCATATTGAAATGTTCCAACCTATCCATTGATCCATTCCCAATGAAACCACTTTGGTCATTTTTCATATGACTAGAGGTATCCTAGAAAAGTACAACTCCTATTTTTAGAGCACTTTGGTTTTTGCCTTGTTGTGTTGCTTATTGTGGTTGTTTCCGACGTTAGTTGACGGAGTATATGGAGTACTTTGAGATGGACCAGAAGCTTTGAAGACTCTAGTGAACCAGGCAAGCATCCCTTTGACCAGGTTTAAGAAACCATTTTTATGCAGGTCATATAGCACCTTGTTATCGATGCATCGGGATCATGTTGAGGTGGTGACCACTTTGGTTGGTTGCCTTTGTTACCTTCCTATTGAATCTTGCATCAAGCATGACCCTACCTTCCTATGAGGGTTATGTAGGTGGGAGTAGATGGGATGCTATAGTAGTGGCTACGCAAATGGGACGGGAATATGCATGGTGATGGATGCAGAGTACTTTCAAAAGACATTTTGAAAACCCTGTCGGGTGCCACTTATGCGTGGGGGAGATTATGAGTTGGGTAACCACTTGATTACGAAGTGTTGTACCGAGGCAAGTGTGTGTGTTGTTTTCAAAATGGATTGGTTTAAGTTGCGACCGTTAGTAAACCTTACATGTACAACCACTCTACCCTTATATGGGATTGGGAATTATTGATTACCTAGGCCGATACTAGCATGGTGCCCGCATTACTAGTGATAGGGGTGACACGAGGTCACTCTCGGGACATGGTCGTGCTTGGATAGGCGGCCATGACTGTTTTTACAGGGCACCGGACACACCGTTGGTACCCCGTGCTTGTAGTATGTGATGAATATTGGAGCATGGCTCCACAATTTTAAGATGTGAAATGTTGGGCACGGGGGATGCTACCAATCAAGTGGACCCTATGTTACTGTCGTCTAGGGAATGATAGTTATCGGGTGCTTACCCTAGGTACTTGAGGTACTGCGGGTCGTGGATAACACGGAAGTTCCCCGGATCTTGTGGGTAAGGTGTGCAACCTTTGGAGAGTGTAAAACTATTTTGATAGCCGTGTCCATGGTCAAGGATAGTTGGGTAACCTCTCTGGGGCTATGTCCAATGTTTGCGAAACCTGGTGTGTGTGTGTGCGGAAAGAGCTGGTTGAGGCAAGTCAAAAGACTCAACGTGTTGACTAAGTTAAAGGTGATCTAAACTTGGTTATGTTGATATCTGTAACATGTTTACATGGACAACTGGACTCTTATGATGCATGCCTTACAAGTAGGTAGTTCATGACATTGCACTAAAAATTAGCTTTCGGCAAACACTTCCTATTTAGTGCTATATCATGCCTTGTCATACTTCTTCCAAAAACATGGGTTGCTTGCGAGTACATTCGAAGTACTCATTGGCTTGCCACTCGTTATTTTATTGGACAGGCATGAAACAACATGATATAATGAAAATTTCTTTGGTGGCAAACATGCGAGCTAGGACGCTTCCCAGCAGAATGCATGTAGGGTTAAGGCATCTGGCATGGGTCCAAGTTGTTATTGAAGATTTCCGCTGCAAAGATTTATACTCAAGGCTTGACCATAATGGTCACAATTTGTGTAGCACGGTATGTATTGTTGTAAGACTCTTCTTATTCAGCTTATGTGTGTTCAGTGAACATTTCTCTCTGGGATCACTGTACACGTGCATTCAGTGATCACGACTTATGAGTCGGGGTACTCACAAAGCCCCATGCTCCGCGCTGGCGGATGATACTGCCAAGGAGCAGCTATGCCCACACACCAAGTGAAAGCCCCATGCTCCGTGCTGGCGGCCGACAATGGCAAGGGGCGGCTATGCCCACGCCCAGTGGTAGCCCCCTGCGCCCCGCTGATGGATAAACAACTAAGGGCACCTCACGGGCTGCACCAACCTCAGGAATGCCTCTCCGCCGACCACTCAACCCTTCCCTGTGATGTGCGCGCGAGGGGGCTGGACACGGGGGCTACGCTCAGGCCTGGCCTGGCGCACGCCACCTCACCAGGTCCTTGTACCTGGTCTTCGCGTGCCCGTCCCAAGCAAAGGTTGACGGAAAAGTTATGGAGGTCATGAGGGTGGCGCATACGTCAAGGGGGGGCCCTGAGCATCGCGCTTTAGGGGCCTAACTAGTCACGTAGCCCGTCGCCCCTTGGTTCTATTCTGGTTACCGGATGCCTCAATGGCGGTTGAGGTATGCGCGGGACTGGGCCCTACTGATGCAGAGCAAGAACACCCTCGTGATGATTAAACTCAAAGCACTTCGGGATGCTCCCACGTAAAGGGGAAACCCTGAGCATCGCGCCTCAGGGGCCTAACTAGTCACGTAGCCCCTCGCCCCTTGGTCTTATCCTGGTTTTCGGATGCCCTAGCGGTGGTTGAGGTATGCGCGGGACTAGGCTTTGCCGACGCAGAGCGCAGACACCCTCACGACACCCAAAATTCAGAGAGCTCCAGGCTAACCTCACCGCCTCTCATGTCTCCTTCATGAGGGCCGCTAGCACGTCAAGGGGTACACCTGAGCATCATGACTCATGGGCTAACTAGTCACGTAGCCCCTCGCCCCTTGGTCCTGTCTTGGTTTCCGGACGCCCCAACGACGTCTGAGGTATGCGTGGGGCTAGGCCCTGTCGACGCAGAGCGCATAGCAAGCAGGAAGGAAACTAAGCACGAAAGGGAAGAGCGGGGTACAAACAGTTATTCCAAACATAGAATGTCTCTCAAATTCAAGTTAAAGTCTCGCGCCTACACGAGGCAGGTCTAATGTTGTAGGGTAAAATCAGGAGGAGGGACCACGACCGCCATCCGCCTCGGTAATTGCGGCCTCACACTCGACGTCGCTGTCGTCGCCCCTTGCATCGACTGCTGCGAGTTTGGCCTCAGGAGAATTGACGGACTTCTTCACAAGCAATCCCCGTGTGGGCCTTCACGACTGCTGCTATAGCAGCACGAGGCTCACGAGGAATGGAGCCAAGCACCGCCTCAAATTGAAGCTGACGTCGTTAAGGTACATGTGACTGAAGATGCGCGTCGCGGCCATGGAGCAAAGGTCACGACACTTCACTTCAGGGATGGACTCCACCTTGGTGGCAGCACCCTTGATGGCCTCGGTAAGCTGGGAAGAGAGCCCCGCATACCCATCCTCAGGGGTTGCGAACAGCTCCTTGAAGCTCGCCCTGCAGATGGAGTGCAGCACATTGCATGCCCTTAGCTCGACGGAGGCGAAGGCGCCGTATTTCGCTTCACCCTTCTCCTCGGCAGCAGCAAGAACCTTCTCCTTGGCCTCCAGCCGAGCGGTCACCTCAGCGACGTCCTTGCCGTGGGATGCCTGAGTTGCAGCCACTTCATCCTCCAGCTTGGCCATGCAATCGCGCTTGGTGGCCTGTTCAGCGGTTATCTTTGCCAGCGCGGAGTCGCGGACATTGGGGTTGTCTACCTTCTGCTGGAGCTGCTGCGTGTGTGTAGCTTTATCCTCATGCAGGGTCTTCAGGCTAGCCTTCGCCTCATCAACACGATTCTCGGCAGATGCTGAGCGGGCAATCACCATGTCGCGCGCGGCCTTGGCCTCGTTAGCCTCCTTCTCGGTCTCCGTGGTGACAGTGTTGGCCCGGCCCCACGCTGTCCTGATGGAGACCTCCGCTTGGAGCCACCCCAAGACCAACCCTAGGAACTCCGTCGCAAGGCACCTGTCATCATTGTGAAGATCATCTTGGATGCAGCTGAGGCAGTGAAGGCCTTGTCTAGATCCCCAGGCCTGATCAGAGGACCGCAGTTAGCAAGCATGAGGGCGGGGACCAGAGGAGCAGCGGCAAGATCAACTTGGGTCGCCTGAGGCCTCAGGACCTCCGGGCACGTGGCAAGGGCCAACGACTCCGCACCCTACAGGCCTGTGGGGGATTGCGGCACACTCAAGACAGGGGCCTTGCACGGAGCAGTCACCTTCTTCTTCTACTTCCGCACGTCGTCGTCGTCGTTGGTCGATAAGACGAGAGGAGCGATGAGCACACAAGTCATCAATATTCGGGCAAAGAACAAGGTAGGTATCTTATTTGTCAGGCGCGACCCACTTCCTCTTCCACCCTCATCCTCTTCGGTGGGGGTCGGGGCACCCTTGCCCTTCTCCGGCGCGGCCTTGGCTGCGCTCCGACGACGAGATGGGAAGCTCTCGATCGGCCCTGCCGGGGCACTTCTGCCCAGAGTGGCTAGGAGCTCGTCCTAGGATCCATCACTGGAGGATCCCCATCTGTCCGAACATGGGTCGCCTTGCCCTCCGGCTGCGCCTCCGAAGGGGGAAGGGCTGGTGCCTGCTTCGGGTAGGAAGGGCCACTCATAGGAGCTGTGGTCGCATTTTTCTTCGGGGCCGCCGGGCAGGATGATCGTGTGGTCTGGGGGACTAGCCCCAAGTGCCTCAGAACCCCGGTCGAG
>LR738712.1:300205601-300248643 GCA_902687465.1 Secale cereale
GGTCACGGACTCATCTACATTGTTGTCATCCTCAAGGTGGCGCATGAGCTCGGTCTGCAACGGGGGAGACACCTCCTCCAAAACATCATCCTCCGTCTCCTCCGAACCCCACTCGTCGCCGCACTGGAGGACACCAGCATGGGAGGGATCAAACCATCAGTGGAGACAAGACCCATCTTGTTGAAGACGTGCACTGCATCGACCAGATGCTCCCAATCACCGTGGCAGTACAACGGGGCGTAGGCCTCAGGGAGGGCCCCAGGATCGTCACCGAGCAGGGCCGCCAAGGCCCTATCCATCTACTCGCGTGTCAGGCTGGCGGGGCGTAGCCTCATGTTGTCCTCCGAGCCCTTTTACTCCCACATGGGCCGTGTGTGCACTGAAGAGGCACCAGGCGCTGAACCATCAACTCTTGCATGACCAGCTCTCCCGTGAGCTTCCTGGCATCTATGTCTGCAACAATCCTTTGCACGACATGTTCTGCCAGGGGATCATAGATTTTTGTGGAGCTCCACGCCGAGGTCTTCACGGGCATCCCTATCGGCAACTCGAAGAGTGGGTCAAGACCCTTGGCATCCATGAAGACCTAGGGGTGCCGGTGGCCTTCCACTTTCTTCTCGGCCTTCATGAGCACATGCCCCTTGTGGATGGCAATGAAGGAGACGCATGCAGAGTGATGCGTCCGCTCGTGCATCTGTATGCTAAAGAAATGGTGGAAGAGCGCCACTGAGGGCTTCATGCCCGCAAAGGCCTCACATTAAAAGGCGAACATGGACAGGAGAAGGATTGAGTTGGGCTGAAGATGAAGGGCACGCACCATGTAATGGCAAAGAATGGTATAAAAGAATTCGGAGAAGGGAGGGACGAGCCCCGCATAGATGTTGTGGAGGAAGAAGGGGTAAACCGTCGGTGTCAATGTGCTCCGCTCAGCGGAGCTGACCTAGAACAAGGTCTCGCCCCACTCGTGATCCTTGCACGCCATCTACCGGAGCATAGGGCTGAGGTTCCCCACCTCAGTTATGGAGGATGCATCGACCGCACAAGAAGGCGGGAAAGAGGTTGAGGCCTGCGTCACAGGCTTCGACTTGCCGGGCGCCATCTGCGTTACCAACGGAGGTGAAGAAGAATGGGGGAATGGCGGAGCTTCGCTTGGATTTGGAGGAACCACTCGCGAAGGAAAAGGGATCCGAGTAGGAGGAGAGAGGCGCAAGGAACGAGAGCAATCATGGTTTCACGGTCCACGCTAGGCTTTTTGTCTGCCGCGTGGTTGCAAAGACGACATGGGGGAGTGGAGGCGCTAGCGACCCATCACACGCCATGCGTCCAGGCTGGCCCGCAGGCAACTAGGGCCCGTGGCGTTTCACCCTCTCCTCCTCGCCTTCACTTCAAAGCCAAGCCCGACACACGTTGGGCTCGGGGGCTATCGTTGGCGTTCTGGGAACTAGGGTGCCCAAACCTGTCTGCCTGCGAACCGACACTCGGCCCCACAATGGCCCAACAGGGCCCCGTTTCAGGAATGCTCATTAAGATCCCTCGGGAAGGAAAGCGCACCAAGACCTCCTAGGAAACTGCTCTGCAAGCTGCCTCCCGAGGGGCGGAGTTTCCTATGCAAGTGCCCCTCCTCATGAGGGTGAAGTGAGGCAAGCCATGATGACCAAGACCAGGCGGGCATCAGCGGGCGTAGAGGGGACAGTTTCCTCTTTGGTGCTAAGGAAATAAGGACGTACGTGAGTTCCCAAGAAATCTGTCGGCCTCCTGGGAACGGGGGTACCCTAACTTGCCTGCTTGCGGCCCGGGGCGTGGCTCGCCCAACCTCATCAGCAACCACTCAAGACCCTCGCGAGGGGCCAAGCCTCGCGAGGCGGACGACGCAAGACCTCCCCTGGGGCGACCTCACTAGGCCGGCTTCTAAGGAGCGGAGATATCAAGACGAGGGGCACCTCGCGAGGTTCTTGTGACGTGAGCCGTGACGACCAAGGCCAGGTGGGCACCAGCTGGCGCAGGATGCCAGTTTCCTCTTTGGTGCTAAAGGGGCAGGCGCAGGAGAGGAGTCCCGAGGCATCAGGCAAAGGTTTCCATATCGGTGCAACAAGACCAAGACCAGCAGGACGACAGATCGGAGGTGATCGCGGAGCCCACAACAGCGTCACCACCAGAGGCTTTGGCAGGCGAAGACCACCTTTTGTGAGGATAGCTTGTACTAGCTGTCCCTCTTCAAACTTGGCCATTGTGGGATCCCTTTCCGCTCAATATTTAGGAAGAGGACCCGGGCCACTATAAATATGACTAGCCATCACCATAGGGAGGGGATCAGATCCTGGAGACCATCAACATACCCACAAGCTCATCCTAGCGCATGAACACCCCTCCTTAGGAGGCAGTTCTTCCCTTGTACTAGTTCTTCCCAAGCCTACAAGGCAATCCACCACACCACACTGGATTAGGTTATTACACCAAAACGGTGGCATGAACCAGTATAAACCCTTGTGCCCTTTGTTCTTCGTGTTCGACGAGCTAGAACTAGGAATCAATGCGAGAGCGAGCTAGAGCGGATAGGAAAGATCTTCGTGCGCACCCCAGTGTTGGGACCTCAAGGGTTTTGCCGGAACTCTAGATCTGACATTTGGCACGCCAGGTAGGGGTGCGCCAAAGTTTTGCCTCTCCGCCGACCCCGCTCTCCATCCGCCAGGCTCTCATAGCGGGCGCCTCTTCTTCGACCGGCTCGGTGGGCGCGCGCCGCGGCGTCGCGGGCCACCGAGCCATCACCCCTTCCTTCTGGTAGGTGCTGTGGCCATCCAGGTTTAGGCCAGATCTACCGCCCTGCTACGACGGGGCGGCAGATCCGATCGTCTTCCTCCAGGCCTACGAGGAGGCCGTTTCGGCAGCCGGCGGCGGCAGCAAGGTCATGGTCAACTGGCTCCGCATGGTGCTCACCGGTGTTTCGCGTGCCTGGTTTCTCAGCTTAACAGAGGCATCTGTAGCATCCTGGGAGGAGTTGCGCGGCCGCTTCACCGCGCGCTTCGGGGCGCCGGCCCCCCATGTCGGTGCGGCTCTCCTCGGTGGATCGCAAGTGCCGCCCTCCGACCGCCACATCAAGCAGTTCTTCTGCCAGATCAACATCGCCTCCGTACGCCGGGGGCCCCTCCCGGATGGGTAGCGCCCAGGACTTACATCACCTTCGACTCAGGTGACCACCCTGCTTCCGCCGAGAGTTCAGGCGCTCTCCAATGCTTTGCACACCCACCATATGGAACGTGGCAGTCACCAAGACCCTCATCGACCGTGGGGCTGGCCTCAGCATGCTCTCAGTAGAAGCTTTTAGCCTGCTCCACATGCCGCTCGAGCGGCTACGCGCCACCAAGCCCTGCTCCGGAGTCAGCAACGGTTCCGCTAGCCCTCTAGGGCAGATCCGTCTCTCGGTCACCTTCGACACTCGTGACAACTACTGCACCGAGCTGATCGACTTCGACATCGCCCGTATCGCCATCCCATACAACGCCATCCTCGGGTATCCTGCCTTGGTTCAGTTCATGGCCGCGACCCATCTGACCTACAACCTCCTGAAGATGCTGGGGAGCAACGGCGTGCTCATCGTGGCGGGAGACACCCAGGAAGCTCTGGTGGCCCTCAAGCTCGCCTTCCGGGCCACTACGGTGGCACATCCGGCCGATGGGGCTGCCTCGAGGGCCAAGGGGGCTGCACCAGCAAAGAAGAAGCAACTTTTCTCCCAAGACCGAGCCGAGGATGAAGACGGGACGTCAGGCGTCACCTTCACCATAGGCGCTGGCCTGCCTCCAACTCAAGAAAAGGCGCTGGTCGAATTCCTGCGCGCTAACAAGGAGGTGTTCACGTGGGAACCCAAGGACCTGGCGGGAGTCCCGAGGGGGGTGATTGAACATCACCTGTACGCATGCCCCAACGTGCGCCCTGTGAAGAAGAAGGTCCGGCGCCAATCTACGGAGAAGCTGTCATTCATCCTACAAGAGACTCGCAAGCAAGAAGCGGCGGGTGTCATCCGTGAGGTCCGGTACCCGGAGTGACTGGCAAACCCCGTCATTGTACCCAAGAAAGGCGTAAAAGATCGCATGTGTGTCGACTTCACCAACCTCAACAAGTCCTGCCCACAAGACCCTTTTCCTCTGCCCCGCATCAACCAGATTGTCGACTCCACTTCCGAGTGTGACCTACTGTGCTTCCTGGATGCCTTCTCAGGCTACCACCAAATCAAGATGGCAGTGCAAGATGTCGAGAAGACTGCTTTCCTCACCCCGGGCAGAGTATACTACTACACTTGTATGTCATTCGGGTTGCGGAATGCAGGAGCAACCTTCCAGCAGTTGATGCATATCGCTCTAGGAGAGCAGCTTGGGAGGAACATTGAGGCCGATGTTGATGACATCGTGGTGAAGACCTCAAGAAATACCTCACCAGCCCACCGGTAATGGTTGCACCCAAGCCTCAAGAGCCCCTGGTGCTTTACCTGGCCGCTACATCGCATTCTACCAGCGCAGCGTTAGTGGCTGTCTGGGAGGTGCGCCAAGACAAGACCCCACAGCCCTAGGGCGATGCTCTCGCTGGGCCAGCAAGCGACCACGCCCTGTAAGAGGAAGTTCCTGAGGCCATAGCTGTCCCTTCGGGTGACCAAGCTCCTGAGCTCCTTTACCCAATCAGGCTCCATAGCCCCAGGCGACCCTGGGCTACACCCTCATCGAGCACCCTATGTAGAGGGTACTCCGGAGCCCCAACGCGGTGGGAGGAGTTACTGAATGGAATATAGCTGCATGCATTCCAGTTAGAATTCAGCACGACCAGGGTCACCAAAGGAGCCGCGCTTGCTGACTTCGTGGCAGAATGGACTGACACCCCAGAGCTCAAAGCTGGCAAGGACCGATCCCTCATGCTAGGAAGTGAAGCGTCACACGGCTGTGTCATGTACTTCGACGATGCGTTCAAGCACCAGGGTGCGGGGGCTGGAGCAGTGCTCATCTCGCCCACTCAACACAAGCTCTACTACGCCGTGCAGCTCTGCTATCAGCCCAGCGATAAGGTCTCCAACAACATCGCGGAGTATGAGGGCCTCATTGCTGGTCTCAAGGTTGCGGTGGCCCTGGGAGTGAAATGCCTCTTCATCAGGGGCGACTCATAGCTCCTCGTCAACTTCTCCAACAAGGTGTACGAGCCAAAGGACGAGCACATGGAGGCTTACCTCGCGAAGGTACGCAAAATGGAGAAGCAGTTCTTAGGCCTTGAGCTACAGCACGTGCCCCGTGGCACCAATAAGGAAGCTGACAACATCGCCCAAAGAGCATCCAGGCGCCTGCCCCAGGAGCCAGGCATCTTCGAGGAGTGGATCCTCAAGCCTTCGGCATCACCCCCACAAGAGGGGCCGGCGACGCCTCGGGAGGAACTCCCCCAACCATCGACGTCGGGAGCCCCCGCCTGTGGCCTGACCTCATGAGCCCGTCCGCTCCTAGCACTCGAGCCCCAGGAGGGATGCTGGAATGAGGGGCTCAAGGCATATCTGGTGCTAGGAATGCTACCAGAAAAGTAGGAGGATGCCCAGCGTGTAACCCGACAGGCTACAGCGTATTGCATTTAAGACGGTGAGCTTTACAGGAAATTACCAAATGATGTTTCTTTACGATGCGTCTCCAGGAAGCAAGGGGCGAGATGCTACCTGACATCCGCGCCGGGGACTGCGGGCATCACTCATCGTCACGCACACTGGTTGGTAAGGCATTTTGCCACGGTTTCTACTGGCCCACGGCGCTCAACGATGCTGCCGAGCTGGTGAAGTCCTGCGAGGCTTGCCAATTCCATGCCAAGAAGATCCACCAACTAGCTTAGGGCCTCCAAACTATCATGCTCTCTTGGCCGTTTGCGGTCTGGGGGCTGGATATCTTGGGCCCCTTCCCTCAAGCGCCCGGGGGCTATCGCTACCTCTACATTGTCGTCAACAAGTTTACCAAATGGGCGGAGGTGGAAGCCGTCCGGACCATCCCGGCCGGGTCCGCGGTCAAGTTCATTAAGGGTCTCGTAAGCCGGTTTGGGGTCCCCAACCGCATCATCACCGAGAATGGCTCACACTTCACTAGCAACCTTGTCAAGACATATTGTGCTAACCTTGGAACGCTTCGGTAGCACACCCTAGGAGCATCGGCCAGGCCGAGCATGCAAACGCAGAGGTTTTAAGAGGCCTCAAGACCATGACCTTCAAGAAGAGGCTCAAAGCTTGCAGAAGGGGCTGGCACGACAAGCTCCAGTCGGTGATGTGGTCAATCCGCACCACCACCACCAAGCCTACATGAGAGACCCCGTTCTTCCTCGTCTACAGAGCCGAAGCGGTTCTCCCTCACGAGGTCAGGCACCACTCCGTGCGGGCCCTAGCGTTCGATGAAACGCAGCAGGAAGCCATGCGGGGGACGGACCTCGTGTTGGGAGAGGACCGCCGTCGGGACGCTTCTCTCCGAGCAGCAAGGTACCAGCAGGCATTGCGGTGGTACCACTGTCGCAACATCCGTTCCAGGACGCTCGTGGTAGGCGACCTTGTCCTAAGGCGAGTCCTCTCCAGGGAAGGGTTGCACAAGCTTTCACCCATGTGGGAGGGCCCGTTAAAGATCACCCACGTCTCCGAGCCTAGCGTTGTGCGCCTGGACACGGGGGACGACACCCCTATCCAGAACGCGTGGAACATCCGGGACCTCTGGAAGTTGTACCCATAAAGCAAGGCCCCGTGCCTGTGAAGACAAGGCCCTATGCCTGTGAAGGAAGGCCCCGCGCCTGTGAAGCAAGGCCCCGTGCCTGTAAAGAGAAGGCCCTGTGCCTGTGAAGCAAGGCCTCGTGCCTGTGAAGCAGGGCCCAGTGCCTGTGAAGACAAGGCCCTGTGCCTGAGAAGTCAAGGCCTAGTGCACGTGAAGCAAGGCTCACACCTGTGAAGGTCTCCGCTCGTGAAACTCTCATGTAATAATGAGTGGGGCTGTACATGCCCCCGAGTCTCCGGAGTGCCGCCCTCGGGCCTCGGGGGTTCCCTCCCACGTCATGGCGGCAACACTTAGCTTCGCGCTAGGGAGAAGACTAGACTAGGTGCTGGACGCGGCTGTTCATTTGCTTTCTAGAGTTGGCTTGCCCCTTCCTTCTTTTTATGGATTTTGAAAGCTCTGGCGTTTCTCGAATGGCTTGGTTAATTCATCTCTCTCTTTGGTTCTTCCCTTGAGTTTTGGCCTTGCACCAGAGAGAGCGGCAGTTGCTCGACGCTCTCCCTCGTGCCCCTCCCATAGCCTCTGCGAGGCGTCCATGTTTGGGCTCGTGATTGACGCACCACTCTCCCTAGGTCTATACCCCACGGGTAACAGGACAAGGTGTGTTTGACCATGTTGAGCCAACGCCAATGACCTTATGCAGTGAAGGATAATAATCTCCTAACGAGTTTCTGCAGCTTCCCAAAGGGCCGCGCATCACGAGATGGGGGTTGTCCCGAGTACGTCAAGATAAGTCTCCTCACCCGATGGGTGTATAATACATAGACCTCGCAACACTGGCCGAGAACACTAAACATGGCGCCAAGCAGCATAAAAACCATGGTTCATTATATGCCCTTCCAGGTCCCCATACTCGTTTGTCTTAGTAATGCAGGAAGAAAGGAAGAGCAAGGACGGGCAATGACGGCTCCTACGATGCGGCTGCTCATGAGGACCGGCTCCCCGAGCTCATCTGAAGCCCTCCTCACACTTCACCGGGGCGTGACGACGAGACGCCCAGCGCCGACCTCAAGGCGGGCACGACGGCATGGTGGCTGGTCATAGCCACCGCTATTGGAGCTGCCGCTGTAGGAGGAGCTGCCGTAGCTGGATGAACTGCGGCCAACACCGAGGGCGAGTTCACCTTCACCCTCGTCACGGCCATCGCCAAGGCCGAGCACCTCGCCACCGTCGTTGTCCTCGGGGCAGCACCCGGCACGGCGGCTATCTGCCCTTAACACCCTCACGAAGAGGGTCGAGTTGCCGTCATACGTGAAGTGGAGGGTGCACTGCCTACCCAGGTCGTGCGTGCGGGCAAATGTCTGCCAGCCGCGGGCCAGGGTCACAACGCCCGCGATGGAGATCTCCACCGCAACCCACGAGGCCTTGCTGCAGCAGCTGGCCGCCTGCAGCCAAAGACCGTCGGAGCTCGTGGCCGGTAGTTTGCCGGTTAGAAAGCGCGGGAGCAGGAGCCGGGTACCGACCGGGCTCTCCGACCACACGACAAAGTCCAGCATCACCTCCGCCAAATGAAAGCATGGCCGCGGAGGCTGGACGACCCCGGCGTGCCTCCCCTCATTCACAGGGCTGCAAGGGCCACGGCGATCCCCGCCACGCGAGGGGCCGCCGCCACGGCTGCTGAGGGCGGCGCCGGGCGCCGAGGAGGTCCGCTCGCACCCGCGAGGTGCTACGGCAGGGGTCGCAGCACACTTGCGGGGGCGGCCTCGTCCCCTCTTAGGTGGTGGTTAGACGGGCCTCTCCTGGCGGGTCTTCCCCTTCTCCATGGACGAGAACCTCCTCATCGGCGCCATGGGTGTTGAAGCAAATCGAGAAGCAAGGAGGGAGAAGAAGAGGTGAGCGAAATGGAGGAAGAATATGGGAAACAAGGGCTCCACCCATCGCCTTATTTATAGCCATGAGAAGGCCAACCGCCAGCCTCCATTATCACAGGTAATGATGGTCCTCTGTGCATGCAGGGACTTGTCAAGTCATGCGGTCGTCGAGGCAACGTCGGGAAATGGAGACGCCGACATCCCATCAATCACCACGCGTCAATCAAGGCCGCAGGCTTTTGGGGCCCACGGCGCTCCGCACTTGACCCTTGGCTTCGCCACGAAGCCAAGTCCGAGCGTGCCTTGGGCTCGGGGGCTACTGTCAGCATCCTGGGAATGGGGGTACCCAGACATGCCTAACTACAGCCCGGGGCGTGGCTCACCCAACCTCATCAGCAACCACTCAAGACCCTCGCAAGGGGCCGAGCCTCGCGAGGTGGACGACGAAAGACCTCCCCTGGGGCGACCTCACTAGGCCGGCTCCCGAGGAGCGGAGATATCAAGGCGAGGGGCACCTCGCGAGGTTCCCATGACGTGAGTCATGACGACCAAGGCCAGGCGGGCGCCAATGGGCGCATGACGCCACTTTCCTCTTTGGTGCTAAAGGGGCAGGCGCAGACGAGGAGTCCCGATGCATCAGGCAAAGGTTTCCATATCGGTGCAACAAGAACAAAACCAGCAGGATGGCAGAGCGGAGGTCATCGCGGAGCCCACGGCGGTGTCACAACGAGAGCCTTTGGCAGGCGAAGACCACCTTTTTTCAGGATAGCTTGCACTAGTTGTCCCCCTTCAAACTTGGCCGTTGTGGGATCCCTTCCCGCTCAATATTTGGGAAGAGGACCCGGGCCACTATAAATAGGACTAGCCACCACCATAGGGAGGGGACCAGATCCAGGAGACCCCGCACACACCCATAAGCTGAGGAGGTGCTACTTCTCGAGCTTGCGTTGTATTCCCTCGAAGAGGAAAGGGAGATGCAGCACAGTAGCGTAAGTATTTCCCTCACTTTTTGAGAATTAAGGTATCAATCCAG
Organism: Secale cereale; assembly: GCA_902687465.1. Classification (NCBI taxonomy): domain Eukaryota; kingdom Viridiplantae; phylum Streptophyta; class Magnoliopsida; order Poales; family Poaceae; genus Secale; species Secale cereale. The sequence continues at coordinate 300,215,204 of LR738712.1, forward strand.
TAGGAGACCACGCGCGAGTTCCTCGCACCTACACAAACAAATAAGAACTTCGCATCCAACATGATAAGGGGTTGTCAATCCCTTTATGGTTACTTACGAAAGTGAGATCTGATAGAGATGATAGTTTATATTTTTGGTATTTTTGTTTATAAGAACAAAAAGTAAAAGCGGAAAAAGTAAAGTAGATGTAGATTGATATGTTGAGAATAGACCCCGGGGCCATAGTGTTCTCTAGTGGCTTCTCTCATGATAGAGATATTGTACGGCGGGTAAACAAATTACTGTCATGCAATTGATAGAAAAGCAAATAATTATGAGACTATCTAGGCATGATCATTGTATATAGGCATCACGTCCGAGACAAGTAGACCAACTCCTACCTGCATCTACTACTATTACTCTACACATCGACCGCTATCCAGCATGCATGTAGTGTGTTGAGTTCATAAGAACAGAGTAACGCCTTAAGCAAAATGACATGATGTAGAGGGATAAACTCAAGCAATATGATGTAAACCCCATCTTTTTATCCTCGATGGCAAAAATATAATATGTGCCTTGCTGCCCCTACTGTCACTGGGAAAGGACACCGCAAGATTGAACCCAAAGCCAAGCACTTCGCCCATTGCAAGAACTATAGATCTAGTAGGCCAAACCAAACCAATAATTCGAATAGATTTGCAAGGATATTATGAGCACACATAAAGAGTTCAGAGAAGAACCAAATATTTCTCATAGGTAATCTTGATCATAAACTCACAATTCATCGGATCTCGACAAAAACACCGCAAAAAGAGATTACATAGAATAGATCTCCTCGAAGACCAAGGACAACTTTGTATTATGATCTAGAGAGAGAGAAGAAGCCATCTAAATACTAGCTATGGACCCGAAGGTCTGTGGTAAACTACTCACAACTCATGGTGAGGGCGATGATGATGATGTAGAAGCACTCCGTGACGGACCCCCCCCCCCTCCGGCGAAGCTCCGGAACAGACTCCAAGATGGGATCTCACGGGAACAGAAGGTTACGACGGTGGAATTAGGGTTTTCTCTCTGTTGCTGATGGTTTCAGGGTACGTAGACTTATATAGGAGGAAGGAGGACACCGGGGGACTCACGAGGGCCCCACGAGGCAGGGGGTGCGCCCAGGGAAGGGCGGCGCGCCCCCAACCTCGTGGGCAACTCGTGGCTCCCCTGACGTGGTTCGCAAGTCTCCCGTTCGTGATTTCCTCCAATAATATCTCTCCCGAAGGTTTCATTCCGTTTGGACTCCGTTTGATATTCCTTTTGTGCAAAACCCTGAAACAGGCAAAAAACAGCAATCTGGACTGGGCCTTTGGGTTAGTAGGTTTGTCCCAAAAATGATATAAAAGTGTATGACAAAGCCCATTAAACCTCCAAGACATCATAAATAATAGCATGGAACGATAAAAAATTATAGATACGTTGGAGACGTATCAAGCATCCCCAAGCTTAATTCCTGCTCGTCCTCGAGTAGGTAAATGATAAAGACAGAATTTTTGATGTGGAATGCTAACCAGCATAGTTTCTCAATGTAATTCTCTTAATTGTGGCACGAATGTTCAGATCTGAAGAATTCAAGATAAAAGTCTATATTGACATAAGAAATAATAATACTTCAAGCATACTAACAAAGCAAACTTGTTTTCTCAAAATACTATGGCTAAAGAAAGTTAACCCTACAAAATCATATAGTCTGGCTATGCTCCCTCTTCATCACACAAAATATTCATATCACGCACAACCCCGATTTCAGCCAAGCACTTGTTTTCATACTCTATTCTTTCAAACCTTTCAACTTTCACGCAATACATGAGCGTCAGCCATGGACATAGCACTATGGGTGGAATAGAGAGGTGGTTGTGGAGAAGACAAAAAGGAGGAAGATAGTCTCACATCAACTAGGCGTATCAACGGGCTATGGAGATGCCCATCAATATATATCAATGTTAGTGAGTAGGGATTGCCATGCAACGGATGCACTAGAGCTAAATATGTATGAAAGCTCAACAAAAGAAACTAGTGGGTGTGCATCCTACTTGCTTGCTCATGAAGACCTAGGGCATTTGAGGAAGGCCATCGTTGGAATATACAAGCCAAGTTCTATAACGAAAATTTCCACTAGTATATAATGTGACTAAGCACGAGACTCTCTACAATGAAGAACATAGTGCTACTTTGAAGCACAAGTGTGGAAAAAAGATAGTAGCAATTGTCCCTTTTTTCTTTTCTTTTTCTTTTTTCTTTTTTGGGCCTTTTTTCTTTCTTTTTTTTGCAGAGGGGCTTTATTGATTTAGCCTTTCCTACCATGGGACAATGCTCTAATAATGATGATCATCACACTTTCATTACAACTCGATATTACAACTCGATACTACAGCAAAGTATGACTCTATATGAATGCCTTCGATGGTGTACCGATATGTGCAATGAAAAAAGAGTGACATGTATGAAAAGTTATGCATGGTGGCCTTGCTACAAATACGATGTCAACTACATGATCATGCATGGCAATATGACAATATAATGCGTGTCATATGAACGAAACGGTGGAAAGTTGCATGGCAATATATCTCGCAATGGCTATGGAAATGCCATGATAGGCAGGTATGGTGGCTGTTTTGAGGAATAATATGGTGGCTGTTTTGAGGAAGGATATATAGTGAGTGTATGGTACCGGCGAAAGTTGCGCGGTACAAGAGAGGCTAGCAGTCGTGGAAGGGTGAGAGTGTGTATAATCCATGGACTCCACATTAGTCATAAGAACTCATATACTTATTGCAAAAATCTACGAGTCATCATAACAAAGCATATGCATGCTCCTAGGGGGGAGTTGGTAGGAGTTAACCATCGCGCGCCCCCGACCTCCACACAAAGGTTGGCACTTTACAAATACCTCATGCTCTAACTTCGCCACATAGCAGTTCACCATATGTGCATGCTATGGGAATCACTAACCTTAACACAAGGTATTTCTCAATTTCTTAATAACTCCACTAGCATGACTCTAATATCACTATCCTCATATCTCAAAACAATTATCACGCATCCAACTTATCATTATATTCAATGCACTTAGTGTGAAAGTTTTTACTACATTGATATTGGATGTCTATCATGTGAAGACTAGTTTTTTAGCCTAAACACATTACCATGCTGTTTTAATAGACTCTCAAATAGATATAAGTGAAGCATGAGAGTTCAACAATTTCTACAAAATATAATCACCACCGTGCTCTAAAAGATATAAGTGAAGCACTAGAGCAAAAACTATTCAACTCAAAAGATATAAGTGAAGCACATAGAGTGTTCTAACAATTTCTAGGCCATATTTAACTCTCTCAAATGGGTGTGTCCAGCAATTATGATTGTGAAAAACTAACAAGTAAAGACTCAAATTATACAATACGCTCGAAGCAAAACACATATCATGTGGGGAATAAAAATATAGCTCCAAGTATAGTTACCGATGGATGAAGACGAAAGAGGGGATGCCTTCCCGGGGCATCCCCGAGATTAGGCTTTTGATTGTCCTTGAATTTTACTTGGGGTGCCATGGGCATCCCTAAGCTTAGGCTATTGCTACTCTTTGTTCCATAGTCCATCAAAGCAATACTCAAAACTTGAAAACTTCACAACACAAAACTTAGACAAAAATTTTCGTGAGCTCCGTTAGTGTAAGAAAGCAAACCACTACTCAAAGGTATTGCAATGAATTCATTATTTGTTTATATTGGTGTTAAACCTACTGTATTCCAACTTCTCTATGGTTCATACTTGCCAATACTACTCATAGATGCATTAAAATAAGCAAACAACACACGAAAAACAGAATTTGTCAAAAACAGAACAGTCTGTAGTAATCTGCAGGTTTCGCATACTTCTGTAACTCCAAAAACTTCAAACTAAATTGGTAAACGTGAGTAATTTGTCTATTAATCATCTGCAAAAATAATCAACTAAATAGCATGCTCCAGTAAAATTTGATGACCATTATAGCGAGCGCTAACGATTCTGTTTTTTCACAGCAAGATCACATAAACTTCACACAAGTCTTCTCAAAGGTTCTACTTGGCACAAACACTAAACAAAACATGAAACCACATCTAAACAGAAGCTAGATGCAATATTTATTCCCTAACAGCAGCAAATACAAAAAATATAAAATTGGGTTGCCTCCCAAAAAGCGCTATTGTTTTACGCCCCTAGCTAGGCATGATACAAGATAGATCTAGGTATTGCCATACTTGGACGGCAATTCTTTGATTAAGCACTTATGATTCTTAGGCACTCCTTTGTCCCTATTAATAATCAAACTCTTCGGCAAGAAATCAAGAAATTCTAAAGTGTCAAAAGGGTCTCTTGCAAAAGTAAGGAAATTAGGGTGAACACTTATGGATTTGAGATCCGCAATTCCTTCACTAGATGTTTCACCCTTGTCTTTAGGGACATACATGAACTTAGATAATTTAGTGGTATAGGTATTTGGAGTAGTTTTTATAGCTGAAAGAGCAGAACCCACATTAGTAATAATATCCTCAAGATTATTGATTCTAGTGCAATCCTGATCTAGCTTTTCTTTAACTATGGGCTCCTTTTCCTTAAGATTTTTCAGAACAACTCCTACCTTGGATCCATATTGGGTAATTTCATTATGGATTTTTCTATCCAAGTTCTCTACCAGTTCTACCATAGCAACTTTGTTTTCAATGATTTCTAACCTATGCATAACATGCTCCAAAGTTAAAACGGTCCCATTAACCATAAGAGGTGGTGAGCCAAATAATTCACTCACAGCATTACAAGAATCAAAGGTATGGCTACCCAAGAAATTCCCTCCGGTAATGGTATCTAAGATAAATCTATTCCACGGAGTTATGCCAACATAAAATTTGCGAAGAAGCACAGAAGTGGAAAGCTTCCCATTGGATCTATTTTGAGCATTGCAAATTCTATACCAGGCATCTTCTAAGTTTTCTTCCTCCCTTTGTTTAAAGTTGAGGACCTCACTCTCGGGAGTGTTGGTAATGATAGGTGTGCTAGACATGATGTGTCACACCCTGATTTTCATGCCACATTGCTTAAGCTAATAATCATGCTAAAAATGTGGATTGACAAAAACTTTTGAGTGTTTTTGATATTGCTTGATTGGTTTTATGTTTGCTGTTTGCTAGTGCTCTAAAAATCAAACAAATCCTCCAACTCTTCTACTTCATCTCCTTGATCCAAGACATTTTCCCAATGATCATGCCATGTGTATAGACCAGTATAGTATTTTCTTATAAAAATATTTTGGCCAAATAGTATTTTCTAAAATTAGTTTTCCAAAAACCCCTGAATTGAGGTTTGCACTACAAGTACCTTATTTAGGGTGTAAAAAATCTTTCAAAAAGTAGGTATAGGACTCCCATAAACCACAAAATTATAATTTTAAAAGTTATTTTTATATTTTATTCAAAAGCTTTTTCTTAAGGCCAGAAATGGTCTTTAATAGGGAACAATTATTTAACTATTTCAAAAATATTTGCCAAAATTCAGGGAAACTCATAGGACATATATTGTCCATATATAAGAGTTTCAACACATGGTCATGTTCAAAATATTGGACAAATCCTTCATTAACCCTTTCTGGATATTTCAAGCTTTTTAAATATTTACATAGGAAATATTCTCAAAAAATTCCAGGGAAATTCTATCATGTCAAATATGACATGTTTGGTGATCTTACAAAGCCTCATGCCTTGAAGATCAAGGAAACATCATCTAATCCCCTCAAAACCATTTCTGTCCATTTTGAAGTTTGAGCAACTTTACATTGCCAAACTTGTCCAAATGCTCTAAAACTTGGTGCACATGCTAAAATGATGTAATTATGCATCTATGCCAAATGGAACAAGTTTTGGAGAAGGACAACTTGATCTAAGTGCCCCAAAACCCTTTCTGACCAGATCCAAATTTGAACAACTCTACATTGCCAACTTTTTACTTGGGGCCTCAAATTTTGTGGACATGTTCACAACCCAAAATTACGACACTACACCAAGTGGTGCATCAAGGAGGGATGATTTGCTTAACCTAATCTTGAGAAATCCATTTCTGTTGATTTCTAGGGTTCACCAAAGTTACATTGGCAACTTTGCCCAAATGAGCTCAAATTTGGTGGAAGGGCCTAAATCTATGTGCCATTTCATCCTGTTAAGTCCCATGTCAATTGGAAGTCATTTGCTTGCCCAAAACCACATCAAACACCTTCTGCCATTTTACCAAAACTACTGTTCTGCCTCCTTTTACTATTCTACTTGAGCTCAACTTTTTACCACAACCTCTCCTAGTCATCTTCTATCTCCAGTAACACACCCATGCCTCAGCTCAATCATTGGAGGGGGTAAAACCCCATTTTACTCTTCTGGACAGCAGCAATCTCCTCCTTTCTCACCTGCCTCCTCACTCCAGTGGCCCTCCATGGCATCCAAGGCCACAACCCACTTCTTTACTCTTCCCCTGACCCCCTAGACACCATTGGGCAAGGTGGACGCGACCAGAGCGGTAAGGACACGGCTGTGCCGGTCATACGGGCGCTCTGGAGCGCGCTACAGTGCGCTCCCGCACTGTAGCCGCGTCCTACCCGAGGCACCCGACAGCCTAGGGCGATGGGATTGTGTCCCCCGAGGCCGCCTCGGCGTCCGGGACACGCTAGATGGTCGGCCCCCTCCTCCTTCTCTCTCCGGCGACCTCTGTCATGCGTGCCCGAGCGCCGCCCGCGTCTGCCAGTCGCCGCACGCGTCCTTGTCATGCCTCGCACTCGTTCCTCTCTCCCTCTCTCTTCCTGGCGCCCTACTCAACCCCCACGAACGCCGTAGACAGCCCCTCGCTCTCTCTCCTGGCCTCCCGATCTACCTGTTGGAGCAACATCCACATTTTTCCAGAAACTTTTCCTTCACAAATATTATCAAAATGTCATTATTCCATTTTCTGTGATGAACTTTAGAAAATCACAGAGAGCTCAAATTTGATCCAAATGCAGTGGTTCAAATTCCTAGGTGCTTGTCATATCCAAACTTAGTTTTGGAACATTTTTATTAATACTTTTTGTACCCCACCAAATAATGAGCCATTTCTTCATATTTATCAACTTTTCAAAATCCTAGGAAATTCATTTGAACTCCAAATCTAGTGAAACCAACTCTTAGATGCTTATAAAATCATGATTTGTTAAATAGGTGCCTTTGCTCATTGTTCAAAAATACATTTATGTACTTCTTTCAAATCCATAAACCCCTTGATTCTATCATATCAAAATGTGCCAAACCATCCATTGATCCAATACCTATGAAAACACCTTGGTCATTTCTAATATGACCAGAGGTATCCTAGAAAAGTCCAACTCCTATCTTTAGAGCACTTTTATATTTTGCTTTGTTGTGTTGCTTATTATGATTGTTTCCATCGTTAGTTGACGAAATAAACGGAGTACTCGGAGATGGACCAGAAGGTTTGAAGACTCAGAAGGACTAGGCAAGCAGCCCTTTGACCATGTTCGAGAAACTTTTTTATGCATGTCTCATAGCACCTTATTATCAATGCATCGGAATCATGTAGAGGTGGCTACCACTTTGGTTGGTACCTTTGTTACTTTACTGTTGAACTTGCATCAAACGTGACCCTACCTTCCTATGAGGGTTATGTGGGTGGGAGTAGATAGATATATGCTATAGTAGTTGGCTACGCAAAATGGGTCAGGGTTATGCATTGAGTGAAACAAGTGTGGTAATGCATACTTGCAGATAACCTAGTGGGTGCCACTAATGCCCCTGGGAGTTGATGAGGAACTAGGGCACTACTTGGTGAAGAAGTAGTGTACCGAGGCTTGATGAAAGTGTTGTTTACAGAGATGGATTAGATTTATGTGTGACTACCATCCCAACCAAACAGGCGCAACCACTCTACCCTTATATGGGAAAGGGCATTATTGATTACCTAGGTCGATACTAGCATGATGCCCGCATTACTAGTGACGGGGGTGACATGAGGTCACTCTCGGGACGGGGTCCTGCTTGGATAGGCGGCCATGACTGCCTTTACAGGGCACCGGACACACCGTTGGTACCCCGTGCTTTTGGTATGTGATGAATATGGGCGCAAGGCTCCACAAATTTCAAGATGTGAAATGTTGGCACGGGGCTGTTACCAATCGAGTGGACTCTGTGTTAGTGTCGTCTAGGGAAAGGTAGTGATCGGGTGCTTACCCCGGGTACTTGAGGTACCGCGGGTCGTGTATGACACGGAAGTTCCCCGGATCTTGTGGGTAAAGTGTGCAACCTCTGCAGAGTGTAAAACTATTCGAATAGCCGTGTCCACGGTCAAGGACAGTTGGGTGGTGCTACTTAGACTATGTCCATAAGTTTCTGGAAAACAACACGGTTTGGTAACTCTGTTGATGTGATTGTGAGAAAGTCACGATGAGCGTGAGCAAGAGTTGTTCATGACTCTTTCTCGATATTGATGTCTGAAACCTCCTGATACTTGTTGCAGACACATGCATGTCCATGTTATATGTTGATCATACTTGCATATGAAAAACTAGCTTTCCGCAAAACTGCCAATTTAGTAGTAGAGCTGTAGGATCGAAAGTATGTCTAGAGGGGGGGGTGATTAGACTACTTGTAAATATAAAAATTCTGCCTTTTGATCATGAACAGTTTTTGACAGTTTCACAATTATGATCAAGACAAGTATCACCCTACACATGCAATTCTAGAGTATAAGCAGCGGAAAGTAAATTGCACATGTAGTAAAGAGAGGTGGAGAAGATCAAACGCAATTTGGAGACGCGGAGATTTTTCTCGTGGTTCCGATAGGTGGTGCTATCGTACATCCACGTTGATGGAGACTTCAACCCACGGAGGGTAACGGCTGCGCGAGTCCACGGAGGGCTCCACCCACGAAGGGTCCACGAAGAAGCAACCTTGTCTATTCCATCATGGCCTACGCCCACGGAGGACTAGCCTTACTCGGGGTAGATCTTCACGAAGTAGGCGATCTCCTTGCCCTTACAAACTTCTTGGTTCAACTCCACATCTCGACGACGGAGGCTCCCAAGCGACACCTAACCAATCTAGGAGGCACCACCCTCCAAAAGGTAATAGATGTTGTAGATGATGATGAACTCCTTGCTCTTGTGCTTCAAATGATAATCTCCCCAACACTCAACTCTCCTCACTGATATGGCTGTGGTGGAAGAAAGGATTGAGTGGAAAGCAACTTGGGAAGGTTAGAAATCAAGTTTCATATGGTAGGAATGGAATAACTTGATCTCAACACAAGGGTAGGTGGTTCTCTTCTTAGAAAGTGTAAGGTAGGAGTGGTAGTACTTTCTGATGGCTCTCTCCACGAATGAAGAGGGGGTGGAGGGGTATATATAGCCTCCACACAAAATCCAACCGTTACACACATAATTGAGCAATCTCGGTGAGACCAAAGTGAAAACTCGGTCAGACCGAAAGTTCAAATATAGTGAACGTTGGGGTTTTCGGTGGGACCGAAAATACCATCTCGGTTTGTCCGATATGAGTCAAAGATAGGAACTTGCCAATATCGGTGGGACCGAAATTATCAACTCGGATATTCCGAAATGATGTCAAACGGTTACAGAAGGTTGGCAGTCCATATTTCGGTGAGACCGAACTCAAACTCGGATGGACCGAAATTTCTAGGGTTTGGAAAATAGCTGAGGTGGTTCATCTCGGTGGGACTGAGTTGGAAGAATCGGTTTGTCCGAGATTACTTATGAGTGTGTTTAGTAGTGAAAGTTGCTGATAGTTGAAGGAGCTAAATCACTAAGCACTTGAGCAACCAGATCATCAACACAACCTCATCCCCTTTTAATAGTATTGGCTTTTCCTATGGACTCAATGTGATCTTTGATCACTAAACCAAAAATGGAGTCTTGAGCTTTTGCCAATGCTTGCCTTAGCATTTTGAGGGGTCCACTTCTTCAGTCATTTCCATACCCGTATCACTGAACTTCTCTGAAATGATTCTCAAGTAGCTATTAGTTCAATGATATATATGTTGTTATTAATTACCAAAACCACCCGGGGATTAGTTGCACTTTCAATCTCCCCCTTTTTGGCAATTGATGACAACATATAGATCAAAGCTTCGACAAAAGATATAATCAATGAATAATATCGTCGCTTTGAGAAGTATGTGATAAACAAGAGCTCCCCCTAAATTTGTGCATTATTTAAAATTTGCGTTTGAATGCAAATGCACAATCGATTAGGATTATGGGTCACTATTCCATGTCACATACATCTTGGTGGAGCGCACAAAATGATAAGAATGAATAACATGCACCCAATCACCAAGACAAGAGTAAATGATCATACAAGATAGGAATAGCATAGGATAAGCATTAAGCACACATTAAAGCATAGTATGACTAAGCACTCATTAAGGTAGCATCAAACGTAGTATCAAGCACACTGAAAGTATCGAAAGACCAAAAGAACCAAATGTATCTCAAAGAAAACCGGCAAAAGAACAAAAGAGCACTCTCTCTCTCGAAACCCTATGATCTATACAATTTCTCCCCCTTTGGCAACAAGTTACCAAAAAGTTCGAAAAAGCATAGAGCTAAGCGTCACTGTGGGCTCCGCTGGCGGCTCCCGTCTGGGTAGATGTCGGAGTAGAAATGACGGCATCGGCGAAGACTTCTGCTGATGTCTGCGCTGGAGGAGTGGATGCTGGAGCTGTGGCTGGAGTAACTGCTGGAGCTGTAGGAGGTGCTGAAGTGGTAGCCCTGGAGTCAGTCACTGGGATAGCTGCTGATCGGGATCCTCTGGGAACCTGAGCAGTCTGGCGATGAGAGTCCTGGACTAGATCATCCTGCATGAGCTCTGCTCTGTCCTGCCTTGCTTCCTCCATGTCTGCCTCAAGCTTGTTGACGGTTACCTGAATCTCAGTCAGCTTCACGTCCAGAGCGTGGATCTTGTCTTCAACAATCTTCTCTAGGCTTTCCTGAGATTGTTCAATGCTGGCCAGGCGTTGTTCAATTCTCTGGGTAGCTTCAAGAATCTGCTCTCCGAAGCTCTTTGGTTTAGCTGCTGCTGCTGCTGCCTCTTTATCAGCTTTGGCTTTCTTGGCAGCTTCAATCTTGGCTTGACCTTCGACAGAAGTTGGATCCTCCTCATCCATCACAACAATGTTATCTTCATGCTCTGGCTGCAGTGGCAAGTGCTTCCTATCCAACATGAATTTGCCCGTGCCAAACTTGGCATTGATGAGCATCTGAATTTGTGGGGCAAATCCACACGACCTCTTCTGGTCAGCTGCAGTCCTCTTAATGGTTTCTACCATTAAGACCATCACCTTGAAAGGTGCCTTCTCATCAAGAATGTGCAGCATGTTGATAGAATAGCCTCGGATCATGGATGGTCTCCAGACTTGGGCATCAAGGTATGCCTCAGAATAGTGTTAGTGGTAGTGAGACCTGCCTGGAGATAGTACACTGAGCCAAGCTTCCACCCTTCCAAATCAGCTGCGGGGATCTCCTTGTACATGTTCTTCATGGAATCATGGTTCTTCTTAGGAATCCCATAGACATCAATGTCGTCCTCTCTCTGCACTGGAGCATTCAGAAGTTCTGCCCATTCTTCAACAGACGAAGAAAACCTTTGACCTTCAGTCATCCAGGTGATCTTCCCATCAGGATAAAAGTGGGCTATGGCGTAGAACTGCATGATCATCTCATTGTTCCAATCTGTCAGCTTCTGACCCACAAAGTCATCAACTCCACATGCAGTAAAGCTCTCATGCACATGGGGAAAGAAGTCTCGGTGCTCTTCACTGTCAATGTACTCCCAGTCAACATACCTGGTGTCTGCAACAATAGGCTTCTTATCCATCAACACAGTCTCATAGAAGTCCTGCTGCTCTCTGGTGTGGAATCTGGGGTCCACAGCAGTCCTTCTCCTCACGGCATATGGATCAGACTGTCTCCATAGCCTGAGACCTCTATCCTTCCTTGCCTTCATATCCTCGGCTTGAGGATGAGCATCGTTGTGGAGTGGCAGTTTTGGACGGAGCTTTAGCAACACATGTTCTTCTTCAGACTCAGACGGTGGCATATCACCTTTGTTCTTCTCAGAGGCTGGGATGTTCCTGGTTGTCCTCTTGGGCTTGGCTGGAGCTGCCTTGGCTTGAGCAGGCTTCTTGGGCTTAGAAGTGGCTTGAGCCCTAATTGCATCACCCATGAACTTAGCCTTCTGAGGAGGAGGCTGGGGTGCATCTGCTTCTTCTTCTTCAGCTGCTACATCTGCATGAGGTTCAGCATACACAACTCTCTTCCTCTTGGAAGTTTTCTTCACTTTACTTGGAGCTGGCTCTTCCAAGTTCAGCTTCTTGGCAACAGCTGACTGCTTGACCTTGCTGGTGCCTTTCTTCGACTGAAGCCCTTGGTGTTCTTTGGCAACAACTTTTCTCTTGGGCTTGGAGGTTACTTCCTCAGCAATGAAGTCAGAGTCCTCATCATCAGAATTTCTCTGCTTTCTGGTTCTGGTGGCTGCAGGAGGCAAACCACTAGGGGTACTCCTCTCACCATCATCACTAGGACTACTAGCCTCAGGACTAGTATCTGCCTCAGGAATCTCTGCAAAAGGTGACTCAGACCTGTTCTGGCTGTCACTGGCATCTGACATGGCTGACAACCTGTGAATAGATAAGGTATAGGCAGAGTAGAAGAGTTATCACAACTGCAGAGGTTTTTGCAAAAAAAAATGAGTTCAAATCTTAGTTTTGAGTTTTCACAGAATGCATTTCGGTCAAACCGATTTTTAGTTTCGGTGAATCCGAAGTGTATAACAGAAACTTACACACCACTTTCGGTCAGACCGAAATGGGTTTCGGTCCTACCGATAAACTAGGGTTTCACTAAAACTGAGTTTCGGTCACACCGATTTGCACAACTCGGTTAAACCGAAAGTGCAGTGCAATGGCCAGAGGCCAAATCGGTCACACCGAAAAATTAAATTCGGTTTCACCGAGATGTGTTCCGTGGAAACCTAAACCTAAGAATTTCGCTCGAATCTAGAACGATCTGATCTGATGTTAAGGATGATTTCAAACGTGGCTAGATGCAGGGCAAACCAATCGTGCAAGAATCAGATGGGGAGCACGAGAGGGATCGAGACTCACCCTAACTTGGTAGAGTCCCTCTACGGCGGCAACGGCGCGGAGAAGAAAACCATTGACGGCGGCGGAGACCTGCGGTGAGGGCGCACAGGCGACGACGGCGACGATCCGGAGACCAGGGCGACGGCAGCAGGGGACTTGGGGGCGAAACGGTTTGAAGAAATAATCGCGCGCTGCCCTCAGTATTTATATCCCCATGCTGTCGGTGGGACCGAGTTGAAAAACTCGGTGATACCGAAATGGATAACTGTTGTGCAGTTACACATATCGGTCACGCCGAGATTTATAACTCGGTTTCACCGAGATGAAACCTAGATCAGTCTAAGCGTTTTGGTTGGACCGAGTGGGAAAAGTTGGTCAGACCGAAATTGACTTAGAAGGTTTTGGAAGTCAGCCTTAGACGGATCGGTGGCTCCGAGTGCTCCTCACTCGGAGGGTCCGAAAATGACTTGTTCAAAGTTGTGATATGAGCATGAATGGAATTTGAGACAACAAAGCATAGATAGCTAGGGGAGGTGCTTAGGCATTCTTGTCCATCCATTTGGCCAGAAAAATCAAAACAACCAAAACAACAAATGGATGTCCTTGAATGGATAAAATCATGCATTCAACATGCTCACACAATAAGATAGCAAATGAAATATGTGTCAAACATGCACAACCAACACTCTAGCTACTAGCACACAATTTGTCGATGACTAGGTCATCTATATATGAGTATTTTGACTTAGGAGTCAAATGAGAACATTTGATCATAGGTCATACTCATCGTTTAAGCACAAGTGGGGTTACCACTTTTACATAAAGCATTGATGTGTTCACATCATTTGGAGATGCTTTAGCTCAATTTTTAGAGCAAAGCTCCCCCTAGATGTGAGAACCCCTTTTAAAGGGTCAAACTAACCTTGGGTTGTCGTAGAAGACTTCATGTAGATGTTGAAGATGTGGATGCTCAGTGTTGATGTAGATCATCAAGAGTTGGGAGCTATCCTTTGGATTAGGGCACTTTCAATACCTACATGGGTTAGTCCCACAAGGAACAAACAAGAATATCCATAGACATAGATTGAAGTTCACAAAAGATGATGTCTATTAAAGCAATGATTACCTTGTCCCTTGACTTACCAACAAGAGGGTTTGTGACTCCATGAACTAGTGCATGATGTGGAAGTTGATTGCACAAGTTGCCAAAATGAATGTGAGTGAAGTATGTTGGCGGAGTCACCCTCAAGAACCTTCTAGTTCTTCTTCTTTGGGATCCACATCATCTTGATGGGAATCATTGGGGTTGTAGTTGAGCTTGACGAAGTAGAACTTGATGTGTCCTTGGGAACCCACTTGACCATGGCTTGAGGTGCTTCAGTGAATGCATCAATCTCCTCTTGAAGCTTGTCCTTGGCCTTTAGCTTGTGGTCTTGTGGTGGAAGGTCATCTTGAGCTTGTTCCACATTGGAAGAAGTAGGATCATACTTCTCCTTTTGAGAAACAAACTATGGAGTAGGGTATTGACCTTCTTCCCACTCAACACCTTCGCCGTTGAACTTTCGCTCAAAACCAATCCCTTGATTCTTCCGGTGCCTTCCTTGTTTGCGAACAATTTCCTCAAAGTTCCTGCTTCCGGCAAGACTCTTGTAGACACCTTTCTCTATGATTTCCTTTAATAAGCTATTCTCTTGCTCAAGTGTAACTTGGCTTGAAACATTGTTAGTGGAATCAAGAGAACTACTAGAAGCAACAATATTGGATTTAACATAGTTATTGTTACTACTAGAGGAAGAATTTTTCTTATGCTTGTCATGCTTAGTCTTAATAGGTGGCAAGAAATTAGACAAGAGAAGTCGTTTGGCAAGATATGAAGAACTCTTCTTTCGAAGATCGTCATTGATCGCTTTTAGAAACTCATGTTCTTGCTCTAGAGTGAGCTTCTCGAAGCGTAGCTTCTCATGAGATCTTAGGAGCTCTCTATGATCTTCTTGAGTTGTTTCATGAGCTAACTTAAGAGTGTTTAGTTCTTTAGTTAGACGCTCAATCTCCTTCATAGCATTGTCATTCGACTCTTCTCGACTATAAAGACTACTAGCATTTTCATCGTTACTAAGCTCACTAGATTTATCATGCAAGAGCTCATCTTCACCAAGCAAGTCATCCTCATCACTATCAAAGTCAATGAATTCAGGGTGTGTTACCTTGGGGCCTTTAGCCATGAAGCATCTTCCAATTCCCTCATTTGGTGAATCAAATAAGTCGTAGGAGTTGGAGTTGGAGGATACGAGTGCAAGACCGGCAACACCTTCATCTTGACTGTAGTCGGAGTCGGAGTGATAGCTTCCATCGGATTGATTGGCAAGATATGAAGAACTCTTCTTTCGAAGATCGTCATTGATCGCTTTTAGAAACTCATGTTCTTGCTCTAGAGTGAGCTTCTCGAAGCGTAGCTTCTCATGAGATCTTAGGAGCTCTCTATGATCTTCTTGAGTTGTTTCATGAGCTAACTTAAGAGTGTTTAGTTCTTTAGTTAGACGCTCAATCTCCTTCATAGCATTGTCATTCGACTCTTCTCGACTATAAAGACTACTAGCATTTTCATCGTTACTAAGCTCACTAGATTTATCATGCAAGAGCTCATCTTCACCAAGCAAGTCATCCTCATCACTATCAAAGTCAATGAATTCAGGGTGTGTTACCTTGGGGCCTTTAGCCATGAAGCATCTTCCAATTCCCTCATTTGGTGAATCAAATAAGTCGTAGGAGTTGGAGTTGGAGGATACGAGTGCAAGACCGGCAACACCTTCATCTTGACTGTAGTCGGAGTCGGAGTGATAGCTTCCATCGGATTGATTTTCGGAGTCGGAGCCGGAGACCCATTCACCTACATGAGCTTGATGTCTTCTTCTTGTGTAGCTCCTTGATGACTTGTCTTTCCTCTCCGAATCCTTGCTTCTCCGAGAGGGTCTTCGTTCATAACGATCATCTCTACTCCTTTTCTCTCTCCGAGGTGACTCATCTCTTGCTCTTCTTCTTGGAGATTCTTCTCTTCTCTTGTGGGGAGCCGTACACTCATTTGAGAAGTGTCCGGGTCTTCGACAATTGTAGCAGTTTCGATCACGACTAGAAGATCTCTTTTCATCATATGATCTAGACTTTGAGATTCTTTCTTTGCCTCTATTCTTGTAGAACTTGTTGAAGTTCCTAACCATTAGGCTTATCTCTTCATTGGAAATTAACTTGTCACTTGAGGTTGTGGGAGCGTCACTTGTAGCTTTGTAAGCACCACTTGACTTGTTGTGAAGCTCTTCCTTATCCTTAAGTGTCATCTCATGAGCAACAATTCTTCCAATGACTTCAGTTGGCTTGAGAGTCTTGTAGTTTGGCATCATTTGGATCAAAGTGCACACGGTGTCGTACTTTCCATCCAAAGCTCTGAGAATCTTCTTAATGATGAATCGGTCGGTCATTTCTTCGCTTCCTAAGCCGGCAATCTCATTTGTGATGAGAGCAAGCCTAGAGTACATTTCAGCGACTCCTTCACCATCCTTCATCTTGAACTTGTCAAGTTGACCTTGAAGAATATCTAGCTTTGATTCCTTCACAGATTCAGTACCTTCGTGCATTTCAACCAAAGTATCCCAAATCTCTTTAGCATTCTCAAGACGGATGATTTTGTTGAACTCCTCGGGACACAAAGCGTTGAAGAGAATGTCACAAGCTTGAGCATTGTTTTGCAACATCCGCAACTCTTCCGGTGTAGCTTCGCGATCCGGAACTTTTCCTTCCTCGAAGAATTCACCTTGCATACCAACACAAATAATGCCCCATGCGGCTGGGTTATGACCAAGAATATGCATTTTCATTTTATGCTTCCAACTAGCAAAATTTGTACCATCAAAGTAAGGACCTCTACGATAATTACCCTCACTAGACGCCATACTCTCCTAGGTTGTGAAACCAAGCTTATGGAGTCCAATGCAATGGAAACCAAAACAATGGAGAACAAAGCTCTGATACCACTTGTAGGATCAAAAGTATGTCTAGAGGGGGGGGTGATTAGACTACTTGTAAATATAAAAATTCTGCCTTTTGATCATGAACAGTTTTTGACAGTTTCACAATTATGATCAAGACAAGTATCACCCTACACATGCAATTCTAGAGTATAAGCAGCGGAAAGTAAATTGCACATGTAGTAAAGAGAGGTGGAGAAGATCAAACGCAATTTGGAGACGCGGAGATTTTTCTCGTGGTTCCGATAGGTGGTGCTATCGTACATCCACGTTGATGGAGACTTCAACCCACGGAGGGTAACGGCTGCGCGAGTCCACGGAGGGCTCCACCCACGAAGGGTCCACGAAGAAGCAACCTTGTCTATTCCATCATGGCCTACGCCCACGGAGGACTAGCCTTACTCGGGGTAGATCTTCACGAAGTAGGCGATCTCCTTGCCCTTACAAACTTCTTGGTTCAACTCCACATCTCGACGACGGAGGCTCCCAAGCGACACCTAACCAATCTAGGAGGCACCACCCTCCAAAAGGTAATAGATGTTGTAGATGATGATGAACTCCTTGCTCTTGTGCTTCAAATGATAATCTCCCCAACACTCAACTCTCCTCACTGATATGGCTGTGGTGGAAGAAAGGATTGAGTGGAAAGCAACTTGGGAAGGTTAGAAATCAAGTTTCATATGGTACGAATGGAATAACTTGATCTCAACACAAGGGTAGGTGGTTCTCTTCTCAGAAAGTGTAAGGTAGGAGTGGTAGTACTTTCTGATGGCTCTCTCCACGAATGAAGAGGGGGTGGAGGGGTATATATAGCCTCCACACAAAATCCAACCGTTACACACATAATTGAGCAATCTCGGTGAGACCGAAGTGAAAACTCGGTCAGACCGAAAGTTCAAATATAGTGAACGTTGGGGTTTTCGGTGGGACCGAAAATACCATCTCGGTTTGTCCGATATGAGTCCAAGATAGGAACTTGCCAATATTGGTGGGACCGAAATTATCAACTCGAATATTCCGAAATGATGTCAAACGGTTACAGAAGGTTGGCAGTCCATATTTCGGTGAGACCGAACTCAAACTCGGATGGACCGAAATTTCTAGGGTTTGGAAAATAGCTGAGGTGGTTCATCTCGGTGGGACTGAGTTGGAAGAATCGGTTTGTCCGAGATTACTTATGAGTGTGTTTAGTAGTGAAAGTTGCTGATAGTTGAAGGAGCTAAATCACTAAGCACTTGAGCAACCAGATCATCAACACAACCTCATCCCCTTTTAATAGTATTGGCTTTTCCTATGGACTCAATGTGATCTTTGATCACTAAACCAAAAATGGAGTCTTGAGCTTTTGCCAATGCTTGCCTTAGCATTTTGAGGGGTCCACTTCTTCAGTCATTTCCATACCCGTATCACTGAACTTCTCTGAAATGATTCTCAAGTAGCTATTAGTTCAATGATATATATGTTGTTATTAATTACCAAAACCACCCGGGGATTAGTTGCACTTTCAAGAGCCTTGCATAATTATTCTGTCATCACACTTGGGTTGCTTGCGAGTACATTCAAAGTACTCATTGGCTTGCCACTGGTTATTTTATTGGCCAGGCAGGAGAGAACAGGATATGATGAAGATTTCTTGGTGACGAGCATGCGATCTAGGACGCTTCCCAGTAAGAATGCCTGTAGGGTTAAGGCAGATGGCATGGGTCCAAGTTGTTATTGAAGATTTCTGCTGCGATGATATACTCAAGACTTGACCATAATGGTCCTATTTGTGTAATACGGTATGTATGGATGTAAGACTCTTGTTATTCAGCTTCTTTGTGTTCAGTGAGTATTGATCTCTGGGAACACTGTACACGTGCATTCGGTGATCACGACTTATGAGTCGGGGTCCCCACAGAGCTGGTATCAGAGCCATCCTGACTGTAGGAAGCCTTAGTTAGCATGGTCGTTAGCTAGGGTAAAATTATTTTCAAAATATTACTAGTTTTCAAAACTATCTACACTTCTCTTCCCTTCTTAGTTTTTCGAAAACTAGGCTATAATTAATCTCTTCCCCCTTCAAAGTTGATGGTCGCTAGAACCCATATGCCCCTGACCACTGGATTTTCTGTAATCCTTGTGGAGTACACCTTGCCAAACACTCACCCACCTCTTCTGAACACAAGAGTGGCGACACCACGACAAGACGATGCCAACGGAAGATACATCCTCGAGGAATGAGGACATGATGACCTAGAAGATGGTGACACCCTTGATGGCACCCCAAGATGATGCAACATTGGCATACGGTGACCATGGCATGAGTTGTGCAAAATCATGATATACATCGCTAATAGAGTAATCCTGTCACTACCGTTGTTGTATCGGCAACCACCGGTGGATGAGAACCTCGCCATTTGGTCCGCCTCACTATAGTGAGCAGGAAAATGGTTCTCTTCGTCCCCCGCTCTTGGTGTCGATGTTGTCACCAACGAAACTGACATGTTGGACCTCTATTATGCCTTGTTATTGTCATTGCATACGGATTGCCTACCTGGTACCCTCGACGCCCCAGAAGGCACAAGGGATCGTCATGATTAAAGAGACAAGAGAAGACCAAGTCTACGCCAGCTACAAGGAGGCACCTTCACCACATCACCTCATCAGGCGAGAAGTTGTTGAAGATTCTTTAGGCTCAACCCGGATCGTTTATCAAACAACTACAAGGGACATAGCAACACCTGAGGAAAGCTCAGAAGCCTGCACGAGGCACAAGTCACGACTGCTGAGTCCGAGAACCCCTAGGGTAGGATAAGTCGTGTACCCCCAATGCGCAGTCGAGTCCATATGATGGTTCGAATAGAACCATGATTGTGTGTTGCTTGCTTTTATTTGTTTGTGAATCCTGGGGTCCCCCGGCCTCTCCGACCATACCACAATATCTCGAGCTGCATCAGCCGAGTGAAGTCGTGGGCGTTGTGGCAGAGTGACCGCCGAAGGCCTTCTGCCCCGATCGCGGTTGCTACGACTTCCACTGCACCCCCCACAGAGAAGGCCTTTTTCCAGGCCGCCAGTGGCAATGCGTACGCCCGTGGGGGCGCGCTCACAACCCAAGGGGAAGATCACCGGTGTAGCTGTGTCCTTGTGAGGACGGCCCCGCCCCGCTTCAGCGAGGGTGACTCCGGTCTCTCACATGGAGCTTTTCCCTTCTCAGCAGCCGAGAACCTTCTCACCGGCGCCATGAGTGTTGTGGAAACAGTATGGAATGAAGAAGCGAGAAGACGAGGATCTGTTGGGATTACATCGCTGTCGCCCATTTATAGGCGGCCGAAGACCAACCAGTGTCCCTTCGTGTTCGGGCGATGATGGCACTATGGTGCGGGCCAGACTCTTGTTAGTTTGGGAAGTTATCAAGGTGACGTGGGGAAGTGGAGGAATCTGCGCCCCGCCTAGTGCCACACGTACAACCTGGACTGCAAGTGATTGGGGCCCGCGGCATTTCTCCCTTCCCTCTCCAGCTTTGCCTCGAAGCCAACCTAGTCGCGCCTTGGGCCCGGGGGCTACTGTCCATGTTCTGGGATTAGGTGTACCCAGAACTGCTTGCCTGCGGCCCAGGGCATGGCCCACTCGGGGGTTTGGTATGGACTAGCGGTGGGATCTTCAAGGTAGGACCCTCGTCAGGCCCTTTGGCCTCGCGAGGAGATCGACGATGAGACCTCCAAAGAAGAAGCTCTTCGGGCCACCTCCCAAGGAGCAGAGAGTCCAATGCAAGTGCCCCTCCTCCTGAGGTTTGGGTGACGTGAGCCATGACGGCCACGGCCAGGCAGGCGCCAGCGGGCACAGAGGGACTGTTTCCCCTTTGGTGCTAGAAGGACAAGGCTAGGTGTGTGTTCCTGAGGGGATTGCTAAAGGTGTCCCTTCCGGCGCAACAAGACCAAGACCACGAGCTTGGTAGGACGGATGTCACCGCCGAGCCCACCTCTGTGTCAGGATTAGAGGTTTTGCAGGCGAAGACCACTCTTCATCAGGATCAGATGTACCGCTTGTCCCCCTTCAAAATTGGTCATTGTGGGATCCCTTCCCGGCCAAATGATGTGGGAAGAGGACCAAGGACACTATAAATAGGGACTGGCATCTACCATAGAGGGGGATCGGATCCACATGGACCAATCGAGCCCTCACGAGGCAGCTCACTGAATGTGCAAGTTCATACTCCACCAGCCTCATTAGGCCAATCCACCTAAAGCAGGAGTAGGGTTCTACACCACAAGGTGGCCCGAACCTAGGTAAATCTCTGTGTTCCTTCTCCCCCTTCATCCATACCTAGCATCGGGCCAGATCCTTGAGCAAAGTAAGTTGTGTGTGAGGGGGAGGAGAGGTTTCTCGTTCACGTCCCAAAGTTCGAACCTTCTTGGGCCTGCGGAGCCCCGAATCTGACATATCGGAGCTACAGACACAACTCTCATCCAAGGGCCAAGAACGCACTGCCGCAAATGATGCGGTACATGACTTGACGTCCAAACTTGCTGGCATGGAGGAAAACCTCGAATCCGCTAAATCGCGGGAAAGGTCTTGGCAGAGAAGCTTGTTAACGAAGAAATTCTCCAGAAGGATGTCGAGGGCAAATGTACTCCCTCTGGATAGAGAGGTTGGTTGACATGGCAAAATATCTCACTTCCCAGCTGCCCTAGATGGACATAAAGAGTTGGGGTTTCACTACCAATGATTATGAGGTCCCCGGCGCTAGATTGACCAAGTTCTTAGACGGCTTGATCGAAGCGCTGAAGACGTATCATGAGGACCTGGATGCCTCCTTCGCCTATGAGTGCCATCAATTTTCCCCAGATGTAGTTTACACTGCACTGGTCGACCTTCTCCACCGCAATCCGGGCCTTGACATCTCCAAAACCTTCAAGAAATAGCCGACAAACACCAACATCACTGCTACCGATAAGGTCATCGCCCCTATCACCGACAGGGTTCTCAAAGTTCCTAGGGCCCAAGGTGACTTCTTCAACTTAACCCATCACTGTATCCGTCGTCGCGCTGCCATGCGAAAGCATTTGTTCTTATGTTAGGTCTGTGCTACTTTCCTTATGTAATATGACTTTGAATCGTCTGTATGGGCGTATGCGATCCCTTTGATTTGCTATGCTTTCAGTTTTTGTATAATTGCATACCCTACGCATGCCGGAACCTCACCAGGATGAATACTAGCCGCGAGCACTTTGGGGACGGAGCCCTAGTAGCCTGCTGGTAGTAGTGCCCCGACAAGTTACTCTTCGACTTCCTAAATGCAGCCACCTGAACTGTTGAGCAGAATCGAAATTGACAAGGGCGCGAATGATTACCGAAGGGTTCCTTCATGTGCAGGTTCCTTTATACAAACATTAGGTTCAAGAAAGGGAATTGCAAAAATGTAAGTAAGGAATACGGGATTGAAAAAAAATTCAACTTAGATTTTCCTTCTTGACGCCACTTTCACCATGAGGGGTGGAAGTTTCCTATCCTTATTCTCCCAGAAATATTGCACACATAGAACCCTTTTGTCTGTATATTGTAAATGTATAGGGAACCTCGGCGCGTCGGAAATCCTGTCGGGAAAGGTTGAGTGAACATCTTGCCGTGACATCCTCGCAAGGACCAAGGCTTGCCGGCCCGGGCGAATACCCAACGAACTTGTCGCAACCCGCAATGTTGTCGGGCACTCATCCCCGTGAAGGGGGTTGCTCGCGATGCTACACGCAGGCTCGTCGATGACTGGGTTGTCCACACAAGTCTTATCGACGAGGATGCTTCCCAACTTTGGCATTTTCTTCTAAAAAGGCACGATTGCTGTTGTAATAGCAAGGAGACTATCACGCCCGTGGGACCGGGGGTACCCTGCCCCGTCTACCTAAAGTCCATCGCACGGCGCACTACTTGGGACCCACGTGCGGCCCATCTTTAGGCCTCGCGAATAAGGAGGACTCACTCCTCGCAAGGCGCACATTGTTCAGCATCGCTAGTGGCCTCACGAGGCCCTCTCGTGAGGTGCCTTCTCCAGGCCGTCTCCCGAGGCCTCCCGAGGAGGCGTATGGATCAAGGAGCAGGTGGAGGAGTCACGTTGCCCCACGCCTTCATGCGGGTGATGCGCATGATGAAGAGCGGAGCTAGAGAAATGCGAACATGTGCGGATGAGGAGGTTCGCTAGTTTTGTGCTAAGGGAGCAAGGATAGCACACCAGCCCTGAGGCGATCCCCAAAGGTTGCCTCTTTGGTGCAAGAAGACAAGGATGGAATGCTCGCCTGGACGGAAGTCATAATCGATCCCACCAGCGGACCATGGCAGAGAGCTTTTGCAGGCGAAGACCACCTTTAGTCAAGATAAGTTGTACTATTGTCCCCTTCAAATTTGGCCATTGTGGCGACCCTTCCGGGCTGTTTTGGGGGAAGAGGACCAAGGCCAGCATATGTAGTGATAGGGTGCCACCATGGAGAGGCGGATCGACTCTCCTGGTACTCGCGTGTTCATCCTCCCTTGCGAGGCAATCCATCCGCAAAGCAGGAGTAGGGTTTTACACAAAAAGGTGGCCCAAACCTTGGTAAACTGACGTGTATGTAGTTCATCTTCCCTGCCAGGTCGGATTGGCCACAATCACCCATGGGGAAATGTTGTCCCTTTGCTGGTTCGGCGAGGAGATGTTCACATTGCACAAAGAGCAGAAAATCACAAAGTAGCGCGGCGAGAAGCTCGTTTTTACCCTGATCCAGGCTGCTGTGCAGCATAAAGCCTTACTCCTGCTTTGGTGGATTGATTGGGAGCAGCACAAGGCCGTGAAGCGCTCAATCCCGGCAAGGGTGCCTTGGGGAGAGCAGCTGCGCACATACAAGTGCTATGGGATCCCCAAAAGTCAAATCCTTTTCTAGGCTGCCTCGGGCCTCCTTTTATAGCATACATGGCTACCATAGTGGCAAAACAGTCATTACATGGGTGATTAGACTAATGTGGAACTATCATACCTAACTCTGGCAATTAGGACAAAACACATTAAATGCTCTTATAGGTGTCACGCGGGGAGATAGCCTCGGCAAGGTTTCTCCACCGCTTGCTTAACTACCTCTTATTTGCTTGACACGCCCCTGGGATGGGTGTCATTAAAGCTAACTTCTCCTCTAGTAGGCTGCGACGTGCGTGGAAAGATATGTCTAGCCGCTCAGGAGCTCGACACCTCATCGATTAGTGACTGGAGTCTCGATCAGTTGGAGCGGTAGTGAAAAGAGAGATTTTGCAGGCACGGAGCTTGCCGGGCCCTCGCGTTGGGGGTTTTTGCTTCGACCACGATGGCTTCGGAGGCCTTGCCAGGTGCTGTTTGTCCCCGATCCGTAGCAGAACTGCGACCCAACCAACCTCGCCAGGCCGACGGGGGAGGCTCTCCTGAAGATCTTTGGATCGGTTGGTCTTCTTAATGTGCTCTTGTATCTGAAAAAGAGTGGCATCTCTGGATTAAGTGTTGTATAAACTTGATGCTCGCAAATAATAGAAGTTGCAACATGTGTATGCATACGTTAGGGTAGCGAACATCGAAGTTTCTTGCATCGACATGAGCCACGAGCCTAGGTAATATATGCTACCAGGCTTCGTTGAGCTAGGCCCTAGAATGCACAGACCGGCGCACTAACCTAGTCAGAGATGATGCATATTTTGATTTCATCTTTTCTTCCTCATTTACCGGGGCCTAGGTCAGCATCATGCTGCACCCAGTTATATCTTGACGCCTCTGACGTTGTCGGATCTCAGGTTCAAGCAAAACCCTTAAGGTTCAAACTCTGTGGTGCGCACGAAGGTCTCTCCTTCCGCCGTAGCTCGTCTACTCAACAACCCTATGCCTAGCTCGTCAGATCCGAGGAACAAGGGACACAAAGTTTATACTAGTTCGGGCCACCGTTGTGGTGTAATACCCCAATCCAATGTGGTGTGGTGGATTGCCTTGCAGGCTGATGAAGAACCAGTACATGGATGAACTACCTCTTGACGAGAGGGGTTCTTGTGCTCGGGTGAGCTTGTGGTGTGTGGCCTTCTATGTGATCAGCCCAAGATGAGATGATCTCCAATGGTGGTGGCTAGTCCTATTTATAGTGGCCCGGGTCCTCTTCCAAAATTTTGAGCGGGAAGGGCTCCCACAATGGCCAAATTTGAAGGGGGTAGCTAGTACAAGTTATCCTGACAAAAGGTGGTCTTCGCATGCCAAAGGCTCTGGTGGTGACGCCGTCGTGGGCTCCGTGATGACCTCCGTTCTGCCGTCCTGCTGGTCTTGGTCTTGTTGCACCGATATGGAAACCTTTGCCTAATGCCTCGGGACTCTTCGCCTGCACCTACTCCTTAAGCACCATAGAGGAAACTGGCACTCTGCGCTCGCTGGCGCCCGCCTGGTCTTGGTCGTCACTGCTCACGTCACGAGGACCTCGCGAGGTGTCCCTCGCCTCGATATCTCCGATACTTACAAGCCGGCCTAGTGAGGCCGCCCTAGGGGATGCCTTGTGTCGTCCGCCCCGCGAGGCTCGGCCCCTCGTGAGGGTCTTGAGTGCTGACTGAAGATGTCGGGCCGTCCCAGGCCGCCTGGTGAACCACGCCCTGGGCCGCAGGCAGGCAAGTCAAGGTACCCCCGTTCCCAGGACGCCGACAGTAGCCCCCAGGCCCAAGGTGCGCTCGGGCTTGGCTTCGCGGCGAAGCCAAGGGTCAAGTGAGCACTAGCCGTGGGCCCCAAAAGCCGGAAGCCTTGACTGACGCGTGGCGATTGACGGAACGTGGGCGTCTCCACTTCCTCTGCCCCGTTGTAACGGGGCGGCAGATCCGGCCTGAACCTAGGTGGCCACCACACCCGTCGGAAGGCGGGGGTGAAGGCCCGGTGGCACGGGGCGCCGTCGCACGTGGCCGCCAAGCTGGCCGGAGGAGGGACACCTGCCATGAGAGGTTGGCGGATGGAGAGCGAGACAGACAGGGGAGAAATTTCGGCACACCCCTACCTGGCGCGCCAAATGTCGGATCTCGGGTTCTCGCAAGACCCTTAAGGTTTGAACTCTGGGGTGCGCACGAAGATCACTCCTTCCGCCCTAGCTCATATACTCAACAACCCTAGGCCTAGCTCATCAGATCCGAGGAACAAGGGCCACAAAGTTTATAGTGGTTCGGACCATCATTGTGGTGTAATACCCTAATCCAGTGTGGTGTGGTGGATTGCCTTGCAGCCTGATGAAGAACCAGTACATGGATGAACTACCTCTTGACGAGAGGGGTTCTTGTGCTCGGGTGAGCTTGTGGTGTGTGGCATTCTATCTGATCAGCCCAAGATGAGATGATCTCCAATGGTGGTGGCTAGTCCTATTTATAGTGGCCCGGGTCCTCTTCCAAAATTTTGAGTGGGATGGGCTCCCACAATGGCCAAATTTGAAGGGGGGTAGCTAGTACAAGTTATCCTGACAAAAGGTGGTCTTCGCATGCCAAAGGCTCTGGTGGTGACGCCGTCGTGGGCTCCGTGATGACCTCCGTTCTGCCGTCCTGCTGGTCTTGGTCTTGTTGCACCGATATGGAAACCTTTGCCTAATGCCTCGGGACTCTTCACCTGCACCTACTCCTTAAGCACCATAGAGGAAACTAGCACTCTGCGCTCGCTGGCGCCCGCCTGGTCTTGGTCGTCACTGCTCACGTCACGAGGACCTCGCGAGGTGTCCCTCGCCTCGATATCTCCGATATTTACAAGCCGGCCTAGTGAGGCTGCCCCAGGGGATACCTTGTGTCGTCCTCCCCGCGAGGCTCGGCCCCTCGTGAGGGTCTTGAGTGCTCTCTGAACATGTCGGGCCGTCCCAGGCCGCCTGGTGAGCCACGCCCTGGGCCGCAGGCAGGCAAGTCTAGGTACCCCTGTTCCCAGGACGCCGACAGTAGCCCCCAGGCCCAAGGTGCGCTCGGGCTTGGCTTCGCGGCGAAGCCAAGGGTCAAGTAAGCACTCGCCATGGGCCCCAAAAGCCGGAAGCCTTGACTGACGCGTGGCGATTGACGGAACGTGGGCGTCTCCAATTCCTCTGCCCCATTGTAACGGGGCGGCAGATCCGGCCTGAACCTAGGTGGCCACCGCACCCGTCGGAAGGCGAGGGTGAAGGCCCGGTGGCACGGGGCGCGTCGCACGTGGCCGCCAAGCTGGCCGGAGGAGGGACACCTGCCATGAGAGGTTGGCGGATGGAGAGCGAGACAGACAGGGGAGAAATTTCGGCACACCCCTACCTGGCGCGCCAAATGTCGGATCTCGGGTTCCCGCAAGACCCTTAAGGTTTGGACTCTGGGGTGCGCACGCAGATCACTCCTTCCGCCCTAGCTCATCTACTCAACAACCCTAGGCCTAGCTCATCAGATCCGAGGAACAAGGGCCACAAAGTTTATAGTGGTTCGGGCCATCATTGTGGTGTAATACCCTAATCCAGTGTGGTGTGGTGGATTGCCTTGCAGGCTGATGAAGAACTAGTACATGGATGAACTGCCTCCTGAGGAGAGGGGTTATTCTGCTCGGGTGAGCTTGTGGTGTGTGGCCTTCTATCTGATCAGCCCAAGATGAGATGATCTCCAATGGTGGTGGCTATTCCTATTTATAGTGGCCCAGGTCCTCTTCCCAAATATTGAGCGGGAAGGGATCCCACAACGGCCAAATTTTAAGTGCGACAACTAGTATAAGCTATCCTGACAAAAGGTGGTCTTCGCCTGCCAAAGGCTCTGGTGGTGACGCCGGCGTGGGCTCCGTGATGACCTTCGTTCTGCCGTCCTGCTGGTCTTGGTCTTGTTGCACCGATATGGAAACAGTTGCTCGATGCCTCGGGACTCTTCTCTTGCACCTACTCCTTTAGCACTAAAGAGGAAACTGGCACTCTGCGCTCGCTGGCACCCGCCTGGCATCGGTCGTCAATGCTCACGTCACGAGGACCTCGCGAGGTGTCCCTCGCCTCGATATCTCCGATCCTCACGAGCCGGCCTAATGAGGGCGCCCCAGGGGATGCCTTGTGTCGTCCGCCTCGCAAGGCTCGGCCCCTCGCGAGGGTCTTGAGTGGTCGCTGAAGATGCCGGGCCGTACCAGGCCGCCTGGTGAGCCATGTCCTGGGCCACAGGCAGGCAAGTCTGGGTACCCCCGTTCCTAGGACGCCGACAGATGTAGTGTCCCATTCTCTTCGAATATTGAGGGCGCGCGAGTACACAGGGTGATACTAAGGCACTAGTGCATAAATTGAGCTAACTGTCATTTTACCTTAAGTTCACCTACCGCTCCTACCGTTTACGCCACGCGCGCCGCATTCATTGTGCGGAATGGGTGGCAGGTGAGTAAGGCGTGGTAATATGGGTTTCGGTAGGAGACGCAGCGCCATGGATTGTGAAAACTAGGGCGGCTACTCGAGCGACGTGCTCGTCCGTGAGCTTCCGCCGCAGAAATGGTGGAACAAGGTTACTCCTGGAAAATGGAGAGACAACCCCCACGCCCCCGTTATAAAAGGAGGAGTGTGCAGGTGGCAATGCTCAACCATCTTCCTTCTCCTTATTTTCCTCGCAATTACTATCACCATGACGAGGGGTTGAGGTTGTGCCCGAGCTTCCATGTTGGTGACGAGAGTTTATCCTCGGGATCCTGATGTTGCTTCTGCCTCAGCAGCTAAGGCCAGCTCTAGTGCGTGAAGTGGGGCGTATGGCGAGGTCGGGGTCGGCCGGGAGCCTGCGACTGAGGCGGGTGGAGCAACATGCTTGTCGCCCCTCCCCTAGCTGTTCTTCCCCCAGCGGCAAGCCATAAGGTTGGGACGACGCTCGTATTCATCGTCAAGCTACCCAGTTCTCCATGCAGTCGCCTGCGGCTCCCTCATCCCTTTGCCGGGGTTATGGAGGTCGACCAACCGCCTGGGCTGTGTCTGCGCGTGAGTAGTTGCTGCAGCGACGCCGTGTGGGCGGACGTCGAATTCCCTATGCCTCGCATCATGCTCCTTAGGCGTGCACTGGTATAGCGTGGTGCTATACAAATAGTTTTTAACCCATTTCCGTGACGGTGTTTTGAACCGTCGCCGAGTGAGTGACTGCAAGAGGGGGGGGTCCTTCCTATACGACCCAGAAACCATCGGGAATAGCCCTCCGGTCACACACACTCGGTAAAATAAGGTCGTGTGCGACGGGCGAGCGATCAAATACGGTTATACATACAGTTGTATAAAAAATACAATTATACATGCCAAATTGTTTCCAGCCGTAACTACATCCCACACAGTCAGTCCCAGCTAAACGTTTCCGTTCGTATGTACATTCCACACAGTCAATCCAAGGAATACGTTTCTGTTAATATGTACATCCCACACAGTCAATCCAAGAAGTACGTTTCCGTTCGTATACACATCCCACACAGTCGCTCGAAGGAAAATGTTTCCGTTCGCATGTACGCCACACATAGTTTTCCCCAATAAATCGTTTGTGATAGCGTTGTTATTGCAGACGATATTAAGAATTTTACCGTTCGCATTATTGAATGCATCACACATGGTGTGTAGAAGAAACTATGTGGTAGAGGTTGTCCATCACACACACTTTTTATGTGGTAAACATTTGCGCAAGGTGGCCTAATGCAAACAATTATCAAGAGAAAGTCGTGTGTGATTGTTCATTGATCCAACATGGTTTATTCCTAGAAACTGTGTGCGTTGCTTAAGGTCATCGCCCATGGTGTTTTCTCAATAAACGTTTGCAATAGAAAAACCCAATTACCAGGCTAATCGGCCATTAGCAGGCTAATTTTTGTATTATTAATAATCCATTTATTAATCTAATTGAAATTTCTTATTAAGGAAGCAGGATTTCATAATTGAAATATATAAGAGTACAACATCATATAGCTTCAGCACTCCGCTACCCCATTACACAACTAAACCAACACCAAGTTTCACATACAACATCTATAACCTTTCGAAATTAGCATCATAGATGGTACATAGACATATAAATCTCATCTTGAAATTTGGTGAAGCAGAAGGAGAATATTGAGGTTCATTGATCTTGAAGGTGTATGCATCTTTAGGCCAGTGCCTGTGGATGATTGACCGTCCATCCTTCATCCTCTTCAACAACACTTCAATATTGAACTGTGGGTGTTGTATGAATACATTCCTCGCTTCCTGGCCATACAGGTGGTTTGAGAGGTAATCATTGGTGAACTGCTTTGGAAAGGCCTGAAAACAAGGATATTCATAAATATCTTCTCTAGATTGGAAATGGGAAAGGAATAAAAAGCCAAGGTATAATAGTTAGTACCATGATCTAGTGAACTAATATCTTCTTCATTGTGCAAACA
This sequence comes from Secale cereale, assembly GCA_902687465.1. NCBI lineage: Eukaryota > Viridiplantae > Streptophyta > Magnoliopsida > Poales > Poaceae > Secale > Secale cereale. The sequence goes on from LR738712.1 coordinate 300,245,744, forward strand.
AAGACCTCGTTGTTTTTTGTCACTAATTTCTTTATCATAACAATCTTTCTGAGTTTCTTGACTTGACTGATATTCAAGGACAACTCATGTTCCCATATGCAAAAGGGGCGAACTGTGGGTCAAAACCTCTGACAACAGGACCTACATGCTCAAGACCAAATTGTTAAAAACATAAATATTAGAATGGTTCCTGCAATTTCACAATAATATGCTATTAGACAAAGGATCATGCATGTGCAAACCTCGATTGTAAACCTCAGTGCTTCGCATTGTTTCCCTGCAACACATATAAGGTTGTTATTGATCAGGTTAAGTGAGGGTTGGCATGCTATTAGTAAAATAGGTTGATGCAAAATAAGCACATGGCAGATTCATCAGATTAATTCAAGCCACATGGAAAACCCATTTATCCAAACCAAGCATGATTAAGAACTAGGAAATATAACAATTGTATTTGTTTCTCATATATTAAGTGCAGCCAAATTCGATTTATTCCTCACATGCACAAAACTACAAAATTCTACCTACGACAACTGGACATCGCATTGCAGAATTAAACCAAGTAGTTAACTAAACACCACAAATGAACCAAACATTGACTGAGCACCACATTGCAGAATATAACATGCTCCTAATAGAAGATCAGACATTTAAACAAACCAAACATGCTTAACAACTTGGAAATATAGAAGTTGTATTTGTTTATGATGTTTTTAGTACAACCAAATTTTGTTTATTTCTCACATGGTATACAGTAACAAAATGCACCCAGAACAATTGAACATCGCATTGCAGAAGAGAACCAACCAGTTAACTAAACCCAACAATGAACCAAACATTAACTGAGCACCGCATTGGACAATATATAACATACTAGACAATCAGACAGTTAACCAAACCAAGCATGCTTGACAACTTCGAAACTAGCAATTGTATTTGTATCTCATGTATTTAGTACAACCCAATTCGATATATTTTTCACATGGTATATTGTAACAAAATGCACCCAGAACAATCGAACATCGCATTGTAGAATTGAACCAAGCAGTCAACTGAACACGACAACTAATTAACCAAACAGTTAATAAGTGAGCACCACATTGCACGGCATATGGAACATATACACTACAGCAATAGATTGCATGGTAAAAGTAGATAGGACAATTCACTAGAATTTGTTAAGGAAAGGCAGGAGCAGCACACGCAATGGGTAAACCGAGCATGCTTAACCTGTGTAACTAGCAAACTGAACATAGGTCCTTATAGTGAGATAATAATACTGTCGGCGTTCTGGGAACAGGGGTACCCAGACTTGCCTGCCTGCGGCCCAGAACATGGCTCGTCCAGCGGCCTGGTACGGCCCATCTTCATCAGCAACCACTCAAGACCCTCGCGAGGGGCCAAGCCTTGCGAGGCGGACGATGCAAGACCTCCCCTGGGTCGGCCTCACTAGGCTGGCTCCTGAGGAGCGGAGATATCAAGGCAAGGGACACCTCGCGAGGTTCGCGTGATGTGAGTCATGATGACCAAGGCCATGCGGCCGCCAGCGGGCGTAGGAAGCCAGTTTCCTCTTTGGTGCTAAAGTGGCAAGCGCAGGCGAGGAGTCCCGAGGCGTCACGCAAAGGTTTCCATATCAGTGCAACGAGATCAGGACCATCGGGACCGCAGGGCGAAGGTCACAACATAGCCCACGACGACGTCACCATCAGAACCTTTGGCAGGCAAAGACCACCTTTTGTCAGGATAGCTTGTACTAGCTATCCCCCTTCAAACTTGGCCATTGTGGGATCCTTTCCCGCTCAATATTTGGGAAAAGGACCTGGGCCTTGATAAACCACAAGTGTAGGGGATCGCAATAGTCTTCGAGGGTAAAGTATTCAACCAAAATTTATTGATTCGACACAAGGGGGCCAAAGAATACTCTCAAGTATTAGCAGTTGAATTATCAATTCATCCACACCTAGAAAACTTAGTATCTGCAGAAAGGTAATTTAGTAGCAAAGTAATATGGAAGTAACGGTAATGGCAATAAAAGTAACGGTAGAATTTTTGTAGTGATTGTAACAGTAGCAGCGGAAAAGTAAATAAGCAACAAGAAATATGTGAAAAGCTCGTTGGCATTGGATCAGTTATAACATAGGGTGTAACATCCCAAATTTTCAATTTGGAATGTTATACATTAGATCATCATGCTTATCATATTTTGTTGCTTTTGGTGATCCAAGAAAAATCCTAAGCAACTCAAGGACCCTCGGAGAGAGTTGGGGATTTCAATATTTTCATATTTGAGGTTTCTCAAATTTTGAAAATAGGATCATTTGATTTTATTTATTTTATCTTCAAGTATTTCTATCATAAATATATGAGAGAGGGAGTAAAATGACTCTCCCAAAAATAAAGAAATACGGAGGATTTAATAGAAAAATCAAATAAGTTTTATTTGAAGTTTTATTTGAATTAGGAAAAATTGCATTTTTTCAAAAATTGCATTCTAGTGCCAAAAAAATGTTCATCTTGTTCTAAATATTCTATTTAGACGGGGAAAATTTGTTTTGGCAATTTTATATTTTTATTTTATTTTCTAGATTTCTTTTTCGTAGCTTCGACGTCTATAAAAAAAAGGGGGACCCGACCCGACTGGGCCGAAGCCCAGCCGAGCCAGGCCCAGCCGCCGCCGGGACCGCCTTCCCCGCCGAGCTCGCCATGCCCGCGTCGGACACCGCCGCCGCCGTTGCTGCCCCCCTCCCCCAAGCCTTCTACCCCTCCCTCCTAATATATATGCATCACCCCCCTCTACCGCACATCGCCCCGCCGCCTCGCAAGCCGCCGCCCCGCCACCGCGACACCGCCGCCTCGCCGCAAGCCGCCGCCCGGCCGCACGCCGCCGCACGCCGCCTCGC
>LR738712.1:300250324-300261116 GCA_902687465.1 Secale cereale
CCCCTCTACCGCACATCGCCCCGCCGCCTCGCAAGCCGCCGCCCCGCCACCGCGACACCGCCGCCTCGCCGCAAGCCGCCGCCCGGCCGCACGCCGCCGCACGCCGCCTCGCTGCCCCGCCGCCACCGTCACCGCAGCCCGCCGCCTCGCCGCCGCCGCTGCTGCTGCCACCGCCGCAAGCCACCGCCCGTCGCAGCCCCGCTGCCCGCCGGTCATCGACGAGGTAGCCGCCCGGTTTTCGTTTAGAAGACCGTCGGTTTTTTTATAACCCTAGTCGGTTTTTCTTTAGATCGGTTTTATTAGATCAATTTTTTGTTTTTTTTGGTTTAGTTAATTAGTAAACGTTCACCCGTTCGTTCGTCAGGCTATATTAGCTTTCTTTTTCTAGTTTATTTTCTGATCGCGATCTCTGATCCGATCTTCGTTTTAGTTTAACTTTTCGCTCGTTTATCGGAATCAGGCAATTCAAGAGCCTGGAGTTTCGTCTTGAAATTCTCTTTCCTTTTAACCTAGTCACTCAAGCGTTTGCCTCTGCTAAATTTGGACTTTGGTCCAGATTGGTTTGGTAGTTGTTTCTCTTTCGCCGTTTGTCTTTCGTTGCTTTTCTTTTGTCGTTCTTTTGCAAACCGGAGTTCTTAAGTTGAATTTTCTGGTTAGATCTCTTATTTGAGTTTTACCCGTGCATTAGTTAAGTACTTATTGTGTGCTTGTTTGTTTGTGATAGAATACCCGGAGTGCGCCGCTTGCTACTTTGAATCTCTAGGTTTTTCGGATCATCAGCAAGGCAAGTAACACTTTGATCATACTTTCCAATTACCCAGTTTTCATTGCATTAGTCAAACCCTCACACATTGCATGAGTAGGATCATTTAACTTGTGGGACTGGGAAGTAGATTGTGGTAGTACCTATTACCTGCACTACAGTCAAACCTTTGGGAGTTACTTCTACGTTTGCTGTTAGGCCATGCTATGCTCGTAGACGTGGATTGGGTGAGAGTATCCATGACAGATGTGAGATTGTTAAATTATTGCTTCAACTTAAGATGACAACTTTAACACACATCTGGGTGGATTGAGGCACCTGGGTATTCCAGCAATTGCCTGTTTTTCTTTTGGACCGCCACCCAGGCTCAAAGGGATCATGAGATTATTCATACTAGAAACTTTCGTGTGCAGCCACAATGCTATTATGGGCTCTAGCATAGTTGACTAAGTTGTGCGAACTCTTACAGTGGTGGACTAGCAGATGTAGGGGATGTAGGTTGGTACGGTCCACCCGTTTGTAAGGTGCTAGTACTTCTGAAAGACTGTGTCTCGGTCATCCGTTTCTCAAACATCATGCAGTGCAAGAAATTAAACGAAGGTGATCGAGTCTTGTGGGGAAAAGTGTACAAACCTCTACAGAGTGTACAAACTGATCATGATTAGCCGTGTCCCCGGTTATGCACGTCTTGAGTATCTAGTACCTGGATATCATGTGAATCTCATCATGTTACTCTAATTTAATATTGTTGGGTTTAATGATGATTTATTAATTGGGGTTGAGAGGATGTCTATCTTCTCAACGATGTTTCAACTACCATGATAGTTAAATTTAAAAATCTATTCCTTTGAAGTAGGGAAAGATTGGCTTTACGCAAAAACTGTAACCATCGAGCTTTCCACCAGCCATATTGCATATAGTATAGCTTTACTTTTTTGCTCTCTTTGTGTTACTTTGCCAGCATATTCCATGTGCTGACCCGTTTTCGGGCTGCAACGTTCATGTTGCAGACTTTTTAGACAACGAGTAAGGTGCCTTATAGGTCGTGATTCTATACTCAGTGATGCCGTTGGAGTTGATGGACTCACTTATCTGCCAAGCCTTCCGCTGGTATCGTGTTAGATGGCCTTAAGCCATTTTTATTGTAATAAGTTCATCGTTGGAACTATTGATGTAATAAGTGTGTGATTGCTACTCTGTTATAAATCCTTCAAATACTGTGCGTGTCAGCATTACTGATCCAGGGATGACACTGATGCACAGAGGTCAGACTGTTTGAGGTCTGTTCCCTACAAGATGGTATCAGAGCACACGCTGACTGTAGGACACGACCACTAATTTAAAGCCCTAGAGCACTATTCACTCTTCTCTTTTCTGACTCCTCATCTTTTCTACTCTTTTAGGATGGTGGATGCAAAGAACAAGTTCAGGCAACCGGATGAAGATACACCATTTGGACGACACCTGAAGGAAGTCACCAGATATCTAAACATTGGACTACCAAGTTTCATCGGAACCTACAACGCCACTCTACCTGAGGAGGAGCGTTGGTTGATTCAAGCTCAAGTTCCAGGAAGGACATTCAAGCCCGTCACCACACTCATAGCATTTTCTTTTAATGCGCCTACATGGAGCCTAGGCAGGAGCATGGCAGCCCACATCGCCATGGGAAAGATTGGAGAAGTCTATAAGCAAGAGCTAAAATCACCATCTACCAAATTTGTGGACGCCGACTTGAGAATTGGGATATGATCAGCACCCGGAAGGATAGATCCATTGCAGCCTTCATCCAGGAGTTGAACCATCACATTCGTCGCCAGGAGCACCAGATGTGTGCAGGGATGCTAGGTTTGAAGAAAGCACTAAATATGAATTTGGAGCTAGAGGAAGAACTCAAGTCTACGCCCGACGGATACGAGGAGGAGATGCTAATACTTGTGGAGAAGAATGATGACTTGACACGGAAGTTAGGGATACTCACGGGAGAAGAAGAAGAGGAAGAAGAACCTAAGCAGATTCCACCGGAAGACTACATCATCATTGACGACACGGATTCGTAACCCGATGATAGCAAAGACGAAGACTATGAAGATGAAGCTAGAGCAGATATCATGGAATCCTCTATCGATCAAAATTTCTAGAAGACCTTCCCATGGCTAGTAGTTTTTCCACATAGTAGACTTAGAACACTTTTGTAACGATTAGATCAGTGTAAGCCCTTATTTGAAATTGATTTTGGTGTGATGAATTGTGTGTTTGCCTCATGTGCATATGGGTAGTGATTTCCCCTTAGACCTCCTTTCTATTCTAATCTCTTCCCTCTACACCCATCAGATGCCTCCAAGACGTGAGCCCGGATTTGAGTTTCCCCCTGAGCTCACCCAGTTGATTCAGCAGCAGAACACCCTGATGCAACTACTTGTCCAGAATACTCAGAACAACCAGAACAACAACAATAAACCTCCACCACCACCACCCGTGGATAACCCGACACGTTTCTTAAGGTTATAACCGCCGGTGTTTGCTAGCAGCATTGAACCAATAGTCGCTGACGACTGGCTGCGCAAAATTGGGAGGGATTTGACCACTGCTAACTGCTCAGATGCTGAGAAGGTGCGTTTTGCCGCACATCAGTTGTCTGGACCAGTCGCAGCATGGTGGGAGAATTACATAGCCACTTTTCCCATAGCCAATGTGACTTGGGATCAGTTTCAGCAAGCTTTTCGTACCGCCCATGTCTCAACTGGAGCTATGAGTATGAAGAAGCAGGATTTTCACAATTTGCGCCAAGGCAATCGTACTGTGGCTCAGTACGTGGATGAGTTTAGTACCCTATCTCGTTATTCCCCAAATGATGTGGCCACAGATGCCGCTAAGCAGGAGAGATTCATGGAAGGGCTGAATGATGAGATGAGTGTACAGTTGATGGTGGCAACTTTCAATAACTACCAGAAGCTGGTTGATCGCGCCCTAATGATTGAAAGGAAGCACCAACAGATTGAAAGTCGCAAGAGGAAGTATGGACAAGGAAAGTACAATTCTGGAGCACAGCAGAAGCCCCGTTTTACCTCTAAAATGGTAGGACAGTTTCAACATACCCATGGAGGAGGTAGCTCGCACAATCATAATGGTCCTAAGAATGGAAATGGGAATGGAGCAAGTAGTAACCAGAGCCTCCCTACCCCGACCACATCCACCAAGAAGGATTTCAGCCATGTCACCTGTTACAAGTGCGGGAAGAATGGACATTATGCCAATGACTGCCCAGAAGCTAAGAATGGGAACGGCAATGGAAGCGCAGCGAAGAAGCCCAGCCCCTTCAACAAAGGACAGGTGAATCACGTTAGCGTGGAGGAGGTTGAAGCTCAGCCAGATGCAGTAATAGGTAAGTTTTTAGTTAAGTCCTTTACTGCACTCATTCTTTTCGATACTGGTGCATCACATTCATACATTTCAAGGGGATTTGTGGATAAGTATAAGCTGCCAACCCAAGCCCTTAGGTCACCCATGTTAGTAACCTCACCAGGAGCTGAGTATATGGCTAAGTTATGGTGTGATCAGTTGCCATTAAGGATTGGTAACTACATTTTCCCTTCGGACCTAATAGTATTGGAATCTCAAGGATTGGATGTGATATTAGGCATGGATTGGTTATCTAAGTATGAAGGGAATATTGAGTGCGCCAGTAAGTCCATTTTTCTCACTACGCCAGAAGGAAGAAGGATCAAGTATGTATCCCGGCATGAGCCGAAAAGGAACAGATTAAATTCCTTATCAGGAGTGGTTCAGGAGGAAGTACCAGTGGTGAAAGATTTCCCTGACGTGTTTCCAGAACAACTGCCAGGAATACCACCTGACAGAGATATAGAGTTTTTGATTGAGCTTTTGCCAGGCACAGGGCCAATTTCTAAGAGACCATATAGGATGCCTGCAAAGGATTTGGAAGAAATTAAGAAACAAATTAAGGAGTTACTGGGTAAAGGATTCATACGCCCAAGTTCTTCGCCTTGGGGTTTGCCAATACTTCTAGTGGAGAAGAAGGATGCATCATTAAGAATGGGTGTTGACTACCGAGGGCTGAACGAAGTAACGATCAAGAACAAGTACCCACTGCCGATGATCAATGATCTATTCGATAGATTGCAAGGAGCTAAGGTATTTTCCAAGATCGATCTGCGATCAGGGTACCACCAATTGAAGATCCGAGAGCGGGATATACCTAAGACAACCTTTACCACCAGGTACGGGTTGTACGAGTATACCGTTATGTCTTTTGGTCTGACTAACGCACCAGCATACTTTATGAACCTGATGAACAAAGTATTTATGGAATATTTGGATAAGTTCGTCGTAGTGTTCATAGATGATATATTGATCTTCTCAAAGGATGAAGAGGAGCATGCAGAGCATTTGTGTTTGGTATTGGACAAGCTCAGAGAACATCAGTTATATGCCAAGTTTAGAAAATGCGAGTTTTGGTTGACGGAAGTCGGATTTCTCGGACACGTTATATCTGGAGAAGGAATAGCAGTAGATCCCGCCAAGGTGGACACTATGACAAATTGGGAAGCACCGACAACAGTTGGAGAGATCCAGAGTTTTCTTAGACTTGCAGGATACTACCGGAGATTTATTGAGAATTTCTCAAGGATTGCAAAGCCAATGACGAAGTTGTTAAAGAAGGACACCAAGTTCAGTTGGACAGAAGAATGTGTGGCCAGTTTCCAGGAATTAAAGAAACGTTTGGTCACATCACCTGTGTTGATTCTGCCAGATCAACATAAGGATTATGAGGTGTACTGCGACGCTTCACGTCGAGGACTTGGAGCCGTTCTTATGCAGGAAGGAAGAGTTGTTTCGTATGCTTCACAACAACTGAAACCTCATGAGTTGAACTATGCCACTAATGATTTGGAGTTAGCAGTCGTAGTGCATGCATTGAAGACGTGGAGACATTTTCTCATCGGAAACCACTGTGAAGTATATACTGATCACAAGAGTTTGAAGTATATATTCACTCAGAAGGAGCTGAATCTCAGGCAAAGGAGATGGCTGGAACTCATTAAGGACTATGACATGAGATTGCATTATCATCCCAGAAAGGCTAACGTAGTAGCCGATGCGCTAAGCCGTAAGAGCCATGTCAATACCCTAATTAGGGAGGAGTTTCCAAAGGAGTTAGCCGAGGACTTACGAGAACTACGTTTGGAGATAGTTCCGAGAGGCTACGTAGCAACACTAGAGATCCAGTCTACCCTGATGGATAAAATCAGAGAAGCTCAGAAAACTGACGAGGAGGTTGCTTCTATAAAGGAGAGGATGAGCGAAGGAAAAGCTAAAGGATTTTGTGAGGATGAACACGACACCTTATGGTTTGAGGACCGCATTTATGTGCCAAATGACCCGGAGATCGGGAAGTTGATCCTACAGGAGGCCCATGATTCACCCTACTCGATTCACCCAGGAAATACTAAGATGTATTTGGATTTGAAGGATATTTTCTGGTGGACCGGTATGAAGAAAGATATTGCAGAGTATGTAGCAGTTTGTGATGTATGTCCGAGAGTGTAGGCCGAACATCAGAAGCCGGCAGGATTGTTACAACCATTGCCAATACCCGAATGGAAGTGGGATAAGCTAGGTATGGATTTTATTACGGGATTACCCATAACTCGTTCTGGCTATGACTCGATTTGGGTCGTAGTCGATCGTTTAACAAAGGTAGCTCATTTCATCCCCGTAAAGACTACTTATACCAGTGCAAAGTTGGCAAAGATATACATGACCCGAATTGTATCTCTGCATGGAGTTCCGAGGAGCATCGTATCAGATAGATGAACCCAGTTTACCTCAAGGTTCTGGAATTAGTTACACGAAACCTTGGGTACCAGACTAGAGTTTAGCACAGCTTTTCACCCACAGACAGATGGACAGACTGAAAGAGTCAATCAGATTTGGGAGGATATGCTGAGAGCCTGTGCACTAGATTATGGATCTAGTTGGGACGACAATTTGCCGTATGCCGAATTTTCTTACAACAACAGTTATCAATCCAGTTTGAAGATGGCCCCTTTCGAATCGTTATACGGAAGGAGATGTAGGACTCTGTTGTCATGGGACGAAGTTGGAGACCGCAAGCTGTTCGGGTCAGATTTGATCAAGGAATTGGAGCAGAAGGTGTAGTTGATTCGCGATAGGCTCAAGATAGCCCAGTCCAGGCAGAAGAGCTACGCAGATTCAAAACGCAAGGAGATCGTTTACGAAGTTGGAGACCGAGTTTATCTTCGAGTATCTCCACTTCGAGGAGTTAAACGCTTTGGAGTTAAGGGAAAGCTAGCGCCCCGTTTTGTAGGACCCTATAAGATTATGGAACGTATGGGAGAAGTAGCCTACAAGTTGGAACTACCCGAAGGATTGTCAGGAGTTCACGACGTATTCCATGTTTCCTAGTTGAAGAAATGCCACGCAGAGATGACCGAGATACCGCTGAGGGATACAGTGCCATTGGAAGCTATTCAGTTGGACAACGACTTGACCTATGAAGAGAAACCAGTCAAGATTCTTGAGTATGCCAGCCGAGTCACCCGCAACAAGGTTATCAAGTTTTGCAAAGTTTAGTGGAGTCACCACACCGAGGAGGAAGCCACCTGGGAAAGAGAGGAAGACCTGCAGAAGGACCACCCTCACCTATTTTCTAGCCAACCCGAATCTCGAGGGCGAGATTCATCTTAAGGGGGGTAGGTTTGTAACATCCCAAATTTTCAATTTGGAATGTTATACATTACATCATCATGCTTATCATATTTTCTTGTTTTTGGTGATCCAAGAAAAATCCTAAGCAACTCAAGGACCCTCGGAGAGAGTTGGGGATTTCAATATTTTCATATTTGAGGTTTCTCAAATTTTGAAAATAGGATCATTTTATTTTATTCATTTTATCTTCAAGTATTTCTATCATAAATATATGAGAGAGGGAGTAAAATGACTCTCCCAAAAATAAAGAAATACGGAGGATTTAATAGAAAAATCAAATAAGTTTTATTTGGAGTTTTATTTGAATTAGGAAGAATTGCATGTTTTCAAAAATTGCATTCTAGTGCCAAAAAAATGTTTATCTTGTTCTAAATATTCTATTTAGACGGTGAAATTTTGTTTTGGCAATTTTATATTTTTATTTTATTTTCTAGATTTCTTTTTCATAGCGCCGGCGTTAATTAAAAAAAAGGGGGACCCGACCCGACTGGGCCGAAGCCTAGCCGAGCCAGGCCCAGCCGCCGCCACGACCGCCTTCCCCGCCGAGCTCGCCGTGCCCGCGTCGGACACCGCCGCCGCTGTTGCTGCCCCCTCCCCCAAGCCTTCTACCCCCTTATATATATGCAGCACACCCCCCCTCTACCTCACATCGCCCCGCCGCCTCGCAAGCCGCCGCCCCGCCGTCGCGACGACGCAGCCCGCCGCCTCGCCGCGACGCCGCAAGCCGCCTCCCTGCCGCACGCCGCCCCGCCGCCGCCGTCGCCGCAGCCCGCCGCCTCGCCGTCGCCGCTGCTGCTGCCACCGCCGCAAGCCACCGCCCGTCGCAGCCCCGCCGCCCGCCGGTCGTCGACGAGGTAGCCGCCCGGTTTTCGTTTAGAAGACCGTCGGTTTTTTTAGAACCCTAGTCGGTTTTTCTTTATATCGGTTTTATTAGATCTGTTTTATGTTTTTTTTGGTTTAGTTAATGTGGGAACCCCGACTCATAAGTCGTGATCACCGAATGCACGTGTACAGTGATCCCAGAGATCAATGCTCACTGAACACACAGAAGCTGAATAACAAGAGTCTTACATCCTTACATATCGTGTTACACAAATGGGACCATAATGGTCAAGTCTTGAGTATATCATCGCAGCGGAAAATCTTCAAAGACAACTGGGACCCATGCCATCTGCCTTAACCCTACAGGCATTCTGACTGGGAAGCGTCCTAGCTCACATGCTCGTCACCGAAAAAAATCTTCATCATAACCTGTTCTCTCCTGCCTGGCCAATAAAATAACCAGTGGCAAGCCAATGAGTACATTGAATGTACTCGCAAGCAACCCAAGTGTGATAACAGAATAATATGCAAGGCTCTACTGCTAGGTTGGCAGCTTTGCGAAAAGCTAGTTTTTCATATGCACGTATGATCAACATGTAACATGGATATGCATGTGTCTGTAACAAGTAACAGGAGGTCACAGACATCATATCGAGAAAGAGTTGTAATCAACTCATGTTCAAGCTCATTGTAACTTCCTCAGGAATCACATCATCAATCTCACTGAACCATGTTGTTCCCTCACACACACACACCAGGTTTCGCAAACATTGGACGTAGCCCAAGAGCGGTTACCCAACTGTCCATGACCGTGGACTCGGCTATTCGAATAGTTTTACACTCTGCAGAGGTTGCACACTTTACCCACTAGATCCGGGGAACTTCCGTGTCATCCACGACCCGCGATACCTCAAGTACCCGGGGTAAGCACCCGATCACTATCTTTCCCTAGACGACACTAACATAGAGTCCACTCGATTGGTAGCAGCCCCGTGCCAAACATTTCACATCTCAAGGTTTGTGGAGACTTGCTCCGAATTCATCACACATCACAAGCATGGGGTACCAACGGTGTGTCCGGTGCCCTATGAAAACAGTCATGGCCGCCTATCCAAGCACGACCCCGTCCCGAGAGTGACCTCATGTCACCCCCGTCACTAGTAATGCGGGCACCATGCTAGTATCGACCTAGGTAATCAATAATGCCCTTTCCCATATAAGGGTAGAGTGGTTGCGCATGTAAGGTTGGAATAACGGTCGCAACTTAAACCAATCCGTTTTTTTTTCAAAACACACACACTTTCCTCGGTACACCACTTCGTCATCAAGTGGTTACCCAGCTCACCATCTCCCTCGGGCATAAATGGCACCCGACGGGGTTTTCGAAAAGTCTTTTGAAAGTATCCTGCCTCCGTCACCATGCATATACCGGTCCCATTTGCGTAGCCACTATTATAGCAACCTAACTACTCCCACCCACATAACCCTCATAGGAAGGTAGGGTCATGTTTGATGCAAGTTTCAACAGTAAAGTAACAAGGGTAGCAACCAAGGTGGCTTCCACCTCAACATGATTCCGATGCATTGAATAATAAGGTGCTATGAGACATGCATAAAAGGTTTCTCGAACATGGTCAAAGGGCTGCTTGCCTTATTCTTCAGAGTCTTCAATTCTTCTGGTCCATCTCCGAATACTCCGTTTATTACATCAACTAACGATGGAAACAATCATAATAAGCAACACAATCAAAAGCAAAAATAAAAGTGCTCTAAAAATAGGAGTTGGACTTTTCTAGGATACCTCTGGTCATATTAGAAATGACCAAGGTGGTTTCATAGGTGTTGGATCCATAGGTAGTTGGGAACATTTCAATATGTTGGAACCAAAGGGTTTATGGATTTGGAAGAAGTATACAGAAATAATTCCTTGAATGATGAGCAAAGGTACCCATCATCAAGTCATGATTTTAGAAGCATTTAGGAGTTGGTTTCACTAGATTTGGAATTCAAATGAATTTCCTAGGATTTTCTAAAGCTGATAAATATAAAGAAATGGCTCAATATTTGGTGGGGTACAGAAACTATTATTAAAAATGTTCCAAAACTAAGTTTGGACATGACAAACATCTAGGAACTTGAATCACTGCATTTGGATCAAAAATGAGCTCTTTGTGATTTTCTAAAGTTAATCACAGAAAGTGGAAAATGGGCATTTGATAAATATGTGTGAAGGAAAAGTCTCTGGAATAATGTGCATGTAGCACCAACAGGTAGAGCATGATTTATGGATTCATAGGAATTTTGAATCATGCAATTTGGAGTTCATATGAATATTCTAGGCATTTTTGAAGCTGTCTGGTAAAAGAAAAAGGGTAGGAAAAAGGGTTTTACCCTTATCTTGCGCTCAGGTGGAATGTGGACGTGGGCCGGCCCAGTGGCATCAGCCGCGGGGGG
>LR738712.1:300279105-300336843 GCA_902687465.1 Secale cereale
TCCACGGTCCTGGGATCTTCCTCCTGGTGGCCAACAGAGAAGGTGGAGGAGAGAGCGGCCGAGGCGCCCGAATACGAGCGGCGGACGGCGGCGGCACTCCGGCCTTGGAGGGGCAAGGAGGACACGAGGGGGAGAGGGAAGATGTCTGGGAGATTGCTGGAGAAGTGATAGAGCGAAGGGAGTCGATAGAGAGCCCAATGGGGCTATATATAGTGCGCACGCTCGGTGCACCGTGGGCGCGGTCTAGGGCGCGCACGGGCAAGCTCCACAGAGGGGAGAGGAGAGAGGGCCAGGCGGGGACCGACGACGTGCCGTGTCCCAGACGTCGAGGCAACCTCGGGGACATGCTGGAGAGGCCCGAGGCTGTCGGGGCATTGGGATGGGGGGCGGCTACAGTGCTCCAGAGCACTGTAGCGCGCTCCAGAGCGTGCTTTTGGCTGCCATTGGCATGACCTGACGTCCAGGGCATGCCCAACTGTGTCCAGCATGTAGAGGGAGTAGTAAACTATTGAGGGGTGGTCTTGGATGCTCTGGGAGCCACTGGAGTGAGGAGAGAGGTGAAGGAGGAGAAGGGGGTGGCTGTCCACAAGAGTAAAAATGGGGTTTTTACCCTCCAATAATTGAGCTGAGGCCATGGGAAGGTTACTGGGGGTGGATGATGATCAGAATAGGCTGTGGTAAGAATTTGAGGTAAGGAGAAAGAGTAAAAGAGGTTCAACCACTTGTTTTGGTAATTGGACAGAAGGTGTTTGATCAGGGTTTGGTCAAGCAAATGACCTCCACTTGACATGGGACTTAACAGGATCAAATGTCACATATAATTAGGCCCCTACACCAAATTTGAGCTCATTTGGGCAAAGTGGCCAATGTAACTTTGGTGAACCCTAGAAATGAACAGAAATGGTTTCACCATGTTGGAGTCAAGCAAATCATCTCCCCTTGATGCACCACTTGGTGTAGCATCATCATTTGGGGTTATGAACATGCCCACAAAGTTTGAGGCTCCAGATAAAAAGTTGACAATGTAAAGTTGTTCAAATTTGAATTTGAACAGAAGTGGTTTTGGGGTGATTTGATCAAGTTGGTCTATTCCAAATCTTGTGCCATTTGGTCTAGATGCCTTATTAGGCCATTCTAGCATGTGCACCAAATTTGAGAGCATTTGGATAAGTTTGGCAATGTAGAGTTGCTCAAACTTCAAATATGGACAGAATGGTTTTGAAGGGGTTTGAGGATGTTTTCTTGATCTTCAAGGCATGAGGCTTTGCAAGATCATCAAATATGTCATATATGACATGATAGAATTTCCCTGGAATATTTGGAGAATATTTCCTTTGTAAATATTTCAAATGCTTGAAATATCCAGAAAGGGTTTTGGAAGGATTTGTCCAATATTTTGAACATGACCATGTGCTGAAACTCTTATATATGGGCAATATATGTCATATGAGTCTCCCTGAATTTTGGCAAATATTTTTGAAATGATTAAATAATTTTTCCCTATTAAAGACCATTTCTGGCCTTAAGAAAAAGCTTTTAAATAAAATATAAAAATAGCTTTTAAAATTATACTTTTGTGGTTTCTGGGAGTCCTATATCTAATAGGATTCACATATACTTTTTGAAAGATTTTGCACACCCTAAATAAGGTACTTGCAGTGCAAACCTCAATTCAGGGGTTTTTGGAAAACTAATTTTAGAAAATACCATTTGGCCAAAATATTTTTATAAGAAAATTCTATACTGGTCTATACACATGGCATGATCATTGGGAAAAGTTTTTGGGTTAAGGAGATGAAGTATAAGAGTTTGAGAATTTATTTGATTTTTAGAGCACTAGCAAACAGCAGACAAAAGTCAAATCAAGCAAAGTCAACAACACTCAAAAGTTTTTGCAAATCCACATTTTTAACATGGAAATTAGCTTAAGCAATGTGATATGAAAATCAGGGTGTGACAGTTAATTAGTAAACGTTCACCCGTTTGTTCCTTAGGCTGTATTAGTTTTCTTTTTCTAATTTATTTTCTGATCGCGATATGTGATCCGATCTTCGTTTTAGTTTAACTTTTCGCTCGTTTATCGGAATCAGGCGATTCAAGCGCCTGGAGTTTCGTATCGAAATTCTCTTTCCGTTTAACCTAGTCACTCAAGTGTTTGCCTCTGCTAAATTTGGACTTTGGTCCAGATTGGTTCGGTAGTTGTTTCTCTTTCGCCGTTTGTCTTTCGTTGCTTTTCTTTTGCCGTTCTTTTGCAAACCGGAGTTCTTAAGTTGAAATTTCTGGTTAAATCTCTTATTTGAGTTTTACCTGTGCATTAGTTAAGTACTTATTGTGTGCTTGTTTGTTTGCGATAGAATACCCGGAGTGCGCCGCTTGCTACTTTGAATCTCTAGGTTTTGCGGATCATCAGCAAGACAAGTAACACTTTGATCATACTTTCCAATTACCCAGTTTTCATTGCATTAGTCAAACCCTCACACATTGCATGAGTAGGATCATTTAACTTGTGGAATTGGGAAGTAGATTGAGGTAGTACCTATTACCTGCACTACATTCAAACCTTTGGGAGTTACTTCTACGTTTGCTGTTAGGCCATGCTATGCTCGTAGACGTGGATTGGGTGAGTGTATCCATGACAAATGTGAGATTGTTAAATTATTGGTTCAACTTAAGGTGGCAATTTTAACACACATCTGGGTGGATTGAGGCACCTGGGTATTCCAGCGATTGCCTGTTTTTCTTTTGGACCGCCATCCAGGCTCAAAGGGATCATGATTATTCATACTAGAAACTTCCGTGTGCAGCCACAATGCTATTATGGGCTCTAGCATAGTTGACTAAGTTGTGCGAACTCTTACAGTGGTGGACTAGCAGATGTAGGGGATGTAGGTTAGTACGGTCCACTCGTTTGTAAGGTGCTAGTACTTCTGAAAGACTGTGTCTTGGTCATCCGTTTCTCAAAAATCATGCAGTGCGAGAAATTAAACGGAGGCAATCGAGTCTTGTGTGAAAAAGTGCACAAACCTCTGCAGAGTGTACAAACTGATCATGATTAGCCGTGTCCCCAGTTATGGACGTCTTGAGTATCTAGTACATGGATATCATGTGAATCTCATCATGTTACTCTAATTTAATATTGTTGGGTTTAATGATGATTTATTAATTGGGGTTGAGAGGATGTCTATCTTCTCATCGATGTTTCAACTACCATGATAGTTAAATTTAAAAATCTATTCCTTTGAAGTAGGGAAAAATTGGCTTTACGCAAAAACTGTAACCATAGAGCTTTCCACCAGCCATATTGCACATAGTATAGCTTTACTTTATTGCTCTCTTTGTGTTACTTTTGCCAGCATATTCCATGTGCTGACCTGTTTTCGGGCTGCAACGTTCATGTTGCAGACTTTTCAGAGAACGAGTAAGGTGCCTTATAGGTCGTGATTCTATACTCAGTGATGCCATTGGAGTTGATGGACTCACTTATCTTCCAAGCCTTCCGCTGTTATCGTGTTAGATGGCCATAAGCCATTTTTATTGTAGTAAGTTCATCGTTGGAACTATCAATGTAATAAGTGTGTGATTGCTACTCTGTTATAAATCCTTCAAGTACTGTGCGTGTCAGCATTACTAATCCAGGGATGACACTGATGCACAGAGGTCAGACTGTTTGAGGTCTGGTTGCTACATAGGGTGACACAGAACTAGCTCCAGTTCATCAATGTAATGTAGGCATATATCTTGAATATAGTCATACGTGCTTATGGGAAAGAACTTGCATGCCATCTTTTGTCCTACCCTCCCTTGGTGGCGGGATCATAGTGGAAACTAAGGGATATTAAGGCCTCCTTTAAATAGGGTACCGGACCAAAGCATTAACACATAGTGAATACGTGAACTCCTCAAACTACGGTCATCACCGGGAGTGGTCCCGATTATTGTCACTTGAGGATTGCCGGATCATAACACATAGTAGGTGACTATTAACTTGCAATATAGGGTCAATAACACACATATATTCATGAAAACATAATAGGTTCAGATCTGAAATCATGGCACTCGGGCCCTAGTGACAAGCATTTAGCATAGCAAAGTCATAGCAACATCAATCTTAGAACATAGTGGAAACTAGGGATCAAACCCTAACAAAACTAACTCGATTACATGGTAAATCTCATCCAACCCATCACCGTCCATCAAGCCTACAATGGGATTACTCACACACGACAGTGAGCATCATGGAATTGGTGATGGAGGAAAGTTGATGATGACGACGGCGACGATCTCCCCTCTCCGGAGCCCGGAACGGACTCCAGATCAGCCCTCCCGAGAGAGATTAGGGCTTGGCGGCGGCTCCGTATCGTAAAACGCGATAATTCCTTCTCTTTGATTTTTCTCCTCGAAAGTGAATATATGGAGTCGGGGTAGATGTCGGTGGAGCAACAGGGGGCCCACGAGGCAGCGGGGCGCGCCTAGGGGGGCGCCCCCACCCTCGTGGACAAGGTGTAGGCCCCCTGGTCGGAATTTCAGGTCATTCCGAGAACTTTTATTTTTGCACAAAAATAACACCATGGCAGTTCTGCTGAAAACAGCGTCAGTCCGGGTTAGTTCCATTCAAATCAAACAAGTTAGAGTCCAAAACAAGGGCAAAAGTGTTTGGAAAAGTAGATACGTTGGAGCCGTATCAACTCCCCCAAGCTTAAACCTTTGCTTGTCCTCAAGCAATTTAGTTGATAAACTGAAAGTGATAAAGAAAAGACTTTGATAAACTCTGTTTCCTCTTGTTGTTGTAAATATGTAAAGCCATCATTCAAGTTTTTAGCAAAGATCATGAACTAACCACATTCAAAATAACTTTCAGGTCTTATGTCTACTCATATCAATGGCATAATCAACTAGCGAGTAATAATAATAAACCTTGGATGACAACACTTTCTCAAAAGAATCATAATATGATATAACAAGATGGTATCTCGCTAGCCCTTTCCGAGACCGCAAAACATAAATGTAGAGCACCTTTGAAGATCAAGGACTGACTAGACATTGTAATTCTTGGTAAAAGAGATCCAGTCACAATCATACTCAATGCAAATTAATAGCAATAGATGCAAATGACTGCGGTGCTCTCCAACTGGTGCTCTTGAATAAGAGGATGATGACTCAACATAAAAGTAAATAGATAGGCCCTTCACAGAGGGAAGCAAGGATTTGTAGAGGTGCCAGAGCTCGATTTTGAAATAGAGATGGATAATATTTTGAGCGGCATACTTTCATTGTCAACATAGAAACCAAGAGATAACGATATCTTCCATGCTACAGACATTATAGGTGGTTCCCAAACAGAATGGTAAAGTTTGTACTCCCCCAACCACCAACAAGCACACTCCACGGCTAGCCCGAAACAACGGGTACCGTCCAAACCAGCAACAGCCATGGGGGAGTTTTGTTTAATTATTTTGATTTGAGCATGGGACAGGGCATCCCGGTTACCAGCCATTTTCTCTTGAATGATGAGCGGACTCCACTCATCGTGAGAATAACCCACCTAGCATGGAAGATATAGACAACCCTAGTTGATACATGAGTTGTTCGAGCATACAAAACATAATTTAATTTGAAGTTTTAGAGTTTAGCAGATACAAATTTACTTGGAATAGTCGGTAGATACCGCATATAGGAAGGTATGGTGGACTCATATGGAATAACTTTGGGGTTTATGGAAGTGGATGCACAAGCAGTATTCCCGCTTAGTACAGGTGAAGGCTAGAAAGAGACTGGGAAGCGACCAGCTAGAGAGCGACAACAGTCATGAACATGCATTAAAATTAATCAATAATGAATGCAAGCATGAGGAGGATATAAATCACCATGAACATAAATATCATGGAGGCTATGTTGATTTTGTTTCAACTACATGCATGAACATGTTCCAAGTCAAACCACTTGAATCGTTCAAAGGAGGATACCACCCTATCATACCACATCACAACCATTTTAATATCATGTTGGCACACAAGATAGACCATTATAAACTCTTAGCTAATTAAGCATGGCATGAGCAGCTATGATCTCTAATTTTCATTACAATCAAGTTTCGTTCATAACAAGCTGAATCAGGAATGATGAACTATCATATTTACAAAAATAATAGAGGTCGAGTTCATACTAGCTTTTCTCATCTCAATCAATTCATCATATATCGTCAATATTGCCTTTCACTTGCACGACCGAACGGTGTGGATAATAATAATAGTGCACGTGCATTGGACTAAGCTGGAATCTGCAAGCATTTAATACAAGGAGAAGACAAAGTAATATGGCTCATGGTTAAATCAACAGTAGTGCATATAAGAGCCACTAAACATTTCCATTATGGCCTTCTCCTCTTGACCCCCAAAGAAAAGAAAAAGAAACTATTTACACGGGAAAGCTCCGGACAAGCAAAAGAAGAACGAGAAATCTTTTTGGGTTTTCTTTTAACTACTACTACTACAGGCATGGAAAGTAAACTAGCTAAAAAGCTACAACTAATTTTTTGTTTTTCTTAAGGTTTTTCTAATAAACAAAAAAATTACTAAGAAATTAAATGAAACTAGCATTGATAGTACAATGAAAAAGTGTGAGCACCGACTTCTGGCATAAGTGTGTGAACATGAATGTAATGTCGGTGAGAAATACGTACTCCCCCAAGCTTAGGCTTTTGGCCTAAGTTAGTCTATGACCAATATTGGCCTGACGGATATCCAAAGTCATAGTTGGGGTTGTACTGAGATGCAGCGGCTACTGCCTGATGAGCTGCATCCTGAAGACGAGCTTCCCTCGTCATCTCCTGATACTCGTTCGCCTCCTCCCTAGTTATAGTATATCTCCCTTTTGCCTGAAAGTCAAAAAAGGTAGGAGCAGGGAGAGCAATATGCACAGTGCGACGCCTGTCAAAGATTAGTCGATACTGGAGGGATTGTTCATCCCTCTCAACGAATTAATGGCGAATCATGCATTATAAACTAGAAAAGCATGAGGCAACTCCACATCATTCTCGTGTATGGGCACATGAAGATAATTAGCCAAGCGACTTGCATAAATTCTGCCAAACAGATCACCATTTAAACCATTATGATGTACCCTACGTGCAACAATGACCCCGAAATTAAAAGTTGTGTCTTGAAATAAAGCATGGCGCAAAATGACAATATCAGGGGCACTAATATTCCCACTGTTCCCGCGACCAATTAAGCATCTACTAGCAAATATCGTAAAGTAGTGTAGAACAAGAAAATGTATACTAGTAATTCTTGCCCCTGAAACTTGCCTCGTTTCCCCTACAGCTATCATATCAATAAACCCCTCAACATCTTTACGACGTGGTTCATCAAGACTACCAGCAAAGGGTATCTTACATACTTGACAAAATTCATCGAACGACATCTCCTTAACCTCATCATATAAATGAAATTCCACTAAAGGTGGTGATTTCTTAGCATGAAAATGAAAGTTTTGTGTGAAAATATTAGTGAGCAGGAGATACTGTTCACGCTGGTCGTGGAGGAAGTCGGTGAGGCCTGCATTCTCCGCCAAATAATAAAAGTCTTTATAAATCCCGGCGGCTTCCAAAAACTCATTGCAAGGCCATTCACACGGCCAAACTTCCGCATTGCGAGGAAGATTGTATTTGGGCTTCTTATTCTCTTCCTTCTGCTTATCCTTTGAACTTTGACTAGAAGAGCCTCTCAACAATCTCCTCAGCATTTTCTTCCTCTAAAAATTTCTGAAATTTTTAGTGACTCAAAATAAAATTGAACTAAACTCAACAAGATTGATAGCAACTACTCCTACAAGTGCCTAGAGACTATATCATGCATTAGAACTACTTGGAACCATATAAATTTGACATGCAAGCTCAAGAACAGGGTCACCTAAGCAGCAATAATTTGCAATAAATAAATCACTAGAACAAAAACTAATTGGACCATTGGAGGAGCCACATACCGAAGAACAATCTCCCCAAACATTTTTGTGAATGGACCTTTGAGCAAGGAGATCGAAAATGGCAGCAAGATGAGCTAGAACTAGTGCTTGAACTGGATAGTGATTTTTTAGGAGGAAGGAGTGTGTTGGTGCCGGAGTAAGTGGAGTGGGGCCACGTGGGGCCCACGAGGTAGGGGGCGCGCCCAGTGGGGAGGGCGCGCCCTGCACTCTCGTTTCCAGATGCTGGCTCCCCCTTCCGTGTTCTCAGTGCCAAATATTCGCAAATATTCTAGAAAAATCATATTTCATTTTAGGGGCATTTGGAGAACTTTTATTTCCAGGTTCTTTTTTTATTGCACGGATAACTATGAAAACAAACAGAAAATACTATTTTTTTTCTTTATTTTATCTAATTATCAGAAAGTAAAAGGAGGGTACAGAAGGTTGTGCTTTCTAAATTCAACCATCTCATGCTCGTCAAAAGGAATCCATTAACAAGGTTGATCAGGTCTTGTTAATAAACTCTTCCCGAATAACATGAAACCGGAGAATTTTCGAATAACACTAGGTTACCTCAATGGGGATATGCATGTCACCAACAATAAGATTATCATATTTCTTCTCGACGGACGGGAGAGGAAATTCAAAATCTCCAATAGTAATCGTTGATTTTTTCCAATAGAATTGATACTGTGGACCTGAGGTTGCTTCCTCGGAAAGTGTACTATATGCTCTTTACTATTGACATGAAAAGTGACATTGCCTTTGTTGCAATCAATAACAGCCCCTGCAGTATTAAAAAAGGGTCTACCAAGGATAATAGACATAGTATCTTCCTCGGGAATATCAAGGATAACAAAGTCCGTTAAAATAGTAACATTTGCAACCACAACAGGCACATCCTCACAAATACCGACAGGTGTAGCAGTTGATTTATTAGCCATTTGCAAAGATATTTCAGTAGGTGTGAACTTATTCAAATCAAGTCTACAATATAAAGAGAGAGCCATAACACTAACACCGGCTCCAAGATCACATAAAGCAGTTTTAGCATAGTTTCTTTTGATAGAGCAAGGTAGAGTGGGTACTCTTGGATCTCCTAGTATATTTGGTATTCCACCCTTAAAAGTATAATTGTCAAGCATGGTGGAGATTTCAACTTCAGGTATCTTTCTTTTATTGGTAATAATATCTTTCATATACTTAGCGTAAGGATTTGTTTTAAGCATATCAGTCAAGCGCATACACAAAAAGATAGGTCTAATCATTTCAGCAAAGCGGTCAAAATCCTCATCATTATTTTTCTTGGATGGTTTAGGACGAAAAGGCATGGGTTTCTAAACCCATGGTTCTCTTTCCTTACTGTGCTTCCTAGCAATAAAGTCTCTCTTATCATAAGGTTGATTCTTTGATTGTGGGTTATGAAGATCAACATCAGGTTCAATCTCTACATCATTGTCATTTCTAGGTTGAGCATCATCATGAACATCATTATTAACATTATCACTAGGTTCATGTTCATTACCAGATTGTGTTTCAGCATCAGAGATAGAGATATCATTGGGATTCTCAGGTGTGTCAACTACAGGTTCACTCAAAGCATGCAAAGTCCTATCATTTTTCTTTTTCTTCTTTTTAGAAGAACTAGGTGCATCTACATTAGCTTTCTGAGAATCTTGCTCAATTATCTTAGGGTGGCCTTCAGGATACAGAGGCTCCTGTGTCATTTTACCACCTCTAGTCACAACTCTAATAGCATTATCATTTTTCTAACTATTTAATTCATTGAGAAAATCATTTTGTGCTTTAAGTACTTGTTCTACTTGAGTAGTAACCATAGAAGCATGTTTGCTAATGAGTTTTAGTTCACCTTTAACTCTAGACATATAATCACTCAAGCGTTCAATCATATAAGAATTACGTTGCAATTGTCTACCAACATAAGCATTGAAGTTTTCTTGTTTCACAATAATATTGTCAAACTCATCTAAGCATTGGCTAGCAGACTTATAACGAGGAATATCACCTTCATCAAATATATAAAGAGAATTTACTTTACTACCTGTGTCGGGTTATCAAGACCATGTATTTCTTCAATAGGTGGTAAATTCTCAACATCTTCAGCTTTAATACCTTTTTGTTTCATAGATTTCTTTGCCTCTTGCATATCTTCAGGACTGAGAAATTAGAACACCCTTTTTCTTCGGATTTGGCCTAGGGGCTGGTTCAGGAAGTGTCCAATTATTTTCATTGGTCAACATATTATTCAATGGTAATTCACCTTGATCAACTGTTCTTTCCCTGAAAACACAACCAGCACAACTATCCATGTGGTCTCTAGAAGCATCGGTTAGTCCATTATAAAAGACATCAAGTATTTCATTCCTCTGAAGAGGATGATCAGGCAAAGCATTAAGTAATTGGAGAAGCCTCCCCCAAGCTTGTGGGAGACTCTCTTCTTCAATTTGCACAAAATTATATATTTCCCGTAAGGCAGCTTGTTTCTTATGAGCGGGAAATATTTAGCAGAGAAGTAATAAATCATATCCTGGGGACTACGCACACAACAAGGATCAAGAGAATTAAACCATGTCTTAGAATCACCCTTTAACGAGAACGGAAATAACTTAAGGATATAGTAATAACGAAATTTTTCCTGGTTGGTGAATAGGGTGGATATATCATTCAACTTAGTAAGATGTGCCACAACAGTTTCAGAATCATAGCCATGGAAAGGATCAGATTCAACCAGAGTAATTAACTCAGGATCGACAGAGAAATCATAATCCTTATCAGTAACAAAAATATGTGAAGTAGCAAATGTAGGGTCATATTTCATTCTAGCGTTGAAAGACTTTTCTTTCAGCTTAGCTAATAATTTCTTAAGATCATATCTATCATTGCAAGCAAGAAAGTCTCTAGCAGTTTCTTCATCCATAACATAACCCCCAGGAATAACAGGCAATTCATATCTAGGGGAGAATCCTCATCATCACTTTCATCTATATTATCCGTTTCAATATTTGCAATCTCCCTAACCTTAGCAATTTGTTCATCAAGAAATTCACCTAGTGGCACAGTATTATCAAGCATAGAAGTATTTTAATCATACATAGCAGTAGTGGCATCGTCAAGAACATACGACATATCAGATTCAATAGCAGGAGTAGGTGTCGCAAGTTTACTCATAACAAAGGGTAAATCAAGTACAGAGCTAGATTGCAGTTCCTTACCTCCCCTCACAGTTGAGGGATAAATCTTGTTTTTTGAGTCTTTCAAGTTCTTCATATTGATCAACAGATATAAATTCCAAGTGACTTAAAAAATAAAGCTATGCTCCCCGGTAACGGCGCCAGAAAATAGTCTTCATAATCCACAAGTGTAGGGGATCGCAACAGTTTTCGAGGGTAAAGTATTCAACCCAAATTTATTGACTCAACACAAGGGGCGCCAAAGAATACTCTCAATTATTAGCAGTTGAGTTGTCAATTCAACCACACCTGGAAAACTTAGTATCTGCAGCAAGGCAATTTAGTAGCAAAGTAATATGGAAGTAACGATAACGGTAATAAAAGTAATGGTAGTAATTTTGTAGTTATTGAAATAGTAGCAGCGGAAAAGTAAATAAGCAACAAGCAATATGTGAAAAGCACGCAGGCATTGGATCAGTGATGAATAATTATGTCGGATGCGATTCCTCATGTAATAGTTATAACATAGGGAGACATAGAACTAGCTCCAGTTCATCAATGTAATGTAGGCATGTATTCCGAATATAGTCATACGTGCTTATGGGAAAGAACTTGCATGGCATCATTTGTCCTACCCTCCCGTGGTAGCGGGATCCTAGTGGAAACTAAGGGATATCAAGGCCTCCTTTTAATAGAGTACCGGACCAAAGCATTAACACATAGTGAATACATGAACTCCTCCAACTACGGTCATCCCCGGGAGTGGTCTCGATTATTGTCACTTCGGGGTTGCCGGATCATAACACATAGTAGGTGACTATTGACTTGCAGGATAGGATCAAGAACACACATATATTCATGAAAACAAAAAAGGTTCATATCTAAAATCATGGCACTCGGGCCCTAGTGACAAACATTAAGCATAGCAAAGTCATAGCAACATCAATCTTAGAACATAGTGGATACTAGGAATCAAACCCTAACAAAACTAACTCGATTACATGGTAAATCTAATCCAACCCATCACCGTCCAGCAAGCCTACGATGGGATTACTCACGCACAGTGGTGAGCATCATGGGTTTGGTGATGGAGGAAGGTTGATGATGACAACGGCGACGATCTCCCCTCTCTGGAGCCCCGAATAGACTCCAGATCAGCTCTCCCGAGAGAGATTAAGGCTTGGAGGCGGCTCCGTATCGTAAAATGCGATAATTCTTCTCTCTGATATGTTTTCTCCCCGAAAGTGAATATATGGAGTCGGTGGAGCAACAGGGGGTCCACGAGGCAGGGGGCGTGCCAAGGGGGGTGCCCCCACCCTCGTGGACAGGGTGTGGGCCCCCTGGTCTGGTTTTTTCCGCAGCTATTTTTTATATATTCCAAAATAAATCTCCATTGAATTTTAGGTCATTCCGAGAACTTTTATTTCTGCACAAAAATAACACCATGGCAGTTCTGCTGAAAACAGCATCAGTCCGGGATAGTTCCATTCAAATCATGCAAGTAGAGTCCAAAACAAGGCCAAAAGTGTTTGGAAAAGTAGATACGCTGGAGACGTATTAGGCCTCTATAAATAGGACTTGCCACCACCATACAGGGAGGATCAGATCCAGACCACCCTTACACCTACCAGCTCACTAAGCCCAAGAACACCTCTCCTTAGGAGGTTGTTCTTCCCGTGTACTTGTTCATCCACAGCCTACAAGGCAATCCACCACACCTCACTTGAGTAGGGTATTACACCTCAACGTTAGCCCGAACTAGTATAAATCCTCGTGTCTCTTGTTCTTCGGGCTTGACGAGCTAGGCCTAGGAATCGGTGCAAGGGCGAACCAGAGCGGGAAGGAGAGATGTTTGTGCGCACCCCAATGTTCGAACCTCAAGGGTTTGCCGGAAACCACCATCCGAAATTTTGCGCACCAGGTAGGGGGTGTGCCGAAGCTTCTCTTCCGTCGATCCACGCTCCATCGTCTTGCCGGTTCCATGGCTGATGCTCGCCGTGCTCGTGTTGAGCGACGGGCCGCCCTTGCTGCCCGCGTCGCTCAGATAGCTCCCGCCGGTGGACCTCCTCGCTGTTCTCCATCGCTCGCTGCCAACGCCGCCACCGGCCCGGCGTGACACGAGCAACAAGCCTCGTCGCTGCATCCCTCGGTGCGGCGGGACGGACGCACTGCAACCCCATCGCTCACTCCGGCAGGCTCGTCGTCCAACGCTCGTCGCGGACCCGCGAACGCGCAGGCTGCGTTGCTCATGGCACGCGAGCTCCTGCATTACCGCCTCGTCGATGACCTCTACGAAGACTAGCTCGACCGCATCGCCAAGCTCTTTAGCATCGCTGGGGGCTCTCCTGCACCATCCCTTTCACTACATCGCCTGCCTCCCTCTGTAGGCGAAGTAGCCCATGAAGCACCTCCACCACCCCCGCATCAAGGCATCATCCACGACCCAAGGCACACGGCCCTATGGTGCGACCCCCCAGACGGGGCGCCCGTGCATGAAGAAGGAAGCTGCCAAGAGATCCGACGGCCTCGAGGAGGAGCGCCAGCACTCCATTCACCACCGCGTCAAGACCGTGCGCCCCTGCCATGGTGGCGCGCGGGAACCAAGACCAAGCTCCGCCTCCGCGACAAGCTCTGGTATCAACGGCAGACTGCAATGCCCTCGCCCCCGAGTTGCGCAACGTCAACTGGCCCGGTAAGTTCAAGCCCGACCTGCCTCCATGCTATGATGACACCCCCGACCTTATTGAGTTCCTGCAGCACTACGAGCTGAGCATCGAGGCATCCAATAGCGACGAGAAGATGATGGCGAACTAGCTCCCCATGGCTCTCAAGGATGGCGCGCGCTCGTGGCTCCTGAACCTGCTCGCGGGATCGATCTCCTGCTAGGGTGAGATGCGCGAGTGGTTCATCGCCAATTTCCAGGGCACCCGCGACTGCCCCGAGCCGCAGATGACCTGCGTCCCATCAAGCAACAACCAGGAGAAACTTTACACAAGTTCATCCAGCGCTTCAACAACGTCCACGTCAAGATGCCCAAGGTCGCGGACAAGGCCATCATCTCAGCATTCTCCGATGGCGTTCGCGATGTCAAGATGAAGGAGGAGCTCGCCATCCATGAAGATCTGTCCACGACCCTGGAGCTGTTCAACCTCGCGACCAAGTGCGCCAGAGCTGAGGAGGGGCGCCTCTCCCTCGTCGAGCTCCCCACCGTTGACCCTGAAGACAAGAAGGCCAAGGGCAAGGACGTGAAGCGCAAAGGGGTGGTCGTGCTCGTGGCCGAACCAGAGATGAAGCGTGGCCGCGACCACCCAGAGTCATCCAAGAGCAGCCGTCCGTTCTGTGCCTACCACAACGTACATAGCCACAACACCAATTACTGTCAAGAGCTCAGGGCCATCTGCGAAGGGTGCATTGGCCGACGCCTCGAGTGCAGTGACCGGTGCTACTGCTATGGAGGAAGCCAGACTAGGTTCGTTGGGACGACAGCGGCCCCCGTCAGGAGGGCGTGATCAGCCTCGTGAGGACCGCTGGCACGATCAGCCTCGCGAGGGTGCCTGGAGGGACCAGCCTCGCGAGGGTGCCTGGAAGGACCAGCCTCGCGAGGACCGTCGTCAGGGCAAGGCCGGCCTCCCTTCATTGCCACCACCCAGGAGAAACGATGACCAGAACGAGGGGGCTGGGGGCTTCCAGGAGCCTCGCGCCATCGCCTGCATCTTGGGTGGTGCGCAGACCCCAGCCTCTCAGCGCCTCTTCAAGCAGTTCGCCCGAGAAGTAAACGCGGCTCTCCCCAAGCTCGAAGCCACGCACCCTCTCAGGTGGTCCAAGTGTGCCATCACCTTCAGCTCAGTAGACCAGCTCAAGTGTGTGGCGACTGCTGGCGCCCTCCCAATGCTCTGCTCACTCGCCACCAGTAACGTTCAAGTCACCAAGACCCTCATCGACGTCGGCGCAGGGCTCAATGTCCTGTCCGTAGAGACGTCCGATAGCCTCCAAGTGCCATACGATCAGCTACAGCCTACCAAGCCCTTCTCAGGAGTGACTGATGGATCGACCACCCTGATAGTGCAGGTTCTCCTGCCTGTCACCTTTGGCAAGCACGACAACTACCACACTGAGCTCATCGACTTCGATGTTGCCCATATTCATCTTCCCTACAATGCCATCCTCGCGTAGCCAGCTCTAGCCACGTTCATGGCAGTAACTCACGACGGCTACAACGTCCTCAAGATGCCAGGAAGTGGCAGCGTCATCACGGTTTCCTGCGAAAAAAAGACGCGGTGTGCTCCCTCGAGCGTGCCTACTAGGCTGCGGCGGTCGAGGATCCAGACAATGATGGCATCATCTATCCTCCTGAGGCCGTCCCCAAGAAGAAGAAGTAGCTGCTGCACCAGGGTCCTTAGGAGAGTAGCGTTACCACCTCAGGACCTACGCCCATGGATGGGGCGCCTCCCTCCCTTCCATAGGAAGGCGCGCCCGGTGCTCCCCTCAGGCTTGGCTCGGGGGCTCTCCTCTTGAGGGCCTTCGACCTAGCCAATGTCCCGAGGGAGGTGCTCGGGCACCATGTGGAGGCGTGCTTCGCCACATGTTTCCCTCAAGCGGGCACGAAGCGTGAGGCGCCAAGCGCTCAGGAGTTAATCAACCAGACCATCATAGACTTGCAGGTACCAAGAGCCATGCGTGGTGACAGCCGCCCACTACCTGGCGCGGCTGCCCATCCAAGCGGTGATTGTGAGTTGCACGTCCGCATAGACCCTGGCTCAACAGGGCCGCATCTTAGGAGCGTCACTGGCCATCACACGTCGGTCGGTGTGAGGGCCCCCCTCACAGCTACGTCTGCATGCCATTCGCCTTGCCAAACCAGGCGGCCCTGAACCAGCGCCACATGCGGGAAGTTCTGGCAACTCGCGAGGCCAGGCATCAAGAGATTCTTCGCGAGCTCTCAGAACCTCCGGAGCCTCGCGTGGCCCCGTATTTAGGAGGCTCGTGAGGAGCGACATCCGTATCGAGCGTCTTTAGCTACATCAGCGCCTCTTCAGCAACTGTGCCAGGTGACATTTTCCAGTTTAGTTCAGCTGGGAGCGCCCCTAGGGCTACATTATTCCCAAGTCGCACGGGCTTGCCCCTGCGGCGTGTATCCTTTGTGCATCTTTAGCTTACTCAGTTGGGGTCGCCCTTCGTGCCGCATCATCCCCAGGCCGCACGGGTCCATCCCAGTGGCATGTATCGTTCTTTCCTCTTACCTGAACTAGCATTGCCCTTCCCATCAGCTTTAAAATTATTTACCTGCCTGGCCGGCACTTCGATGCCATGAACGTTGTATGCCCTCACTAACCTGCGTGCGCCCGACTCATGATTAAGGACAGGCACGGCGTCTGTGCTCGGGTTTGTCCCTGCAGCTTCGCCAAATCCAAGCGGCTGAGCTCTGGCTCGCGGGCCAGCCCCATGTACGTCACCTCCCATGGTCCTTGGTGCCTCGCCCTCACAGGAGCTAAGTGTGAACAGGTGGGTAAGGGCGCACGACACGGTGTCTCGTTGCTACGGGAGACGCGCACCGGTTGTCTTTCTTTAGGATACCCGCATTAGAAGACTAGGCACGGCATCTGTGCTCGGGTCGGTCCCTGCAACGTCGATAAACCCAACGGCTGAGCTCTGTTTGGCGGGCCGGTCCAGTTCACGTCACCTCCTGGGGTCGTTGGTGTCTGGCCTTCTCATGTGGCAACCTCGAGAGATTCACTCGGTGCAGGTTGCCTAACCATCTCGGACCCTCTCAATCAAGACCAGGCGCAAACCTCCTTGAAGTAGAGCCCCGTGAGTCCCGGGCTGGCTCACGAGTGCCCACATATACCTCGTCTAGCACTGCCATGCAAGCCACCTGTCAGGGCGGGATTGTACACACCCCTAGGGCTCTCTGCAGTAAGGAGTCCCCTCCCACGTGCTAGTGGAAGCACCATGCTCCATGCTGGCAATCAACACGGTCGAGGAGCGGCTATGCCCATGCAAGAGCGGTAGCGCCATGCTCCGCGCTGGTGATAAACAACTGGGGGTGGCCTCACAGCTGCTTTAAGCTCAGGGAGCCACCAGGCTCGGTGACTAGCCCCACCGCGCTGCTTTCCCCTCGGGAGAGTAGTGCGAGGGGCTAGGCACGGGGGATACACTCAAGTCACGCCTGGCGTACGTCCCGCCAGGTCCCCCGGACCTGGTCGTCACGCAACCCTCCCGAGCAAAAGCCGGGCGAGGACAGGTATGAGGTATGTTCGTACGTCAAGGGGGACCCTTGGGCATCGCGATCCAAGGGCCTAATTGGTCACATAACCCCTCATCCCTTGGTCTTGTTCTGGCGATCCAGACAACCCAACGACGGTTGAGGTACATGCGGAGCCGGGCCCTGCGGACGCAGAACACTAAGGCCGGCTCTTGCATTTCATCCCCAAAGGCTATTCGTACGTCAAGAGGGACTCCTAAGCATCGCGACTCAGGAGCCTAACTGGCCATGTAGCCCTTTTCCCCCTAGCCTCGTCCTGGCGATCCGGACGAGTCAGCGGTAGCTGAGGTACGCGCGGGGTCGGTCCCTGCCGATGTAGAACGCTAAAGCCTTGTTTTGCGCTTCCATCCTAGAGGCTGTTTGCACGTCAAGAAGGAATCATGAGCATCGCGACTCAGGAGCCTAACTGGCCACATAACCCCTCACCCCTGACCTCGTCCTAGCAATCCGGACAAGATAGCGGCGGCTGAGGTATGCGTGGGACCGGGCTCTATCGACGTAGAACAATAAAGCAAATAGGGAGGGAACCGCGAATATCTAGCAATTATTATAGGCCAAATTGTTATTCAAACACCGAACAAAAGTTTTAACGCCTCCATGAGGCACGTCGCATGTCGGAGGCAAGTTCGCAGGAAAGTAAAAATGGGGAGGAGCACCGTCGTCCACCAGCAGGCCCCTTCTTTAGCCTTAGGCACCGTTGTCAGGAAGCGCCTTTCCGTCAGCATCATTGCCATGGCCCGCGTCATTGGCCTTGGCCGTGGGATCAGCGATGCCGTCGGCTGGAGGTGCTGGGTCGATGGCGAGGAACTTCTTCAACAAGGCCTCCACCTGGCCCTTCACGGCTTTAGCGGCAGCCTCGCAGGGCTCTTCATCCACAGGCTCGAGCAGTGCACCAAGGTCGGCGTTGGGATCGCAAAGATGCAGGTGGCTGAAGACGCGCATCAGGGCTGAGATGGAAAGCATGCGAGCTTCCCCCTCCACCATGGGACCGATCTCGTTGACGACACCCTTGAGCACCATAACAAGATAAGGAAGCAGCTGGGTGTGGCCTTCGTCGTCCGTCGCCAGCGGTTTCTCCAAACCCTTCTCATAGAGTGCCCCTATCGCTTGGTGGGACCTCTCCTCAGTGGACTTGAAGGCCACACAATCCTCGGCCAAAATATTCGCCTTGGTTTTCAGCTGGGCCTTCTCTACTTCCACCTCCCGCTCCAGCTTCTCTAGGTGGCTGCGCTCTATAGCTTGCACCCTCGCCAACTGCTCCAACTCGATGTCACGACTGGCTATGACGTCTTCTCGGGCCTTCATCTTCTCCTCCTCCACTACGCACTCGTTGTGCATGGTCTCCAGCTCGGCCTCCATCAACTGGCAGTGCTCTTTGGCGGCCTGTGCATCCTTCAGCGCAGCCTCGTGGGCGGCCGCGGCTTGGTCGGCGGCCCGCTTGTCCTCTTCGAAAGCCGCCACGGCCTGGCTTAGCACTGCCCTGACAGACGCATCGGAGTTTAGCCAGCCTGAGATCAACTCCAAGCGCCCTGCCACCAGACGACGGCCAGCGCCTTGTAGGTCATTCCGGAGCTGCGTCAGCCCGGAAAAAGCCTCCTCCAGGGCGTCGAACAAGGCGGAAGGGTCGCGAGCTAGCGACCCAACCAGAGGAGGAGGCTGCGGCGTGTTCAAGACCTCCTGAGCCCTAGCGACACCCACAGGCGAGATGGAGATGGGCGCCTCCGGGGCCATCTCGACCAAGGAGGTCATCCTCTCCTGAGGTTGGTCCACTGAGCCTCGCAAGGTCGGCCCCTCCTTCTTATTCTTCGCCGACAGCGCGGGCCTGACGGTGTAGGGGGAAAACAATAGGAATCAACAAAGGAATCAAGAGTGAAGACAAAATCAGGCTAAAGTAATTACTGGACCACGGCGGCGTAACCCTGCGGCCTCTTCATAATCACGGAGCCCAAGGGCCTCGTAGCCTGCGGCGCAGGTGCGCGAGCCCCCAGAACAGATGAGACCACGACAGCTGGCCCAGCGACAACACTAGGTGGCATCAGAGCCGGAGTGTCGCCTCGGGATATCAGCGCCGACCTGCTCTTCGTTGGGACCCCAGCTAGCGGCTTCTTCGAGGGGGTGACCTTGGACCTCGTGGTGACCCCGGTAGGTGGCATGGACTCCTTCACCAGGTGGTTGTCGACATTCTATTCATCGGGCAAGGCGCAGAGGAGATCGACCTTGCATGGGGGGAGGTCTCTCCGGCCTGCTCCACAATTCTCCTCTGGGTCCTCCTCCCCACCAGAGTCACCTGAAGACAGCTCCACCGGAACCGTCGCCATTGGGGCCTCAGAGGGCGCCGGCGGCACAAGCCCATGTGCGTCGAAGCTGGGCATGGAGGCCGCCACTTTCACCCCATCCGGGCGACGGTACAGGGGGGGACATGGGTATCTGGCAGATATCCCTGGTCATCCCCGACTCCTCATAGGACAGAGCGTCGGGGCGCAGGCGGAGGTCGTCCACCTCATCCCCGAGCCTCCACAAGGGGCCCGAGTGCGACTAAAGTGGAGCTACGTGGCGTGCCAGGAATTCCTTGACGATCATGGCCCCCATCAACTTTGCCGCTTTTGGTTTGTCGGGCTTCAAGTCGGCGGTCATATTCTCCAGCAGCTGCTCCGCTCGAGGGTCGGTGAGCTTCGCGCTAAGCCACCTGTTGTCAGGCGCGGGCATCACCGTCGGCAGCACCAACCGAGGATGAGAGCACTTGGCGTCCACAAGGACCCACTTGCTCCTGAAATTCTCGGCCTTCTTCCTGGCTCTCGAGATCGTGTTGGTACCGTTGGCCGCGACGAAGTTGGCACACCCTGAAAAAGGTTGCCCTTGTTCCGAAGGTAGAAAAAGTGGCGAAGCTGTGCCACGGATGGCATCACACCAATAAATGCCTCATAATAGAAGGCGAAGGTCGACAGGAGGAGGACGGAATTGGGATGAGATGAAGGGCGTGCAACTTGTAGTGGCTAAGTACGGCGTAGAAGAAATCAGAGAAAGCGGGAACCAACCCCGTGACAACACTACTTGTGAAGAGGGGATAAAAAGTACTCTTTGAGTCCTCCGGCTCAGCGGAGGCGTCCCGGAGCACGGTCTTCCCCTTCTCATAGGTGTCCTCCGCCATCATCAGGAGCACGGCGTCGAGGTTCTTCTCCGAGGCGTTGGGCCCGCTTAGGCTCGACTCGTACCAGGCAGGCGAAGCGGCGGACTTTGCCTGACCGGACGCCATCGGCTCCGAACTCGGAGGGGAGATGGTGCGGATCTGGAGACTTTGGGGGAGAGGAGCAAGAAAGGGGATCTGGAGCAAGGCGAAGGCGACTAATGAAGGTACAGCAGCGCGCAGATGCCTTTTGTCAGTCACGCGGTTGCCGAGGCAGCATGGGGAAGTGGAGATGCCCACATCCTGTCAATAGCCACGCGTCAATCAAGTCTGCATGCTTTTGGGGCCTGCGGCGCTCCGCACTTGACCCTTGGCTTCACTGCAAAGCCAACTCCGAGCGCGCCTTGGGACCTTGGGCTACTGTTGGCGTTCTGTGAATGGGGGTACCCAGACTTGCCCGCCGGCGACCCAGAGTGTGGCTCGTCCAGCGGCCTGGTACGGCCCATCTTCATCAGCAACCACTGAAGACCCTCCAGAGGGCCCAAGCCTCGTGAGACGGACGAGGCAAGACCTCCCCTGGGGCGGCCTCACTAGGCTAGCTCCCGAGGAGCGGAGATATCATGGAAAGGGACACCTCGCGAGGTTCGTGTGACGTGAGCCATGAGGACCAAGGCCAGGCGGGCACCAGTGGGCGCAGGAAGCCAGTTTGCTCTTTGGTGCTAAAGGGGCAAGCGCAGGTGAGGAGTCCCGAGGCGTCAGTCAAAGGTTTCCATATCGGTGCAATGAGACCAAGACCAGCAGGATGGCAGGGCGAAGGTCACCACAGAGCCCACGACGACGTCACCATCAGAACCTTTGGCAGGTGAAGACCACCTTTTGTCAGGATATCTTGTACTAGCTGTCCCCCTTCAAACATGGTCGTTGTGAGATCCTTTCCCACTCATTATTTGGGAAGAGGACCCGGGCCTCTATAAATAGGACTTGCCACGACCATAGAGGGGGGGTCAGATCTAGACCACCCTTACACCTACCAGCTCACCGAGCCCAAGAACACCTCTCCTCAAGAGGTTGTTCTTCCCGTGTACTTGTTCATCCATAGCCTACAAGGCAATCCACCACACCACAATGGAGTAGGGTCTTACACCACAACGGTGGCCCAAATCTGTATAAATACTCGTGTATCTTGTTCTTCGTGCTTAACAAGCTAGGCATAGGAATCGATGCGAGAGCGAACTAGAGCGAGAAGGAGAGATCTTCGCGCACACCCCAGTGTTCGAACCTCAAGGGTTTGCCGAAATCCACGATCCGATAAATACAAGCTACTCCTCATCGTTGGAGATATCAATGATGATTGGCTCCTTGGACATGGAAGAGGATGAGGCCTCCACATCATAGGAGCCCTCGTCGTAGTGGTGAGTTGCCTGACCTGCTCTGGGCACCAATCTGCTGGCTCTCGAGTGGAGGTAAGCACAGGCACGCTGAGACCTCGTAGTCTTTGTCGAATGTACTGACGGTGGCATCGAGAAATGTCGGTGTCCTGGGAACCAGGGTACCCAGACTTTCCTGTCTGCGGGCCGCAACGCGATCCTACCATGGCCTGGTACGGCCCAGCTGATCGACCAGCTTTCCAAGACCCTCGCGAGGGGGCTAGACCTCGCGAGGAGAACAACGTCAAGGCCCCCTCAGGAGTGGCCTCAGCAAGGTTGCTCTGGAGGGGCGGAGAATCCAAGGCCAAGCGTGCCTTAGGAGGAGGCTGTGATGTAAGTAGTGACGCACCGCGCCAGCGGGTGCCAGCGCCCGCCAGCGGGTGCCAGCGCCCGCCAGCGGCGCAAAGGAGGCAGCGTAGGTGCAGGTTCCCGATGAGCGGGACAAAGGTTTCCCCATTAGTGCAACAAGACCAAAGACCGCAAGGACGGTAGGGAGGATGTCACCACCGAGCCCACCATAGTGTCACCGCCTGATCCTTTTGCAGGCGAAGACTGCTTTTGTCATGATAGGAACTTCCTTGTGTTCCCGCTCAAAAATGGCCGTTGTGGTATCCCTTCCCGCCTAAACATTTCGGGGGAAGAGGACCCTGCCCGCCTATATAAGTAGCTAGGATCCCCACCATGGGGGGGGGGGGGACGAAGCAGATCCATAAACTATGTCTTCATGCAACGGAGCAAGAACTCTTGCCTCCCGACCCTCCTGAGCTCTCCTCCTGAGCTCAGGAATCACTATACTAGTTCATACTCTAGCCCTCCTGAGGCCAGTCCACCAAAGTAGGAAGTAGGGTTTTACACCACAAGGTGGCCTGAACCTGGGTAAACTCTTGCGTGCTTCACTTGTTGTTTGCTTGAATCTCTTCACTAGACGAGGGCGAGACGCTAGGTAGACGTGAGTGGGAGAGATCTTCGTTCACGCCCATGTGTTCGAACTTCTTGGGTTTGCGGAGCCCGTAATCCGACATTTGGCACGCTAGGTAGGGGGCATGTTAAGATCTCGCCTCTCCGACGACCTCGTGTCGTTCTCGTCGACGACTTCGCTCCACAGCCATGGTGGACACATGCCGAGCGCACGCCGCCCACCGCGCCATGAACGTCGCTCAGACGGCGCCCGATGACTCGTCGCTGCCGCTGTCTGTGCGGCGCGATGGCCGCACGGCGACGCCTTCACCCTCGCCGGCCGCGGCGTCGTCCTCCCTGGTCCGCCGCGGGCCGGTCTACCAGCAGCCTACGCTGTTGATGGCGCGGGAGCTCTTGCGCTACCGCCCGGCAGATGACCTCTACGACGAGTGGCTTCACCGCATCACCGAGCTCGTCAACGCCACTGGGGAAGAACTTGCACCAATGCACTCCTCCCATCCCACGTCGCCCTGGCGGGGAACGAAGGCCATAGAGTCCCAGCTCCACCTCCACTTTACGGCGCTGGCAAGGAGGTCCGGCTCGAGGTTCCGCGGCGTGAGCCGCCCCGCAGGACCCATGCATGCAACGAGGAGAGCTGCCATGTTATTCCGCATCCCCAGGCAGGGACTCGCGGGCCCCCTGGCCCGTAGTGCCAAGACCGCGCGCCACAGGAGGTGGTGGCACCAGCGCCCCAAGAACCAGCACCGCAGGTGCAGGGGGAGGCAGGGACTCGCGGGCCCCCTGGCCCGTAGTGCCAAGACCGCGCGCCACAGGAGGTGGTGGCACCAGCACCCCAAGAACCAAGGGCGCCTGCAATCATGAGTGTGGCTGGATGTCGCGCCTTAGATCCTGAGCTATGGCGCGTCGTGTGGCCCGGCAAGTTCAAGCCGGACCTACCTCCACTCTACGATGGCACCACCAATCCCATGGAGTTCCTCCAACTCTACGAGCTGAGCATCGAGGCGTCCAACGGCACTGAGCAGGTCATGGCGAACT
This sequence comes from Secale cereale, assembly GCA_902687465.1. Lineage (NCBI taxonomy): Eukaryota > Viridiplantae > Streptophyta > Magnoliopsida > Poales > Poaceae > Secale > Secale cereale. The sequence goes on from LR738712.1 coordinate 300,303,025, forward strand.
GGTTCCCCATGGCTCTCAAGGACGGCGCACGCTCCTGGCTCCTAAACCTCCCCGTGGGATCCATCTCCTCCTGGGGGGAGCTTCGTGAGCGTTTCTTCGCCAACTTCCAAGGCACCCACGACAGAGCCCCGGCGGCCACGGATCTGCGCCATGTGAGGTAGTAGCCGCGAGAGACCCTGCAAAAGTACATCCTACACTTCAACACCATGCGCCTCCGGATCCCTAGGGTCTCGGACGAGGCCATCATCTCGGCATTCTTCGACGGCATCTATGACATCAGGATGAGGGAGGAGCTTGCCATCCACGAGGACCTATGCATATCCCTTGAGATGTTCAAGCTCGCGACAAAGTGTGCCAGGGCGGAGGAAGGACGCCTCTCCCTCTAGGAGCTGTCTGAGGCGGAGGCGGACGACAAGAAGACCAAGGCCAAAGAAGCAAAGCGCAAGGGGCCCGCCGTGCTGGCTACGGAGCCAGAGGTGAAGCGTGGCTGCGGCTACGATGACCCCCCCCCCCAGAGACAACCGTCCGTACTACGTCTTCCACAATGTCCACAACCACAACACTAACGACAGTTAGGAGGTTAGGGAGATGCGCGGCGGGCGCGTTGGGCAGCTCCCTGAGCGCGAGAACCGCGGTTACGGCCGCGCAGGAGGCCGAGGTGGAGGACGTTGGGATGGTAGGAACTCCTGCCAAGGGTGGCGTGAACAGCCTCGTGAACACCACTGACAGGAGCAGCCTCGTGATGCCCCCGGGCGCGACCAGCCTCGTGACGGTCGCCCTCGGGGCAACGGAGGCCTGCCTCCACTTCCACCACCGCCAAGAAGGAACAACGACGACCGCCAGGGAGATTGAGCAGGGGGCTTCCAGGAGCCGCGTGCGGTTTCATGCATCTTGGGAGGAGCCCATGCTCCGGCTTCCCATCACATCTTCAAGTAGTTCGCCCGTGAGGTGAACGCGGCGCTTCCCATGCCTGACGCCGCGCGCAACCTCAGATGTACCAAGCAGGTCATCGCCTTCGGCCCCAAGGACCAGCTCAAGTGCCCCGCATCCCCAGGCGCTCTCCTGATGCTTTGCACCCCGACCATCAGCAACGTCCTCGTGACAAAGACCCTCATCGACGACGGAGCAGTACTCAACGTCCTCTCCATCCAGACTTTTGAGACACTCCAGGTCCCCTACGATCCGCTCCACCTGACCAAGCCAACATCCACCTCCCGTGCAAGACCATCCTTGGGTATCCTGCCCTCGCCAAGTTCATGGCGGCGACCCATCACGGCTACAGCGTCCTCAAGAAGCCTGGGAGCGGCGGAGTCATCACGATCGCCTCCGACGAGAAGGAAGCGATGCGTTCCCTGCAGCGCGCCTACCAGACTACGTCGGTCGAAAGCTTCGATGAGGATGGAGCTGTCCTCGCCGTGCAGACCGACACCAAGAAGAAGAAGAACCTGCCCATTAACGGACCTCAGGATGCGGGGGCTCCTGACAGTTCCGCCTCAGGACTCGTGCCTACCGACGAGGCGCCCTCCACCCTCTTATAGGGAGGCGCACCCGATGCCGCTCTTAGGACAAGCTCGGGGGCCCTCCTCTGGAGTGTCTCTGGCCTGTCCAGCGTCTCGAGGGAGGTGATCAGGCACCACCCGAAGGCGTGTCTCGACGCGAGTTTTTGTGAGCCCAGCGTGAACCACACAACGCTCGATGCTCGGGACTTCATCGACCAGGTTACCGAGGAACTTCAGTATGCAAGGCTCATACACGGTGGGCGTAACCTCACAATGCCGAGCTCACCTACCCGCAGCCCGAGCGACCGCTTCTGCATCTGCATTGACGTCGCTGCTCTCAACCGAGCCGCCTGTTGCATCATCCTCGAGCTGCTGGGGGCTATCCCCCCACAGCTGTCTCCTTTTTGTGCATGACTAAGGCTAGTTGCTCCTTCCTATTCGCCTTATCTATATGCTTGGCGTTCTCACCGCCACTAAGGTCATGAGCCCTTGCGAGCCAACTCATGACCGCCCCACAATTAAGGACTGGCACGGCGTCTGTGCTCTGGTCCGTCCCTGCAGCGTCGCTAAACCCAAGGGCTGAGCTCTGTCTCGCGAGCCTTTCCTGTGACGTCACCTCCCGTGGTCTTTGGTGCCTTGTTCTCGCATGGGCTAATCGTTGATGAGTAAATAGGAACCGCGTGCCGGTTGTTTTTCTTTTGGATCGTTGCATGAGAAGACTGGGCACGGCCTCTGTGCTCGGCTCCGTCCCTGCAGCGTCGATAAATCCACGGCTGAGCTCTGTCTCGCGAGCCATTCCTGTGACGTCACCTCCTGGGGTTGTTGGTGCTGCGGCCTTCTCATGCGATGCACTCTAGAGATGCACTCAGCGCAGGTCGACACAACACCCCTCTTTTCAAAAATTTGCAGAAGAAGACTCAGGCACAACCCGCCTTAGGGTAGGGTCTCGTGAGTGATGCGTAAGCTCACGAGAACTTCCTCAGAGACGTTCAACTCATCCTGAGGAGGGCCCATATACACCTTGGCTGTCCTGCCATGCAAGCCACGTGTCAGGACGGGTTTGTACACGCCCCGGAGTCTCTCCTGGTGGGAGGCTCCCTCCCACGATCCAGTGGAAGTGCCATGCTCCACACTGTTAGAACCAACCGAGGAGCGGTTATGCCCATGAACCAGTGGAAGCACCAAGCTCCGCGCTGGCCGCTATGACCGAGGCACGGTTATGCCCACACTCCGCGCAAGTGTGGTAGCTCTATGCTCCGCGCTAGTTATAAACAACCGAGGGCGGCCCCCAGCGGTCGCACCAGCCTCAGGGAGATTTTCAGCTCACGACGCTCACAACTTCTCCTTGGATGGGTGTCGCGAGGGGGGCTAGGCACGGGGGCTATGCTCAGGTCACGCCTGGCAGACACCACCCTACCAGGTGCCCAGACACCTAGCCTTCTCGCGCACCATCCCAGGCGAAGGCTCGTGAGGAAGGTATGGTGCTCGTTCTCCCTCATGAGAGTCGTTCGTACGTCAAGGGGAACCCCTAGGCATCGTGACCCAGGGGCATCACTGGTCACGTAGCCCCTCACTCCTTGAGACCGGCGCTCAACGACGGTCGAGGTATGCGAGGGGCTGGGCCCTGCCGACAAAGAACGGAAACGAGAACGCTCGAACATCAAGGGGGACCCCTGGGCATCACGACCCAGGGGCTTCACTAGCCACGTAGCCCCTCATCCCTTGAGTCTAGTTAATATGATAACCCCGGTCACCCGAAGGTCTCAATGGTGATCGAGGTATGCGCGGGGTTGGGCCCTGCCGACGCAGAGCACCTAGGCAAACATGAAAGGAAGCAAGCATGAATGTCATCAAGTTATTACAATAATACCAAGTTTTTCAAATGCAAACAAGTTCTTACGCCTCCCCGAGGCACTTGCACTTCTCTCATCTTGACAGGAGCAGATCAGGCATCACCAAGCGCATCATCACTGGTCTCCGCCTCTTCGGCTGCGGTAGCACTAGCCTGGAGGAACGCCTCCACCAGTTCCATGACCTTCGCCCCCAGGGCCTCAGCAGCCGCGCCCTATATGCTCGTGGTCACGGGATCAGACAGCAAGGCCAGGTCAAGAGCGGGATCACGAAGACTTAGGTGGCCGCACACCTGCGTCAGGACCAAGGTAAGGACCGTGCGGCTTTCGACGTCTGCTAACTGGCCAATTGCGGCAGCAACCTCGCGTAGGGACTTCACAAGCGCGACGAGGACCCCGGCGGGGCCTTCCTCCGAGGTAGCCAGCGGCTTCTTGAACCCTTCCTCGTAAGCAGCCCGCAGCGTCGTACGGGCCTCGAGCTCAAAGGCGGCGAGGACCTCGTGACTCACCGCCACCGAGGCCGCAAGGGCGTTTTCCTTCTCACGCGCGGCTTAGGTCGCCCTGGCCTGCTCAACCTCGGCCTTTAGATTCTCCAGGCTCGCGTGATCAGCGAGCTGCTCCTGCTGCAGCCAGTATGTCTCAGCCTTCTGCGCCTCGTGCTCCTTACCCAACCTCTCGAGCTCTAGGGCGCGCCTAGTGCCTTCCTCGCGAAGGGCCTCCAGCTCCCTCTCCGCCTTGAGGCAGCGCTTCTCGCAGGACGCAGTGTCGCCTCGCGCGACGTCACGTGCCAGCGTGGCTGCCGCAGCTTCCTCTTGACCCTTGGCAGCGATCGCTGAGGCCTGGTTCCAGGAGGCCCGTGCGGACTCCTCTGCCAGGAGCCACCTAGAGATCAGCCACAGGCGTCCTTCCATCGCACGACCATCGCCACCCTGAAGTTCGGTACGAAGCCGGCCCAGCGCGGCGGAGGCAGCCTCCAAGGTCTCAGGGCCAGGCTGCACCGACTAGCGCATGGGCACCGACAAGACCGACTGCTCGACCAAGGGCTCGGGGCTCCGGCCCCCCTCACTGAAGCAGCCGGTGCGGGAGTTGCCGCGGCCTCGCAAACAGTGATGACGCCCTCGAGCGACGTCGCCGCCGCGTGCCCGGTGGCCCAGCTGGCCGAGGCGCCCAAAGTCGTGGCACCCTTCTCCGTGGCCACAACAACAGAAGGAGGGGCAGGGCACTGCGACGTGACCTCCCCCTTCACCTTCTTCATCATGCCACCCAGGCTGCTGCATCAGGAGAAGCACATCAGTGACATAGCAACTAAGGATAATAGGAGATCGCACACTTACTCATTGGAGGCGAGGCACACCCTCCTCTTCATCAGCAGGTTGGTCGCAACCGCTGGCGCGACGGGTGTGCCGGTAACCGGGATCTTGGCAAGGCGCGAGGCCACAGACCTGGCCACAGCCTTGTTTGCCAGTTTCGCTGGCACGACACTCCTTGGCGGGGTCGCCATGTTGATTCCCTTGGATGCAACGCGTCCAGATCGTCGTGGAGTAGTTACCTAGGGCCGTCCGGCAGCACCTGCGCCTAATGCAACTTCTTCAGCGGACGCCTCGGAGGAGTCCCCGTCATCAACCGGTCAACGTCACCCAGGGTCTCCTCTGAGTCCTCCTCACCGCTCCCATCGTCGGCACCAGAAGACACGTCAACCGTAGGCGGAGTTGCCATGGGCACCCCGAAACCTGACACGGCCTTCAGTAGCTCGGCCTTGTCAGGACGGCTGTACAACGACAGGTGGTCCCCCGAGAGGTCCTCAGGAACCATCCCCAGGAGAGTGACTGATGCGAAGTCCAGGTCGGTCTCGGCCATCGCCCCCGAGCGCAGCCGGAGCCTGCCGTCATCACCCATCAGCTCCCACATGGGGTGTGAGTGTGCCTGCAGCGGCGCCAGACGCTGCCTCAAGAACTCCTTCACAATCTGGGCCCCTTCAAGCCTCGAGCCTAGGTCGGCTTCAATCCTTGCCAGAACCGGCTCGGTAAGGGGGTCGGTGAGCTTCACGTAGCTCCAGCCGGCGAGTTTTGCCGGACGGGCGGTAGGCAGCGCCAGAAGTGGATGAAAGCGCTGGGCATCCATATAGACCCACCTCTTCCGATGGTAGTCTATCTTCTTCCCTGCTGTCATCAGCTGGCAGCCCTTGCGCTGGAAGACGAAGGAGACACAACCCGAGCACGGACCCTCGTCATACCGCCGCATGGAGAAGAAGTGGCAGAAGAGGGCCATAGTCGGTCTCACCCCCACGAGCGCCTCGCAGTAAAAGGCGAGGAGTGACAGGACGAAGATGTAGCGAGGCTGGATGTGGAGAGCATCGACGTGGTTGTGGTCCAGGATGGTGTAGAAGAACTCTGAGAAGGGCGGCACGAGCCCGACGGAGATGCTGTGAAGGAAGAAGGGGTAGCAGGACTTCGGCAAGATCCGGTCCGCGGTGGATCCGACACAAATACCAGTCGAGCCATGCTCGTTGTGGACGCTCGACAAGAAAGGATGGACCTCCGAGTAGTCATCCTCCTTAGTGATGGTGGACTCCTCGAGCACCGCCTCAAGGGAAGAAGCAGATCCAGACGCCTGCGCGGTACCCTTGCTTTTCTTCGCTGTTGCTGAAGGTGCTCGAGGATACAGGCGATTTAGGAAGGCGAGAGGCGAAGGAGGAGGAGATCTGAGCAGGAAGGAAGGGAGGCGATAACTCTTCTGTAGTAGAGACGGCCCCCATTTTTGTCAAGCTGCACGGTTGCCGAGACTACGTGGGGAGCGGGGTCGCCCATGTCCCATCCAACCGTCACGCGCCAGCCTGGCCCACAGCCTTTTTGGGGTCGGCGACGCTTCGTCCTCGGCTAATGTTTTGCCCAAAGCCAATTCCGCACGCGCCTTGGGCCCAGGGGCTACTATCGGCGTCCTGGGAACCAGGGTACCCAGACTTGCCTGTCTGCGGGCCGCAACGCGATCCTACCACGGCCTGGTACCGCCCAGCTAATCGATCAGCTGCCGAAGACCCTCGCGAGGGTGCTTGACCTCGCGAGGAGAACAACGTCAAGGACCCCTCAGGAGCGGCCTCGGCAAGGTTGCTCCAAAGGGGCGGAGAATCCAAGGCCAGGCATGCCTCAGGAGGAGGTAGTGACGTAAGCAGGGACGTACCACGCCAGCGGGTGCCGGCGCCTGCCAGCGGCGCAGTTGCCGTTTCGGTGCAAAGGAGGCAGCGCAGGCGCAGGTTCCCGAGGAGCGGGACAAAGGTTTCCCCATTAGTGCAACAAGACCGAAGACCTCAAGGACGGCAGGGAGGATGTCACCATCGAGCCCACCACCGTGCCAACGCCTGATCCTTTTGTAGGCGAAGACTGCTTTTGTCAAGATAGGAAAGTCCTTGTGTTCCCGCTCAAAAATGGCCGTTGTGGGATCCCTTCCCGCCTAAACATTTCGGGGGAAGAGGACCCTAGCCGCCTATATAAGTAGCTAGGATCCCCACCATGGGGGGGTGCGAAGCAGATCCATAAACTCTACCTTCACGCAACGGAGCAAGAACTCTTGCCTCCTGAACCTCTCGAGCTCAGGAATCATTGTACTAGTTCATACTCTAGCCCTCCTGAGGCCAATCCACCAAAGCAGGAAGTAGGGTTTTACACCACAAGGTGGACTGAACCTGGGTAAACTCTTGCATGCTTCACTTGTTGTTTGCTTGAATCTCTTCACTAGACAAGGGCGAGACGCTAGGTAGACGTGAGTGGGAGAGATCTTTTTTCACGCCCTTGTGTTCGAACTTCTTGGGTTTGTGGAGCCCGTAATCCAACAAGAAAATGTCATGAACTACCATTTAAAGCGGCCAACTGTGTTGCGGTGTTGGCGCGCGATGCATCGACGGTGGCCTCGATGACTAGGTGCTCCTCTAAGATCTGGGGTTCGGCACGAATGGCAGCCATCGCGACCTCATCCGCGCGTGCAATCACGATGTTCTTCTCAGCTGGAAAATGCTCCTTGAGCTCCTGGGTATACTGCGTGCACCATGGCTTAGGGCGGCACTTATTTGGGGGAGGGGGAGGTGATTTGGGTGGAAGGTGTCGCGTGGGCGGTCGGGGCATGTGGGATTGGAAGGAGCAGGATGGGGGTCTGGTGTGGATTACCTGCCTGGATCGATGAAGCCGAGCAGCGTGAAGGAGGGTCGCCGGTGAGGAGGCGGCACTGCAAGCAAGGAGTGAAGGTTTCAACTTGGAAAGGAAGGCGGAAATAGGGGAAATGTGGCTTTTGGATTGGTGCAGCAAAAAAACTGGCGCGTGAAGTGTAATCAGACACGTTCCCTTATTCAGCACTGTGTACGATACGTGAACATTTCAAACGATTCATATTGTTTACCCTGTGTGTGATGAGTTTGAACGTGCAAATTTTGGTCGAATTTTCCTGGTTACAGTGGTCATCCACGTCATTGCATAATTTGGGTATCCAAAGGAGACTACAACACACCCGCACTTCTTAATCTAGCTAGTTCAGCAATTAAGAAGAGCTGGCTGGCCTAAACATTACTCTAACAAATTAAAGATCGGCGCTCTTAATTAATTTAACAAAACAAAGAGTACTACTCTGGCAGGCACTCGTGGATCTCAGCGGCCTCCTCCATGTCCAGCTCGCGCCCTACGATCTCCTAGCGTTGGGGCTCCACGGTATCCATCGCACCATACTCGGCAACCATCTCGACATCCATGTCCGCCATCTCTTTGGAATAGGTCACCCCAAGCTGGGTGTGGGCGGCCGCAATCTGGGCTTGGGTGGGCTACGTCGTGGCAAGGTAAGCCGCGAAGGAACGGACGGCTGCTCGAACGCCCTCAGTGATTGCCAACTATTCGACCGTGGGTTGCCTACCGTTGTCGGAGAAGCTTTGTTCGATTTACGCGGTGACCGCTAGGAGCTGGGTGTTGGCCACCTCGACATTGTCATGGCCAGCCTCCATCAGGGCTAAGGCCCCCGCTGCGGAACGGACAGCTGATGTGCCGCTCTCGCCATTTGCTATCCCCGAGGCAGATGTTGCTGCCACCACCTGAGAAGCAACAATAGCCGTTTGTGCTGCCTTGGATGCCTGGTCGCAGATTGCGGCCGCGCTCAGGCGGCTTGTTAGCATTCGCATGATGGCTGCGGCTGCACTCTCGCTGGAGTGGGCCGCCGAAGTTGCCCTCACGACGCGAGTCCACGTCCCCACCTTTCACCGGCGACGATTTAACTATGAAATGATATTTGGGAAGCGAGCTAGTGTTCTTGACACGTCGGTTGTGGACTGTACGACGCACCTTCTCACGTAAGCCATATGCGTACTATACTCCAACAGTGCTCCAAGATATTTTGTGCAGCATATCACACGGTTGGTGATAATAAACTGTGTGTGATCTACTCACTCTATTTTTATATACAAGCCACAAAGTCAAATTACACGTGTCAAGATAAAAATTAATGTGTGCTTTATAAGCCAATTTGTTTTCTCATTTACCGGGTTAATGAATAGGGTGCATGTACAGTTGAGGAAATTGAATGGCCGTGAGAGTGGAAGTAGTTGAGTTTGTCATTGTCAACCACTACATGCATGCTAGTAATTAAGCCACTGGTTACTAGTACGAGGAAATATTATTAATATTTGCCTCGATTACTGTTGGTAGCCTTGTATAAATATAAATTATGTTTTTCAAAGTGGCGGTGTATACAAAAATGGAGGGAGTACTTGATTTTTCGTCTTGATTTGAATTACATAATGGGGTCACAGCGGCAAAGGAGGGTGTTTGAATTGCTTGAACTTTTATTTGTAGTGAACTTGCAACTATTGTTGTGTCGTCAAAAAAATTGGAATTATTGAAGGTTCGTTTAAACATGTTTATACATTAACTTGGTTTTCTAGGCATTTCAGGTGCACAATTCAAAATTAAACTACATGCTCCTGCTCTGGTGCACCAAATTGGGTTGTAAAATCATATATGGATCCATGGGTTGATGCTTATGTCCCATGCATGAAATGGGACGAATTTCAAACACCACGACACCGTGGCTGTCTGGCAAATGTTGAGGTACTTTCGTTTGTAATTCTAGTAAATCCGAAACTCGTATGTAATTCATGAACCTTGACATGCTATCATGGAATGGCATCAACATGCTGGGGTAAAAAATATTGTCCCATTTGGGGCAGGTTATGGTATAAGCCTCTCACGCACCATAGCATCTCACAGCAAGCCTGATGGTTTTGGTAGGGAACGTGCCACCTTGGGGATGTAACGATATTCGTTGCCTCTTCTTGCTTTCAATATTTTTCTAGTGTCAAGATAGAACAACATGAGTGTTGTGTCAATATTTGGGATTTTTCGGGGTTCACTTGGACATTTTTATACATCAACAGAGTTTTCTATGCATTTATGTGCATAATTAAATTTTCAAGTACATGCACATGCTCCAATGCATACAAGTGAGTTGAAAATTCAAATGTGTGTCCTTGGTTGCATGCTTATGTCCCATGCAAGAAATGGGAATGAATGTCCAACACCTTGCCACCGTCGCTCGGCCGCAAACATTGCGATACATGGTGTTTAAATTCTAGTAAAGACAAAATTCATCTGAAATTCATGGAACTTGCCATGATATCATGGAGAGGCATCAACATTTCGTGGTAATTTTATTTGTCCCATCTGGGGCAAGTTTCGATATAAGGTTCTCACAAACCAGAGCTTCTCACAACATGCCTCATGGTTCCGGTACGGAACGTGCCACCTTTTTGGACAAAACGATATCCATTGCCTCTTCTTGCTTTCACATTTTTTCTAGGGTCAACATTGAACAATATGAGTGTTGCATCAATTTTAGGGATTTTTGTGGTTCACTTGTACATTTTTACACATTAACTAGGTTTTCTTGGCATTTTATGTGCATAATTTAAATTTGAATTACATGCACATGCTCCATTGCAGAAAAATGGGTTGACATATCAAATGTTTGTCCTTTGGTGCATGCTTAGGTCTCATGCAAGAAATGGGAATGAATTGCAAACACCAGTGCAATGTTGATTTCCGCAAAACGGTGTGATACTTTGTTTCTAAATTCCAGTAAATCTAGAACTCATCTGGAATTCAGGAAACTTGGCATGCTATCATGGAGCGGCATCAACATGTTGTGGTAAACATTTTGTCCCATTTGGGGCTGGTTTGGGTATAAGCTTCTCGCAAACCAGAGCTTCTCACAACAAGCATGATGGTTTCGGTAGGGAATGTGCCACCTTTGGGGATGAAATGATATTCGTTACCTCTTCTTGCTTTAATTTTTTTCTAGTGTCAACATAGAACCACTGGAGTGTTGTGTCAATTTTAGGGGTTTGTTGGTGTTCGCTTGGACATTTTTATACATTGGTCAATGTGTACGTGCAATGCACGTTCATTTGGAAGTATATTAAGTGCATGCGGATATTAAGTAGGATATTATTTGCATGTTATTATCTGATTAGCACTAAGTTTGGCATGAAATTAACTACACGCTAAACGTGTTGAGTGCTCGACATTGAAGCAGTGTAGATCCTTGGGTTGACATGATTTGATGGCCGAGATTAATTGGATATGCCTATTTGGGTCTTTTTTATATTGGTATGGATTAACTGGGTTTTCTAGGCATTTTATGTGCATAATTCTTATTTGAACTACAAACACACGCTTCAGTGCAGAAAAATGGGTTGACATATCAAATGTGTGTCCTTGGGTGCGTGCTTAGGTCCCATGCGAGAAATGGGAATGAATTTCGAACACCAGGGCAATGTTGATTGTCGGCAAAACATTGAGATACTTTTTTTAAAATTCTAGTAAATCCAAAACTCGTCTGAATATCATGAAACTTGGCATGCTATCATGGAGCAGCATCGATATGCGGTGGTAAACATTTTGTCCCATTTGGGGTAGGTTTGGGTATAAGCTTTTCGCAAGCCAGAGCTTCCCACAATAAGCCTGGTGGTTTCGGTAGGGAACGTGCCACCTGTGTGGATGAAACAATATCCGTTGCCTCTTCTTGCTTTCAATTCTTTTGAAGTGTCAACATATAACAATAGGAGTGTTGTGTCAATTTTAGAGGTTTTTTGGCGTTCACTTCGACATTTTTATATATTAACTGGGTTTTCTAGGCATTTTATGTGCATAATTCAAATTTTAACTACATGCACATGCTCCAGTGCAGAAAAATGGGTTGACATATCAAATATGTGTCCTTGGGTGCGTGCTTAGGTCCCATGCTAGAAATGGGAGTGAATTTGAAACACCAAGGCCCTGCTGATTGCTGGCAAAACATTGAGATACTTTTTCTAAATTCTAGTAAATCCAAAACTCGTTTGGAATTCATGAAACTTGGCATGCTATCATGGAATGGCACCCGACACGTTGTGGTATTTTCGTGTCCATTTTGAGATAAGGCGTACTTGAATAACAACCAACAAAAGCTTTTTGAAATAAATAGATGCCACTTTAACATCTCAAACATTTTGTATAATTTAAATCATGTGTGCTTTGTTAACCATTCACGTGACGCCGCTTGTCACTCTTTTAATGGCTAGGAGGTGTCATGCGGACAACTCCTTGACTGAACGGGAGGCGTGTAAGCGCAGTCCGCTGCACAAGCTGACCGAGAGGTATGCAAGTTCTCCTTTAATGCACAGGCTCACCGGGAAGAGAGCCCTTTGCCTTCCATGGCCGTCTGCCTTGCTCACATCCTCTCCATTAATGGCGCCCAAGCCTCTGTTTAATACGAGCGGCCTTATTGTTCGCCTCCCATACGCCTCCCGCTGACCTCCACCAATGCCATGGCGCAGAACGATTGCCTGCTACTAGTCTTCTAGTTAGGAGCAGTCGATTCCGAGCAGGAGGAGATAGAAAATAAGGAGGTATGGGCCTCATGGACATGGCCCTGAACAAGATGGCCATGGCGGTTTCTTCCCCGGCGCCTGTCCCACCTCCCATCCCCGTAGCATTGACGGGCCGGCCGTCGAGCACTATCGCAGAGCTGGAAGCTGCCGGCGCCAGCGAGGTCTCCGCGGACCCGCACGAGCTTGTGTACATGCCAATGCCAGCACCCATGCCCGTGCCTGTGCGCTCACCTGCACCCACTGCGGTGCCGGCCCCCGTGTGTTTGCGTACACCCCCCGCGCCCGTGCATGTGCGCGCACCCCCCTTAGCTGCATGGGACGCTGCCGTCGTCCGCTACCTCGCAGCACCGCGAGTTGCCATCCTCCCGCGCCCCGCCCGTCGATCGCGTGACGACATGATGTTTGATTTCCAAGTGTAAGTGCATCTAGTGCCCCCTAGTTTTTTTTGGAGTATTGACGACAAATGAGGTTGAGGGACTAACGTGTTTGTGAGAATTGCAGGATAACACAGGTAATAGTCCCTCACAGATTCAGTTTAACTTCGAGAGATGACCCCTAAAAATGTGTGAAGACATTGAATACGGTGGTGGTGCGTGAAGACATTCATGTGAAGATAATGACCTATGAAGACTTTCATTGAAGACTATAGAATGCGAAGACATGGTTTCTTTCGTATTTCTTTTTTTATCCCTTCTTGAGTCATAGGAACCACCGTACTATTAAGTGGGGTCCAAGTGAACATAGTCGAATGACTGAAGTGATGCACAACCAAAACACCTATGTCTTCACACGAAGACAAATGAGAGAAAATCTTATCCAAAGCTGGATAAGTCAGCTTTACTTGGAGCTCAAGTAAAGTTGTCGCGTGTGTTCTCAATTCAACCATTGGACACATGTCAGTTCCTTAGTGACCAAGGGTCATTTCGAACATATCATGTCGGGTTGCCTCATGGCTATAAATAGCCCACCCCCTACACCATAAATTGGTGGATGCTCAGAGTTAGTGCACGGCTTTTGTCGTTTGAGAGCAACCCACCTTAGAAGCCTTTGAAAGAAAAGATCCTTGTGAGGACAAAACCCAAAACACCCAAAGCCAAAGAGAGTTAATCATCCCTGAAGTCCTTCTGTCTGTGTGACCTGAAGAATTTTTACACTTGAGGACTGTGCTTCCTCCAGCTGGTTAGGCGTCACGTTCTGAGTTTCTTAGAGTGACAGTGGACTGCCAGTGAACGAAGTCTGTGAAGGTTCGGAAGTCTACCTTGAAGACTTGCCAGAGTGATTGGGCGAGTGTCATCCTGGGAACCAGGGTACCCAGCCTTGCCTGTCTGCGGGCCGCGACGCGCTCCTACCACGGCCTGGTATGGCCCAGCTGATCGACCAGTTGCTCCAGACCCTCGCAAGGGGGCTAGGCCTCATGAGGGGAACAACATCAAAACCCCCTCAGGAGCAGCCTTGGCAAGGCGCTCGGGAGGGGTGGAGAATCCAAGGCCAAGCCTGCCTCAGGAGGAGGCAGTGACGTCAGCAGTGACGCACCGCTCCAGCAGGTGCCAGCGCCCGCCAGCAGCGCAGTTGCCGTTTCGGTGCAAAGGAGGCAGCGCAGACGCAGGTTCCCGGGGAGCGGGACAAAGGTTTCCCCATTGGTGCAACAAGACCGAAGACCGCAAGGATGACAGGGAGGATGTCACCACCGAGCCCACCACCGCGTCACCACCTCGTCCTTTGGTAGGCAAAGACTGCTTTTGTGAGGGTAAGAACGTTGTTCTGTTCCAGCTCGAAATGGCCGTTGTGGGATCCCTTCTTGCCTAAATATTTCGCGGGAAGAGGACCCTTGCCGCCTATATAAGTAGCTAGGATCCCCACTATGAAGGGGGGAAGGAGAAGCAGATTCATAAACTCTACCACCACGCAAAGGAGCAAGAACACTTGCCTGCTGACCCTCCTGAGCTCACCTCCTGAGCTCGGGAATCACTGTACTAGTTCATATTCCAGCCCTCCTGAGGCCAATCAACCAAAGCAGGAAGTAGGGTTTTACACCATATGGTGGCCTGAACCTGGGTAAACTCTTGCGTGCTTCACTTGTTGTTTGCTTGAATCTCTTCACTAGGCGAGGGCGAGACGCTAGGTAGACGTGAGTGGGAGAGATATTCGTTCACGCCCCTATGTTCTAACTTCTTGGGTTTTGCGGAGCCCGTAATCTGACATTTGGCGCGCCAGGTAGGGGGCGTGTCAAGATATCGCCTCTCGGACGACCTCGTTCCGCTCTCGTCCATCGACCCCGCGTCGCCCAGCTTCAACAGATCACGACCCCGATGGCAGAGGCGCATCAGACGCGTGCGGAAGCCCGTGGCGCCCGTGCCGCTCGAGCATCGCCCTTTGGCCACATGAATTGTCGTCACCCAGCCTTGATCGGGGCCAACGGCACGATGAGCATCATCGACCCGCCGCCGGGGGACCGACAGCACCAACTGCCCACACGACGCCAAAGCCACGCGGCGGCGCGGGCCGCCGAGCATGCTGCAGCGAGATCGCGGGACCGGCGCCAAATGGCGAACATGAGGGCCGCGCTGCTGGTCGCAAGGGAGCTGCTAAGATGCCGGTTGCTCGATAGTGGCCACGACGCGCTACTCCTCAAGGTGGCCGAGCTCCTCGATGCCGCCAGCACCAGAGCCGAGCCATTTTGCTTCCACACGACGACGCCAGGAACCGGGTGCCGCGCCAGCCGCGCCCGTTCGCCCGTATGGTCAAGACCTATGGCGACCTACGAGGGCGACATGGGGTATGATCCGCTGAACCCTGCGTATGCCGCTGGCCCTCTGCCTCGAAGCCCTTTGTGCTCAGGTACCGCACCCATCGAGGAGCCATCATGAGACAACCGCAGGATTACGCCTGACGCCGGATGCGATCAGGCGCAGGCACGAGGGGGGTCAGAAGCGGAAGGCCGAGGGATAGACCCCCTGCTCTTAGCCCTCGACCCTTCGCTGTTGCCACCGATAGCCATGGAGCGCGAATGAAGCGCCGCGGGTGCCCTCGAGGACGAGCACACGCGGCACTGGCCGTAGGCCTCATATGGGCAGCATTTCTGGCCCAGAGCCTTGGCAGGCCAAGGAGACAGTGCAGGTACCGTGTCAAGACATAAAGGGAAGGGAAGGCCCGGGTCAGGCCCTCGTCCCCCCACGCGTGACCCATCGCGCATGAGCCCGCCCTGGATTTCACCAGGGGCTCACCGGCAGCAGGTATGATGCACGTGGGGAGGGGCCTTCTCCCCCTCCTTTCAGCCTCAAGACACCACGCCTCCCGGCACACCATCCCCCGGTGTGCGGAGGGTGCGTCTGGAGGCAGTATGGCATCCCGTCCTATGCACACCAAGAGGGCCCAAGACCGCGGCTCCGTCCCCCTGCTCACGAAATCCCGTACCCGCTGGGCCGGACCCTAATCAGGAAGGGCTCAGGGGCCATTAGGAGCGTGGGCAGGGCGGTGTCCCCCTCGCACCTCAGGACGCCGCATCTCCGGACGACGTTAGCCCTCAGGGGCGAAGCGTGCTCGGACATCGCGTAAGAGGTGTACCGGGTGCTCGGTAGGGGGGCCTATGGCCAAGGTCCTATCCCCCCATCATGCGCAGTATCCCACCTCATGAATGCCGCCTTCTGGTGAGTTCATGGCGGGAGCGGACTAGCGCTGGGCGGGGCCCTCGAAGCGAAGGGGCGGGCATGTCAGAAGATCTCCGATCGTGACACTCTCACGTAATAATGAGTGGGATTGTACAAGCCCCGGAGTCCCCGGACCGTCGCCCTAGGGCCTAGGGGGCTCCCTCCCACATCCTAGTGTATGCACCATGCTCCGTGCTGGCCGTTGACACTGCCCTCCAATGGCTATGCCCACACCCACCAGTGGTAGCCCTACGCTCCGCGTTGGGGAGAAGACCGAAGACCTGCCCAGGGGCCGGACACGGCGCCTCCTTTTTGCCATTTGCATTTGCCTCCTCTGTATCTGCTTTTTCAAGCCGATCCCGTGGCTGTGCAACTCGTTTCTTGAATAAAGGGGGAGAATTTTTGTCCGTGTTTTGCGATTTTCGCTGAGTTTTTCTACGCCCAGTCCATTTTTCGCCTTGCTCAGCTGTGCCGGGCTGCGTCCGCAACCCCTCCCTATCACTCCTCACGAGCAGGGGCCGAGGCGCGGGCGCACGTTCTGTCTGGTCCATGACAGGACCGCCTACCACTCTTGCGCTCACTACAGGTACTCGCAAGGCATGCCCGGACGAGGTCAGCAGATGCTCCTCTCGGAAACGCAACAAGGGCTTGAGGTCTCAGCCCCAGGGAAAAACAAGGGAGTGCCTAAAACCTATCCTTACAATGCTCAAAATCACTTTTACATCATCAAAAGTGTATGTCTTGTGACACTCATCTTACCCGGCTCTGGAGCCACAACCAAAAACAAATTTACAGCAGGAACTGGACTAAGCATCGACATCCTCATCAGAACCGTCGACGTCGCCCCCCTCAAGCACCGGCGCATCATTGATGGCTGGAACGAGCTCCTTCACCATCACTTCCACGTGGTCGCTCACCATCCCTCCAAGGGGCCAGCGACCTCCTCAGGCGCAGGCTTCAGCAAGGCCCCGAAGTCCGTATGAGGGTCAAGACGGAGCAATTTGCCGAAGATGCGGGAGACTGCACTCCTGAAGATGCCGCAGCTCTGCTCCTCAACAAGCTGCCAAGCCTTCACGACCCCACCTTCAAGACGCTCCACCACCCTGCTAAAGAACCCGAGACGTCATCATCAACCAGAGGGTCGTCGACCCTCGAGTCAAGAAGCTCCCTTAGGGCTCGGTCGACTCGGTGCCGCAGGGCCTCGAACATCTTCGAGCAGGTGTGCTGCATCCCACGGGCTCGCGCGGCCTCCGCGGAATTCCGGGCCAAGAGGGTGGAAATGTCTTCCACTTGCTTATGAAAGCAGGACAGTTCCGCCCGGACTGTGGCGCGAGCCTTCTCCGACGCCCACTCAGGCCGCTCCGCCGCGCCACAGGCCTCCTTCGACACCTGCTCACGACGCTCGGCTGCAGCGCGAGCCTTCTCCGACACCTGCATACGACGCTCGACATTCGCCAGTTTGCTCTTAAGAGTCGTGGCCTCCTTCTAGAGCTCCTTGCACTTATCAGCAACGCGAGTCTCGTGAAGCCCTAGCTTCTCGTGGTAATCCTTCCGGAGACGTTCCGCCTCCCTAGCAGCCTTCTTCGTGACGACCTCGCGATCATCAAGGTTGCCCTCGGCTTCGGCTATCTGGCGCTCCATCATATCCAGGCGTTCGTGCTCAATGTTCAGCTCCATCGCCTCGAGTGCCAGCGCCTGCTCTCGCGCCGAGAGACCCGCCGGGCTATCATCGCCGGCTGCACGTGCGGCGAGGGCAGCCCTTCGTGCATGAACGTGACGCTCGAGCGTGGCGTTCGAAGCCTTAAGCTCGCGCTCACGCTCCTCGGCGGCCGCGCGGTGGCGTTCGACGTCTCGGGCCTCCTCCAGGGCGCGGCCGCAAGCCTCCTAAGCCGCGGCGGCCGACATTTCCGCCTTTTTAAGGCGGTTTCATGTTGCTACTGGCTCAGGTTAATGGCGGTCCTCAACCGGCGCCAACCCTTCGCCAGAAGCAGACCCTCGGCCTCAACGCGCCTATCCACTTCAGCAACCTCGACCTCGAGACGCTTCAGGGCGTCTGACGCCTCCCGCACAAGATCATGACGGACCGCGCTCCTGCGCATTGCAAGTTCTAGAAGGCGACCGGGCTCGTCCTCAACATCCGCGCTGCCCAAAGGGGGCTCCCCCTCTCCCTCCCGTTCATCGTGCGCCTTGGGGCTAACCCCAGGAGCGTGCGATGCCTCCGGCGCGAGGGGCAGGCGTGGTCCTGATGGGTGGTCAGCCGCTCGGGCTGTCTCAAGGGCTTGCTGATCCACAGTGAAGACACCCCCGGGGCACGGGACGGGCCCCCGACGTACCAAGAGCTGCTTCGCCCCAGAAGCGCTCGGGGGCTGGGAGCACGACCTATGCAATAAGGTCCGGGCGCGGCCTCGAGAACCCACGCGAGGCCTCCTGAAGACCCAGCATGGCCCGGAGGAGGAATACGGGCGGAGGCTCCTACGAGCCTCACTGAGCGGCTCGAGAGTAAGCCGAGGAGACCCTGCAGTGCAAGGGGTCTGGAGAACCATGTTGGGAAAGACAGGAAGAGCTGAGGGACACACACCCGCTCGGTACAGTCAGCTTCATCCTCTTCAGAGCCCTCTGAGCGGGGCCGTAGCTGCTCCTCAACCTCCGCCTCTTGCCTAGCGTCGCGAAGGACGACAGGAGGCCGCTTGAGGTAGATGCGCCTAGACCAGGGGTAGGGCCGCGGAGGACGCCCCCGGCCGGCGCCCTATTCCCCGATGCGATGTCTCTCGGACTCGCCTCGACCGGAGACTGCTGCGCCTCCCCTTCAGTCGCTTCAGGAGCCAGCGGCGCCTCGGTACCTTCTGCCACCTCCGTCGACACTGGCGCCCGTGCTTCGTCCGCTTGCTCCAAGGGCGGAGTGGACCCCAGGCCAGGGACTCCCCTGACGCGTCAGCCCCGGGAAGGAAGGACGGGCTCGCAGGCCCAGATGCCACCACCAAGGGATCATCATGAGAATCAGGGGCGCCCTCCGGCAACAGTCCCCACGCATCGAAGCGGGGCATCTTTTCAGTGAAAGCTCTACCGGTCGCACAAGGGAGTCGCGGAGCTAGGGCATGCTTCGGGCACCCCGCCGATAAGCAGCCGCAGCAGTCCTTGGAGCATCTCAGGATGGAGCTCCTTCCGCTGAATATGCACGCGATCATCCAAACCTGAGAGGGCCCACATTGGGCGACAATGGCACTGGAGTGGGGCGACACGGAGGACATTAAGTCCCTCACCACCATCGCCATGGTCAATCCGTTTCTCCGTAGGCTGGCCAGCCGACGCATAACTGGCTCCGCCCGTGGATCTAAGAGGACCTCGTGCCCCCAGCCCGAGTTCGGCACCGCTGGCGCATCGGGTAGGTGGAATTGGGGGCTGTACGTAGCAGTATCAACGTACACCCACTGCCGGCGAAATCCTGTTGTGGTTGGGTGAAGCGAGAAGTCGATTCCGAAGGCAGCAGTCGCTTCGACCACCTGCAACGACACGCACCCCGAGCGCTACCCCCTGTCGACCAAGTAGAGGGCGAAGAAGTGGAATGTGAAGCCGGGACGGAGGCAGCAGTCGCTTCCACCACAGACGGGGAAACGCCAATGAAAGCTTCACACAGGAACGCGAAGCCGGAACGGAGGATGATGGACCCAGGGTCCAGGTGAAGCATCCAAATCTGATAATGCGTGAGCACTGCATAAAAGAAGGCGGAGAAAGGGGGAAGGAGACCCCCAAGATGGCGTGGAGATGAAGTTGGATGTCGTTGGCACCAAGCTCCACCGTCAGCTGAGAGGCGAGCCAGACCCGGGTCGGCCCCCACTCGTTAGATGCATCGGCCAAGGCATGACGCACCTTGTCCAGACCCTCCTGGTTCACCACGAGGGAGCAGCCCAGCGCCGACTCGAGCACCAGTGGCGGCGAGGCAGGGTCGCCATCCCCCCTCCTCTTCGCCCTGCGCGGCATGGTAGCAAGGAAGGAATGGGCAAAGAAGGCAAGTAAAAGGGGAAAGCGATTGGAGGGCAAAAGGAAGAGGCGGCAGCAAGAAGACCTATCGGTTGTGCGATTGGCAAGGTGCACGACTACTAAGACTGCATGGGAAGCGGGGTCACCCACGTCCCATCTAACCGTCGCACGCCAACCTGGCCCGTAGCCTTTGGGGCCCGCGGCGCTTCGTCCTTGACTAAGGCTTCGCCTCGAAGCCAACTCCGTGCGCGCCTTGGGCCCGGGGGCTAATGTCGGCATCCTGGGAACCAGGGTACCCAGACTTGCTTGTCTGCGGGCCGTGACGCGCTCATACCATGGCCTGGTACGGCCCAGCTGATCGACCAGCTGCCCCAAACCCTCGCAAGGGGGCTAGGCCTCGCGAGGAGAACAACGTCAAGACCCCCTCAGGAGCGGCCTCTGCAAGGCGCTCCGGAGGGGCGGAGAATCCAAGGCCAAGGCTGCCTCAGGAGGAGGCAGCGACGTCAGCAGTGACACACCGCGCCAGCAGGTGCCAGTGCCCGCCAGTGGCGCAGTTGCCGTTTCGGTGCAAAGGAGGCAGCGCAGACGCAGGTTCCCGAGGAGCGGGACAAAGGTTTCCCTATTGGTGCAACAAGACCGAAGACCGCAAGGACGACAGGGAGGATGTCACCACCGAGCCCACCACCACGTCACCACATGGTCCTTTGGCAGGCGAAGACTGCTTTTGTCAGGGTAGGAATGTCCTTGTGTTCCCGCTCGAAATGGCCGTTGTGGGATCCCTTCCCACCTAAACATTTTTGGGGAAGAGGACCCTGGCCGCCTATATAAGTAGCTAGGATCCCCACTATGAAGGGGGGAAGGAGAAGCAGATTCATAACAAGAACACTTGCCTCCTGAACCTCCTGAACTCACCTCCCGAGCTCGGGAATCACTTTATTAGTTCATATTCCAGCCCTCCCGAGGCCAATTCACCAAAGAAGGAAGTAGGGTTTTACACAACAAGGTGGACTGAACCTGGGTAAACTCTTGCGTGCTTCACTTGTTGTTTTCTTGACTCTCTTCACCAGGCGAGGGCGGGACGCTAGGCAGACGTGAGTGGGAGAGATCTTCGTTCACTCCCCTGTGTTCGAACTTCTTGGGTTTTGTGGAGCCCGTAATCCAACAGTGAGGACTGTGTGTTCTTAGCTCAAGGGGAATACGGTGTGGACTATGTGTCCGGGACTGTGTGTCCTCGGGTTTGAATACCTAGCCGCCCTAAGCAGATGTACAGTTGACACAGCAACTGGAACTGGTCTACCAAATCCTTGTCTCCATCAAGCAACTGGTGCTATCCCTATCATCCTTTACATTTCAGTTTGTCTTCGTGAAGCCATTGCTTGTCTGTCTAATCCGTTAGACTTTACTGCGTGAAAACTGCTCCTTGTCTAGCTTCAGTTATATCTTTCATCTCGATCCATGTTATCCAGTCGCCATTAGTCTGTGTATTATCTTCATGATGCTTGCTTGAATATTACATGCCTGGATACCTTTATGTTCCGCTGCTTATAATATAGGTTCATTTGTGTCGTCTATCTTCAAAGCCTCCGTGTTTTGAAGACCTTCGTAACAATCGCCTATTCACCCCCCTCTAGTCGATAACTTGCACTTTCACCAAGTGAAGAACATTCTATGCTACCATGAAGACTTTAAAAACGGCATCCCAGAGGATGACAACGACAATGCCGGCGCGGCACTCCGCCTCCGCCGCCGCCCGACTTAGTATTTTTTTGTGTTTAATTCGTCGTGTGACTAAATGAAATATATGGTTTGAACGAACTTGCATTTTACTCTTTGAATATACAGACTTATCAAAAGATTTACTGAAACAAACTTAAAAATGTATCTAAATATAACACACTCATCGCAAACGTTTTAGTTAGAACACCTGTATGCAAACCGACACCTTCCCTAGGAAGCCTAGGGAAAATGTGCTGAGCGGGATTTCTGTAGCTCTTGATCGCAAACATTTTAGGTAGAACACACGTATGTAAACCGACAGCTTACGCAGTAAGCCAAGGGAAAATGTGCTGAGCAGGATTTGTGCAGCTCTTCATCGCAAATGTTTTAGATAGAACACCCGTATGCAAAGTGAGAGCAATGGTCTTCCCCAGTAAAGCAAGGGAAAATTCGCCGCGCGGGATTTGTGCATCTCTTCAATGCAAACAGTTCAGATTGAATACGGTATGCAAAGCGAGACTTTGGTGCTAAGCTAATAGAAAATCTGGCACGCATGATTTGTTCATCCCTTCAACGCAAATGGTTTTTTCGGATAACCCATGTGCAACCAAGTACAGACAATTTGGTAAAATTTTCATGTGTCATATTGGTTATATTGCCATTTGTCAAACCAGAAAGATAGATATATGTTGATCTAGTAACATTGCCATTTTTCAACCTTGAAACACTCTCATCTGTCAAAATATGCAGCTAAAATTCACTAGCACTATCAATTTTTTGCAACTAAAATTGAGTAATTAAGCATATATTTCATTTATAGATTAAGTGGTCGTTCTTTATACAAACAGTTCAACTCGATAGCTGAACTGACCAAACTTATCACCAATTGTTGCCAACCACGTATTGAAATAGCTAGTTCAACTATATATAATAGCTAATTCTAAGTATGTTGTACAGTTGCACCACATCTATAGTCAGATGAACTG
The DNA here is from genome assembly GCA_902687465.1 of Secale cereale. Classification (NCBI taxonomy): domain Eukaryota; kingdom Viridiplantae; phylum Streptophyta; class Magnoliopsida; order Poales; family Poaceae; genus Secale; species Secale cereale. Next base: position 300,325,597 of record LR738712.1, read on the forward strand.
AACAAAATATCCCCTAGATACTACTACTACGAATGGGATTTGTACTACTTCCGGCAGCCTCTCATCTGCCTAGAATGCTTAGTAAGAGGTAGAGGAACAGCATCCTACAGATGAGCTGGACAATTGCAATATGGTGCCTGCCATCGCTAGACGCTCACCTCGAATGCCCTCTGCCACTCCAGACGACCCCTCTCAAAGTGGCGAGACTCCATGTAGATCTCCTGATTCCTCGCATCTGCGGTGGTGTGTGTTGCGGCCATGCGGTGGTAAGGCTCTTTGCACGCTCAACGAGGCACTCCTCCTCCCCCCGCAGGAACTCGAAGTAGTGCGCAGGGTCGTTGACGCACGTGCGGGCCTCCACCTCCACCTCATGCCTTCGGGCGGCGGTGGTGGAGCGGATGATGACCCCGACGGTCAATGGTGGGCTGGCAGCCACGGGGGCACAGGATAGGGTGACGGCCACAACCACCACCTCCCGCATTCGTGCCGCGGCGGTGGAGCTGGTGATGGCCACGGTGACCGGCAGTGGGGTGGCGGCCATGATGGCCACCTCCCGCCTTCGGGACATGGTGGTGGAGCAGGCGATGGCCCTGGCTTTCGACGCTGGTGTAGCGGCCCCAGCGGTAGATGGTGGGGTGGCGGCAACGGCGGATGAACGTATGGTGGGTGTTCCGCGCACACCCAATAGGGACGCCATGCGCACTACACTACGCCGGGGACTACGCTGTCGCCGCGGTGTAGCCTCCCATCTAGAGTTGTCCTCTGATGATGTCGGGGTGGCTGAGCGACGACGACGGACCGGTGCCATTGGCGATTTTGGGAGAAGCAGACAGATAAGCTACAGGGAGGGAGAGGAAAATGCCACGCTGGACTCGCCAACCGTGAGGGTTTATATAGCGGGTCGGTAAGCATTGGGATTTTGGGGGATTTCACCGAGTCGGGTGGGAAGATTATGCAGGAACTTGCGCTGTTGCGCGGGAACGAGCTCACCATCGTTTGTCCAAGAGAACGCCCCCGCACGCTGCTCAAGCTTGCGCTCAAGGCCGTCTGCGGCAGTGGGGTGACAAGACGTGCGAGACGAGGACGAAAGGACACGTACACATAAAGTTAATAAAAAACATTTGAAATTTAATTACCTACTTCCCCCATCCTGGTTCACAAGTCTTCTATGTATTTTTGTGCCAAATTTTCACTAGAGATGTAACTAATAAAATATGAATGCATGTTGCCAAAGATTATATTATTACATTCATATTTGAACATAGTTTCCTCTATGTGTGTGGCTGCTCGAGGTTCAGGCGGTCGCGGCGCGCTCTTCTTGCTTCCCACTGCGCGCTCTCTGCTCTCACGTCCCGTCGGGAGCTCTGCCCTCGTCCCTCCACATGCACTGTCAAAGTTTGGGGCCGCCACACAATCACGTATGCTCATGCTGCCATTATGCCTGCGGTTGCACTAGGCGTGGCGCCACGATGCAGTTACCCACTGCAAAAAGAACCATGCGGACGCGCCGAGAATCCAGGCCGTTCAGCACCCATTTTATGCCTGCGGCCATTTACCTTCATCTCTCGCGCCACACGACACAATAAGCGCACCCAAGATGATACATACAGAGAAAACATCCAGCGGCTCCAATGGCGCTCCCCGTGGCTCCAATGGCTCTCCTAGGGGCCAATGACGACAACGAGGGGCAGTTCACAACGCATTATGTAGTGGACATCCACATGATGGGGAAGGCCCTCTTAATTCTGTACACAAATGAGCCGGTCTCGGTGGAGAGCTCCATCCAAACTATGGATCAGTTGCTTGTTGAGGACAAGTACAAACTGGTCGGCTTCAACCTCGAGTTCACCAGCGGTCACTCTGGGCACAATCAAGATGTTGTCGTTGCCCAGTTGTACGTGCGACATGACGTCCTCGTCTACCACTACCACATGGCCACAAGGCCTTGCGAGCATTTCTCCAAGTTTATCAACAACTCCGACTACAGTTTCGCTATATATGGTGGACACCACCAACGATCTAAAAGCGCTCAAGGTTTCGGGCTTGAAATTCAAGAATATTGTCAATATCTAGGACCACTACAAGGTATGGGGAAGTAGCAACAACAAACAGACCTCCTTGGTTGACTTCGCATCGGCCATCATTGCGCCCTAATACATGAAGATGAAGGACGAGAGCAAGAAGGTCAAGAACGCCTGGCACAATGTCTAGCATCAGAGACTAGATGAACAACATGTCAAGTACGTGGCGAAGGACGCGTGTACAAGCTATGAGATGCACAGACGGATCATTTACATGAGGAAGTGTTTGCATCCTACCCCAGACAAGGGATTGAGCCATGGAGCCGTGGCGGGAGCATCACAAGAAGTAGATGACTAGACAATCGTTTCTCCTAGTTTAAAATGCATGCAATTGTTTATTGAGGTGTGTGCGAATGATCTGTATAGTCACTTATGTAATTGGTTGTTTATTTCAGGAATATATATATATATATATATATATATATATATATATATATATATATATATATATATATATAGGGTGGGTCTATTCTCATAACACCCCTTAAGACCTTATTCTCATAACAAAAACCTTATTCTCATAACACCCCCACTTAAATAGGTTTCTAGCGCGGAGCGCCCCGAGGACAGCAACCACTACCCCGCCTCCTTCCCCCAGCACCGTCGCACCGGCTCCTACCTTGATGCAGTGCGGTTTTCTTGTGCAGTTCGGAAGCGCAAAAAAACGCTCGCTGCCATTATTCGTCGGTCGCATCGTTTTCAAAATTGCTCTTAAACCATGCGGAATCTCGAAAAGTGTTCAACATGGGGAAGTTGCGTCTACTTCATAGATTTTCAGCGGTATATTACACGCATAATTTCGATAAACGGTTAAAAACTAGAGCAAAAAAGGTACCGAAAAAACAACACGTACAGTTTTTTCAAACATGCAGTTCACCGTTTTCAAAACTACTCTTAAACCGTGCGGAATCTCGAAAAGTGTTCAACATGGCGAAGTTGCGTCTACTCCATAGCTTTTCAACGGTATATTACACGCATAATTACGATAAACGGTTAAAAAACTAGAGCAAAAAAGGTACCGAAAAAACAACACGTACAGTTTTTTCAAACATTCAGTTCACCGTTTTCAAAACTGCTCTTAAACCGTGCGGAATCTCGAAAAGCGTTCAACATGGCGAAGTTGCGTCTACTCCATAGCTTTTCAATGGTATATTACACGCATAATTCCGATAAATGGTTAAAAAACTAGAGCAAAAAATGTACCGAAAAAAGAACACGTACAATTTTTTCAAACATGCAGTTCACTGGTCTCTGTGTTGCAGTAACATGCAGTTCAGAAGCGCAAAAAAACACGTCGATTTGGGTGTCGTGAAAAACAGAGTTTCCGAGTTTTTGTAATTTAAAAACCGCTCTTAAACCGTAATGAATTAGAGGGGGTGTTCTACATTAAAAAGTAGCGTCTCGACGATATCTTTCCAACATTGTATCATTTGGATCATTTCAACCAACGTTTTCTAAAAATTTCACGAAAAACGGCCACTGCCCTTCGTAGTCAGCCGCACGATTTTCAAATTTAACTAAAAACCGTAAGGAATCTCAAAAACATTTCATCATATGAAAGTTGCGCCTCGTTCGTAGCTTTCCAACGGTATATTATACGCCTTGTTTCGACAAACGGTTAGAAAACTGGAGTGAAAACAGTACTGGAAATTTGAAAAAATTCGAAAAACACAATTCCGCGATTTAGTAAATTCAAAACTGCTCTTAAACCGTAGCGAATTTAAAAAAATAATAAATATGAAAAAGATGCGCGCCGATGATACCTTTCCAACGGTGTATCATACGTTTCATTCCGACGAGCGGTTTAGAAAAAACGCAAAAAAACGCTCGCTGGCATTCATTGTGAGCCGCACGATTTTCGAAACTGCTCTTAAACTATGATGAATTTTGGAAAGTGTTCAACATGGCGAAGTTGCGTCCCCTCGATAGCTTTTCAACGGTATATTACACGCATAATTTCAATAAACAGTTAAAAACTAGATCAAAATAGGTACCGAAAAAACAACACATATAGTTTTTTCAAACATGCAGTTCACTGGTCTCTGTATTGCAGTAACATGCAGTTCGGAAGCGCAAAAAAACGCTTCGATTTGGGTGTCGCGAAAAACAGAGTTTCCGTGTTTTTGTAATTTCAAAACTGCTCTTAAATCGTAATGAATGAGAGGGGGTGTTCTACATGAAAAAGTAGCGTCTCGACGATATCTTACCAATGGTGTATCATTTGGATCATTTCGACCAACGTTTTGTAAAAATTTCATGAAAAACGACCACTGCCCTTCGTAGTCAGCTGCACGATTTTCAAATTTAACTAAAAAATGTAAGGAATCTCAAAAACAATTCAACATGTGAAAGTTGCGCCTCATTCGTAGCTTTCCAACGGTATATTACACGCCTTGTTTCAAGAAACGGTTAGAAAACTGGAGTTAAAACAGTACCGAAAATTTGAAAAAATTCGAAAAACACAATTCCGCGATTTAGTAAATTCAAAACTGCTCTTAAACCGCAACGAATTATAAAAAATAATAGATATGAAAAAGATGTGCGCCGACAATACCTGTCCAACGGTGTATCATACATTCCATTCCGACGAGCGGTTTAGAAAAAAATGCAGAAAAACGCTCGCTGCCATTCGTTGTGAGCCGCACGATTTTCGAAACTGCTCTTAAACTATGATGAATTTTGAAAAGTGTTCAACATGGCGAAGTTGCGTCTACTCCATAGCTTTTCAACGGTATATTACACGTATAATTCCGATAAACGGTTAAAAAACTAGAGCAAAAAGGTACCGAAAAAACAACACGTACAGTTTTTCAAACATGAGGTTCTGTTGGAGTATCTGTGCAGTTCGGAAGTGTTATGAGAATATTATTCTCATAATGTTATGAGAATAGACCGGCTATATATATATATATATATATATATATATATATATATATATATATATATATATTCTATATGTTATTCTTCTGTAGACAGAGCAAATCACATGGCTTCTTAGCAGCAATTGTCTGTGTTATTATTGGTCTTCGCGCACATTTATGATTACATAACTGTTTGCCGTGTATCACATACATCTTGTTCAGTTGAACTATTTCTGTTATCTTGGCTCATCACAAATAGTTCATGCGAGTGAACTGTATGCCCTCTGTCGCACACACCATGATCTGGCTGACTGTTTCTCTTGTGTTGCCTAATCATAGACAGTTCATCATAGTGAACTGTATGTCGTATATCACGCATGCCCTCTTCTGGCTGCCTGTTTCTATTGTGCTTCCACATCGCAAACAGTTCTTCTGGATTAACCGTTTGCCACGCATCCCACACACAACTCTAATCTAAACTATGTTTGATGTAACCACAATTGCAAATGTTTTGTATCTTTTTTGACGGTTTTATTACATCACCGCTAGTGATTAATGCATCGCACACAGTTTCGTCGAAGGGTCTCTGATTGGACTATCATGTTTGGACAAATCTGTAGTAGTGGTGGGTGGAAAACCTTCGCTCGTGCCCATTGCTTGATAGATGGTCACGTCCTCCGCTTAAAGATGGTGGAGTCTGACACGCTCTCCATAAAATCTATGGGCCTTCGTGCGCTCATATTTTTTGCTGCAAAGAAAGCTCGAGCGATGATGAAAGTTCTTCCTCGAGCGACTGTGATGAGGAGGACAATGTTGGTGGAGACGAGGAGAGCGAGCACTCGGCCGTCAAGCTTGAAGCTGATGACTCGGACTCTAGCTGAACACTGCGAGCACCCTCATCACCAGTTGAGCACCGGTAGCACCGGTAGCACCACCATCTGCAATCGGTCCCCGGTAGAGCAATTTGCCGGGGGTGCTTGGTCTGGGCACCCCGCTACCTCTAGTTGGGCTCCGGTGGGCTTGCTCGTGGACCCCAGCTTCATCTTCCCTGCCAGTGGTAGCGTCCCTTTGACCCTCTGTAGTCCTGGCTTCACTCTCCCTAACGGGAGTGGCGCTCTCCCGATCTTGTTGGGTTGCGTCCCTCTGGTCCTGGCGGCGGTGACGAGAGTATCGCCTAGGCACTCCTTTCGACCTCATTGTACTCGGGGTACACCCTGAGAGGAGGGGGGCAATAAAGGCATCACAAAGCACTTTTCCTTTTTTAGAAAATGATGTAACCATTTACAATGTTTGAATCAAATGAAAAGACTTCCCTTCCATATTTGTACTTGTATGATTTTCACTTGCTACTTTACGCGATCTCGAAGAAGAGGGTCCGACGGGGTGGCGTACTTGCCTCAAATTGCTAGAATGAATAACTCCCAGCAATTATTAGCGTGTAAAATACCTACCAAAGCCTCTTGTCGGCCCCGAATGCAACTACTACTATGTTATGCCGAGCAAGCTCAAGGCAAGCCTTAGGAGCGTGGATGGAGGTCGGCCCCTTGTCGATTTTGTAACATCCTGGATATTGCCTTTTTCTTTTTCTAATGATTTTCTTAAATTTCAAGATTTGTATTGCTTTTCTGTGGCTATGTGGTTCTGAAACTTGGGAAGATCATGTCTTCACAGGCTTTATAGTGGCTTGCCATCCTCATCTTCATCCCAAGACCCTATTATTTTCATCCTTGACCCAACCAAATATACTTTTTCCTAGGAATATTCCTTTTCTATGAAAGGAATAATTCTTTTTGCTCCAGGGTGTGAAGCAACCTATATCTCTGTCATTCTAAATATTGCCAAATAATTCTCATAATTTATTTGGGTCATATATTGCTCAAATATGGCAAAACATTTCATTGACATGTTCAAAAATAATTCTCCAATAATCATTTTCCTATTCTACCCTAAATGGCACTTTGTGAAGCAAGTGAAATTTATCTTATCTTGATTGACTCCAAACTTTCTGGACACCTTTTCCTATCCATTCATGTGCCAAAATTCAACCTCATTTCCCTAGTAAATAGTTTTCAACAATTTTCCAGAATTTCTGTCTAGAAAGGAACTTTGTGAAGGAAGTATATTCTAGGCATGTCCAAATGAGTTGAAACTTTGCCACATCCTTCATTTGAACAAATCATGAATCTTTACCCAATTTGAGCCTATGTAGATCATCTATGTGAGCCCAGCTCCAAATCTTGGTTTCTGGTCAGATTTTCACTTTGTGAAGCAACCCTATTTTATATTGCTTCATTTAAGCTAGAAATTTTCCAGGGCATTCTCTTATCTATATCAACTCCATCCACCAAGTTTTGGCTCAACTCATCTAGCCATTTTCCCTATACAAATTTTCCTAGTTTCTGGTCAGAATGAAGCTTTGTGAGGCAAGTGCCACTTTGGTACTTCCAAATGGCATGTAAGTTTTACAGCAGCTTCATATGATCGAATAACCCCACTCCTCCAAGTTTCATCTCATGACAATCAATTATGTGAGTGCAACTTCATAATGTCCTAATCTGGTCAGTTTTGCACTTTGTACAACAACCTTCATCTACACTCCGCCTCTTAGGCTGATTTTTGGTGATCAAAATCATCTTAGTATTTGATCATCACTAGAGGAATCCTTTCCTTTGTTCCCAAGCTGGTGTCCCCACTGCACAGCACAAACACTTGGTTGTTGGTCTGCTTTGGGGCCATCTACAAATCTCTTCATTGCCCCTAGGATCTTTTCTTCCTTCGTTGCACCTAAGGGCACCAAATACTATCTACCCAACATGGTCGTTCCGTACAAAGCGCGTAGCTTGCGCCAGTGCCCGTGGTGATCACGCTGGCGTCATGCAGATTGCAAGCTCTGGATCGATCTGGCCATTGTGTTCGTCCCCTCCATCGTCTCTCGACGTCAAACATTGTCCAGGAGCTCCCCCGTGTTCGTCTGCGTCACCCTGTGCCTCTTCCTCCTCGTCGCTCACATTAAATGTGTCGCTGTCGCCATGCACGTGGCGTGTACTACCTCTGCACCTCCATTGTTGGCTAGTTGAGCTTGCCCGCGATCTCTCGAACCCTCTTCCGTGGCTATATAAGGAGTGATCGAGTCCTCCCGCACCTCGCCAGCATTTTCCTCGCCTCTCTAGCCCGTTGGAATCGCCACACCTTGCCTCACTTCACATCTGTCCACCATGGCCGCCGCTATTCCTCGTCGGTTCCGGTGAGCCCAGGCCCCTCTCCTCCTCATGAGCCTCCCATTAGTTTCCCCACTCCCAGGCGCACATCACCATCCCCTCGCCCTTCGGAGGAGTACACTGTGGCCATAGCTTCCCTGTTCGGCCGCTGCCTCCGCCTCTTTATCGCCTCCCCGTCTCGGCCATCCTGAGCCCCTCTCACCTCTCTACCACCACCATGAGAATCCTCACCCTCCGACGACTCGGCCCCACCCCTTAGCTCGCCGCCGGAGCCACCAAAACACCATGCCCATCCCCAACATCGTTTCCTCTGCCTCCTCGAGTCGCCACCCCTCGTCGCCGTTCCGCGCCTCGCCAGCGCTCCCTCTGGCCTGGAATGGAAGCGCCGCACCGGGCCGCATCCGCCGGTGCGATCGCCGTGCCTCGCCGCCATTCCGTGCCTCCCCAGCGCTCCCTCTGCCGGGAATGGAAGCGCCGTGCTGGGCCGCACCCGCCGGTGTGATCGCCGTGGCTGGGGACGGCCGAAGCCGTCCTGGCCGCCGCTCCGTTTGCTCCCCTGTTCCTCCTATGATGCACGAGGGGAACAAGAGCGGGGAGGAAAAAACTACCGATTCGGCCCCCCTGCCCCCTCCGCCGGCCCGTCAGTGGCCCAGCACCCTACCACGTGGATAAGTGAAGATGAAGTTTGCTAGTATGTTTTCTGTTACCTAAAGCGTATTCCTTCCCTATTTATCTAAAAATATGTTTTCCCTTCTCAAAGGCGTATTCCTGTCAACTATGGCTGAAAGTACGCTTTCTCTTCTCTGGAAGCGTATTCTTCTAAGAACGCGTATTGTTTTTCCTCCCAGGGACTAGTTGGTGATGAAAATATTCATAGAATAGTCCCTGAACTTCTAGCCCTCGTATCTCCGCAACCATAACTCCGATTCAAGTGAAACCAACGCTCACTTCTTCATCTTGTTGAGATCTTCTGTTGGTACCATTTTCACTAGGTGGTTGACGATGCCATAGACCTAGGGTAGGGTCATAGGCCTGACCTAGACGCCCTACCAAAGGTCACTATCCTAGAGTCAAGGAAATCCAAAGTATAATAAAGGATACCGACTGAAGTAACCTAGGAGTGCAATCCATTGGACCAATTATCTCACTCGGATACCCCAATTCCATTCGACCTGGAAGGAGTCAGTCGACTATACAAGAAGACCACTCAGAGTAAAGAAGATCTAAGGTCACTCAAGATGACAACAGTCAGGCATTCACTCCGTAGTCTTAAAGGTCATTTATAGCTCTTTATAGTTGGCATTATTAGTAACGCCCCGTCTTACTGTATATTGAACCCTACGTAATGGGGGATGGTTGGGATCCTGGCGCACTTTATATAAGCCAGCCCCTCCTTTGTTATTCGCACCCCCTATAACACACACACACTCATATTCCAGTCGACCGCCTCCTGGCACCGAGACGTAGGGCTTTTACCTCCTCCAAGAGGGGCCTGAACTCGTAAACTCATGTGTACAACCTCGTCGTAGTTAGGATATTGCCTCCTCATACGTGCCCCCTACTCTTACTGTCAGACCTAGTACCACGATAGTTGGCTCCCACCGTGGGGCAGGTGTCTTAGCGACTTCCAACGAGGTTGTAGTTTTTCTGTTCTTCATCAGCATGGTTTCCGGCGGTGGTCTTGCTCTGGGCCACGAGATCCGACTCAGTGCGCTCATCTTCATCGCCGACGACTCCTCCTGGCTCCAGGAGGCCCCTATCGACGTCGAGACCCTTACCGTCCGCGGGGCGGCGCACATTCGCGCGAGTGCCTATGGTGTCCTCCTCCGATAGCTGTCGACCCAGTATCGGTCGGCTCCTTCACCATCCTCTCTCCTCGCTGTACGCCGTCGCAACAGGTCCGGTCAATCGCGGCTCTAGAGGTGGGTGAAGCATGCAGTGGCCTGCCAGTCAGCCACTCCCCAAGTCGCGGCGATCGAGCCCGAGGAATACCTCTATGGTCCGGTCGACCAAACGACTGGTTCCGCGGACACACTTTCCGAGTGCGGAAGCAGCGACCCCGCGGCGGAGGTCTTTATGGTCAACTCCCGTCGCAGCCCACCTGGGTACCCTCACGGCGACGGCGGCGGCGGTGATGGTCCGTCATATGGTCTTGATGAGTATGAGCCTCAAGCCCTCACTGCGGAGCAAAAAGTTACATCACGGTAACGTCGAGGCGCTCCAGACCCCCATCATGGGAGAGATTTACGATGCTCGGGCCCTAGAGGCGGCGCTCCTGGCCACCTTGGCCGAGCATGCACGTCTGGACAAACTTCAACATTCACTCCACGAGCATGCCTGACGATTGATCCCCGAATCTCGTCGATGACAACGACGGTTGTTTCCGCCTAAGCCCCAGGTATACCGCACTACGATCCAAAATCTTATAGCTGCAGCCCATATAGCAGAGTCGACTCAGCCGTCCCAATCAAAGTATGATGCAGATCCGAGCACTGCTCCGAGCGGCAGGTGAGCAAAACACAGCCTTTTCTCAGTGAGCAACATGATCCACAACAGGTTCGTGGGGGCAGACACAGTCCAGTCGGCTTACAGCCCAAGATTTCTTCTACGGTGTGAGGGTCGTGGACGGCACCAAGAGCAATATATGGGTCGGAACTACGAGCAGTATGATCACCGAGTCGACCATGAAGACCACCGTCGAGTGCCTACGCCAGCTCCGAGGGGCAGGTTGTATGTGTCCCGGTAGTACGATGCCATGTGCCCGTATGGCGATGAGCAAAGGGTTCCAGCCGACCCAGAGAGCCCGGATTTGATGCGAGATTGATTCTTGTGCAAGGTCTAGTCGACAGGAACCAAGCATATAGAGAAGGGGAGGACAGAGATCGTCCGATTGGCAGCAGAGTGCATGTTTCTGGGCCTGAATATTTCACCAGAGCCATCAGGGCTGCTGAGATCCCTCCCAACTTCAGGTTGGTGACAGGGGTAAGTAAGTTCACTGGTGATTTTAAGCCGGACACTTGGCTCGAGGATTACCGAGTGGCTGTGCAGATTGGTGGTGGCAATGATGATGTAGCCATGAAGCACCCC
>LR738712.1:300336937-300385452 GCA_902687465.1 Secale cereale
CCCCCCCCGTTGATGCTGCAGGGCTCAGCCAGAGCTTGGTTGAATCAGCTGTCTCCTAGTAGCATTTTCAGTTGGGAGGAATTAGCCCGAGTGTTTGTCAGAACCTTCGAAGGCACTAGCAAACGACCTATAGGGCTAGCTGAATTACAGCATTGTGTCCACAAGCATAATGAAACTTTGAGAGATTACATCCAAAGGTGGACTACTCTTCATCATACCGTGGAGAATGTGTCAGAACATCAAGTAGTTTGCGCCTTTAAGGAGGGCGTACGATACAGAGAGCTTAACCTCAAATTTGGTCAACAGGGGACATGTCTCTGGCTCGGATGATGGAAATAGCCACTCAGTACGCTAACGGCGAGGAACCAGACCGACTCCACAGTGGCAAGAACAAACCAGTCGCCTAGGCTGACGGAGGAGGGAATTCTAGTCGGAAGCAGCAGCACAAAGTCGAACCCGTAGCTCCTGGTGAGGCCGTAGTTGTGAACCAAGGGAAGTTCAAAAGAATGCCTAAGGGTCCTTGGATCCCCAAGAAAGTGAAATATCAAGCGGGAAATGATGTGCTTGATTTACCGTTTCATATACACACCAAGAAGGATGAAGAGGGGAACTTCATTTACCCTAAGCATACCACTCGACAATGTCCACTCCTAATTCAGAGATTCTGAGAGGGTCAGCCCAACGAGAAAGAAAAGGAATATGATAAGGACAAGGACAAAGAGGAGGGTGATGGTTACCCCAATATCAATACCACTTGAGTGATTTTATCTGACATCAAGAGAAAAAGTCGACTGAAATTCATCAATAAGGAAGTAAACATGGTTGCTCCGGCAATGAAAATGTACTTGAAGTAGTCAAAGACTCCCATTACAATCGACTAGTCCGACCATCCAGCGCATGTTGCTACCGCCGGGCGGCAAGCATTGGTGGTCGACCCAGTTGTTGAGGGCACTTGACTGACCAAGGTTTTGATGGACGGTGGCAGTGGCTTGAACATCTTGTATGCTGAGACCCTTCGAGGGATGGGAATTCCGATGTCCAAGATCAGTGAGAGCAACATGTGATTCCATGGTGTCATCCCTGGGAAGAAAGATGATTCACTCGGCCAGATCACTCTTGATGTGGTTTTCGGTGATTCAAAGAATTACCGTAAGGAAAAGTTGACGTTTGAGGTGGTGGATTTTCACAGTTCCTACCTAGCTATTTTGGGCAGGCCTACATATGCCCGTTTTATGAGTCGACTGCGTTACGTGTATATGCCTGGTCCCAAAGGCATGATCACAGTCACTGGAGATCTTCAGAAAGTAGAAGAGTGCTTCCAGAAGGAAAGATTGCCGATGAACATATGACAGCAGTAGAAATGGAAGAATATCAAAAGAGCGCAGATCCAAGTGATTTTTTGCGAGCCAAGAAACCTGCTTCAGAGTCTGCGTTTCAGTCGAACGGAGAGTCAAAGCATGTGCATATTCATCCGTCTGATCCCAATGCTACTCCGACTCACATCTCAACAACACTCGACAACAAATAGGAAGAAGCGCTCATCCAGTTCCTCCGTGAGAACTGGGACATCTTCGCATGGAAACCATCTAACATGCCGGGTGTACCTAAGGGACTGGCTGAGCACCGTTTGCAAGTCGACCCAAAAGCAAAACCCGTTAAAGAACATCTCTGTCGGTTCGCCGCAGAGAAGATAAAGGCAATTGGCGAGGAGGTGGCTCAACTTCTGGCAGCTGGGTTAATCTGCGAGATATACCACTCCGAGTGTCTCGCTAATGTTTTCATGGTCCCCAAGAAAGCCAAGTCACTTCGTATGTGTATTGATTTCAAACATATGAATCGGGCCTGCCCAAAAGATCACTTCCCTCTCCGCCGCATCGATCAAATTGTCGATTCGACCGCGGGATGTGAGTGTTTGTCCTTCTTGGATGCATATTCCGGGTACCATTAGATCCAACTGTATGGGCCTGACAAAATAAAAACAGCCTTCATCACCCCATTTGGGTGTTTTTGCTATGTTACGATGCCTTTTGGCCTCAAGAATGTTGGCGCCACATTCATGCACATGATTCAGAAGTGCCTGCTAGATCAAATCATTCGGAATGTGGAAGCATACATGGATGACATCGTGGTCAAGTCACATAAAGGTTCCGACCTACTAACTGATCTCGCTGAAACTTTTCCCAACTTGAGAAGATATGATATCAAGCTTAACCTGTCAAAGTGCACATTCAGAGTCCCAGGTGGAAAGTTACTCGATTTCCTCGTTTCTGAACAAGGGATCGACAAAACCCAGAAAAGGTTGGCACAATCCTACGAATGAAACGCCCCATGCACGTGCACAGCGTTCAGAAGCTTACTGGTTGTTTTCCGCATTGAGTCGATTCATTTCACGTCTCGGTGAAAAGGCATTACCTCTTACCGACTGATGAGGAAGTCCGACAAGTTCTAGTCGAATCCTGAAGCTAAAGAAGCATTTGAAGAGCTCAAAGCCCTGCTTTCCACTAGGCCAGTGCTTACTGCCCCAATCAGCAAAGAGCCTTTGTTATTATATATCGTATCCACTGCACAAGTTTTCAGCACAGTACTCATGGTCGACCGGGAAGAAGAAGGCAAAGCCTACGAAGTTCAATGCCAAATCTAATATATTTCTGATGTCTTGACCCCATCCAAGCAAGGATACCCGCATTATCAGAAGCTTGTTTATGGGATTTATTTGACCATGAAGAAAGTTGCGCATTACTTTGTAGACCACTCAGTTTCAGTCGTCAGCGATGCTCCATTGTCTGAAATTCTGAACAATCGGGACGCAACTGGTCGAGTGGCCAAATTGGTGATTGAACTCCTTCCTTTGGATATCAAGTTCGAGGCAAAGAAAGTAATCAAGTCTTAGGAAATAGTAGATTTCGTCGCCAAGTGGATTGAACAGGAGCAACCGACTCAAGTTCACTCGAAACATTGGACTATGTTCTTTGATGGACCCAAGATGCTGAATGGGTCTAATGCAGGTGCGGTTTTGGTGTCCAGAGGCGACAAGCTTAGCTATGTCCTCCAAATTCACTTTGATTCTTCTAACAATGAAGCTGAGTATGAGGCACTTTTGTATGGGTTGCATATGGCCATCTCATTCGGCGTCCGTCGCCTGATGGTCTACGGCGACTTAGGCTTGGTGGTCAATCAAGTGATGAAGGAATGGGATATCAGGAGTCCAACAATGACTGGTTATTGCAACGCGGTAAGAAAATTAGAGAAGAAGTTTGAGGGGTTAGAGCTCCACCACATAACTAGAATCAAGAATCAAGCTGTTGATGATCTGGCGAAGATAGGTTCCACTAGGAAGCGTATCCCCAGTAATGTGTTCTTGGAGCATCTCCACACCCCGTCAGTTCAGGAAGATCCCTTCACGGAAGAGCCCCCACAACCGATAAGCTCAACCAAGCTGACTAAGATTGAAGTCCCAGATGTGGTGGACTTGATCAAGGAAGTTCTAGTGATCACCCCCGACTGGATGGTTCCATATAACGCAAACCTGCTCAGGCAGGAACTCCCAGAAGACGAAGACGAGGCCCACCAGATCGTTCGACGATCCAAAGCCTTCACCGTGATAAGTGGGCGGCTTTACAGGGAGAGTGTCACAGGAGTTGCTCAGCGTTGCATCTCCTTAGAAGAAGGTGTAATGGTTCTAAGTGAGATCCACTCGGGGACCTACGGTCACCATGCATCCTCTCGGACCATTGTTGCCAAAGCATACCGAGCAGGGTTCTACTGGGCATGAGCAAATGAGATGGCAAAGGATATAGTCGACAAGTGCGAAGGCTGACAGTTCTACTCCAACATGTCTCACAAGCCTGCATCTGCCTTGAAGACTATCCCACTTGTCTGGTCGTTTGCTATTTGGGGATTGGATATGGTTGGACCCTTTAGGACCGGTAGAAGTGGTTTCACTCATCTGCTTGTAGTAGTCGACAAATTCACCAAATGGATCGAGGCCAATCTCATCATGAATATTGATTCAAGCACAACCATGAATTTCATCAAAGAGCTGATATGATATGGAGTCTGTCACACCCTGCATTTTATAACATGTTATTTGCATCAATGAAGCATGAAAATTTGGACCAACAATTTTTTTAGCATCATTTGGCTTTTATTTGGAATTGAATTTTTCTTCATGTGCTTTTGCATATGCTCAGTAAAGTCAACTATTACCTCTTGTAGAATTCATGTCCATACCCAAAACTTCTGCCCAAAGATCATGCCAAGTGTTATATAACAGTATAGTATTTTCTTACAAAATTAATTTGGCCAAAATGTATTTTATAAATTTAGTTTTCCAAAAACCCCTGAATTGAGATTTGCACTGCCAGTGCTTGATTTAGGGTGAGAAAATTATTTCAAAAGGTATATTTGAGACCTAGTAGTCATAGGACTCCCAGAAACCACAAGAGTATAATTTTAAAAGTTATTTTCCTATTTTATTTAAAAACTTTTTCTTAAGGCCAGAAATGGTCTTTAATAGGGGAAAATTATTTAAGTATTTCAAAAATATTTGCCAAAATTCAGGGAGACTCATAGGACATATATTGTCCATATATAAGAGTTTCAACACTTGGTCATGTTCAAAATGATGGGCTAATCCCTCTAAAATCCTTTCTGGATATTTCCAGCTTTTGAAATATTTACAAAGGGAATATTCTCCAAAAATTCCAAGGAAATTCTATCAAGTCATATATGACATATTTGATGATCTTGCCAAGTCCCATGCCTTGGAAAGCAAGAAAACATCCTCAAAACCCTTCATAACCATTATGTCTATATTTGAAGTTTGAGCAACTTTACATTGCCAAACTTGTCCAAATGCTCTCAAACTTGGTGCACATGCTAGAAATGCCCAATAAGGCATCTAGACCAAATGGCACAAGATTTGGAGTAGAGAAACTTGATCAGAACACCCCAAAACCCTTTCTGTTCAAATGCAAATTTGAAGAACTTTACATTACCAACTTTTTACCTGGAGCTTCAAACTTTGTGGGCATGATCAATACCCAAAATGATGAAACTACACCAAGTGGTGCATCAAGGGGAGATGATTAGCTTGACTCAAACGAGATGAAGCCATTTCTGTTGATTTCTAGGGTTCACCAAAGTTACATTGGCTAGTTTCTTCAAATGAGCCCAAATTTGGTGAAGCACCCTATTTTCACATGTCATTCAATCCTGTTAAGTGTCATGGCAAGTGGAGATCATTCGCTTGACCAAACACTGATCAAACACCTTCTGGGTATTTACTAAAACCCTCTTCTTGATAACTTTTACCTTTTACCTTGGCCTCAACTTTCTACCACACGTTCATCTAGTTACTAGCTACCTCCAGTAACTCTCCCATGTCTCCAGCTCCATGATTGAGGGGTAAAAACCCTAGTTCACCCTGCTGGACAGCCATTTTCTACCAAGTCACCAGCTCCTCTTCTCTCTCACAGCATCTCCAGAGCATCCAAAGTTTCAACCGTAGCGCTTGCATCACCCTGGACCCCCCAGACACGGTGGACTCGTCTAGAGGGCCAATGGCATGCCATGGCATGCGATAAGGGCGCTCCAGAGCGTCCTAAAGTACGCCCACGCACTGTAGCTTCGCCCAATCGCCTGCCCCCGACAGCTTCGAGCATTCCCCTCGCGCCTCCCAACGCGCCTCGACGTCTGCAGCCTCCACCGGTGCTGTCCCCCTCCTCCTGCGCCCTCCAGTGGCCGTCTCCACACGCGCACCGGCCGCCCGCGACGCCCACTCCTCGGCTTCACACGCGTGCGTCGTCTGGAAGCCTCCCCGCTCCCCCTCTCACCTAAACTAGACGTGGAACACGTCCACGATCCTCCCCGGCTTGATCACAGACACCAGAACCCCTTCTAGTCTCGCCTGCAACCTCGCCGGCGCACGAGTCCACGGTGGACCGTGGGCGCGGCTATATAAGCCTCCCCGAGCCCCCCAGTCAGCACCAACAGCCTCACTACATCCTCTTTAGTCCTCCAACACCACTTGTTCCTCCCCGAAGAGCTTCAGTGCTCGGGATCGACCGGAGTTCCGCCGCGTCGGGCAGCCGGCGATCTCGCAGTACGGGCCTCCTCCGCCCCTCCTTTTGCTCGATTTAGAACCGCCATGCATCACTGATGCGTTCCCCTCCTTTTCCCCCTTCTACAGCTGCCGGAAACGAGCAGACCAGCAGCTTCCCGATGACCCTCCGCCGTCCCACCTCGCCGCCGACGAACCCGACCTCCCCGGCGAGCCGCGCCATCACCACTACCTCTGCGACTCGTCGCTGAACCCACCCCTGCCCTCCGTTGCCGTCGCCGTGGCCGGAATCGTCGCCGGTGAGCTCGCCGTGGCCGTGGCCGTGAGGTTGAAGATGACAGGCGGGCCCCGCCTGTCATCCTCACCCCTCTCTCCCTCCCCTCACAGCCGCTGACCGCCGGGCCCCGCCCGTCAGGTTTGAAAACCGGACGTGCGCGCGCTGGCGCCCGAGTGGCTGGGCTGGATGCCCTGGGCCGTGCACTGTGGCCACTCTGGCCCAGTAGCACAGGGCATTTTCTTCTTTTTCTTTTCTATAAAACTTCAATTAATTTTACAGAAATGAATATTAGCCCAAATGAAATAATTCCAACTCCTAAAATCTTGTAATATTCCAACCTATTTAATGGTGTCACTTTCACACATATCTATGAAACTTTTCTGTTATGTTCAAATTTAAATTCAAATTTGAGCATTAAAACTCCTGATCAAAAATCCCTAGATTCCATTCTGTAACTCCAAAACTCCAACTAAGAATTTTCTCCATCTTAGTTCTCCCTCTAGTATTTTACAAAAATAAGTTGACATTTTTCTGAGCACTTTGATTTTTCTGTTTTATTTGTGGTCTTATTTTCCGTTGTTATTATGGGGCGTATAGATACCGTATTTGACGAAGTTGCTGAAGAAGGAGAAGGAGAAGGATTTGAAGACTTTGAAGACCAAGCCAATCCAGGCAAGCAGCCCTTTGACCATGATACACTTGTTCTACGGAACCCGTTTGTTTCCGATGCATGATGGTAGAGTTACAATGGTAACCTAGTTGGACCACCACATGATGCATGCCTTGATCTTGATCTTGCTATGTGCTAGATGACATGCAAATAGTAGGTAGTGATACATAGTGATGCATGTGTGATATGAACCTTCGTGGTTGAAATCCTTGCATAAAACCCATCGGGTGCCCCTAATGCCCGAGGGTGATGTTGAGTTAGGTCATCACTTGAGGAAGAAGTGATGTGCCAGTAAAATCTTGTGCATGGGTGAAATGATGGATTAGATTTATGTGTGACTACCGTCCCAACCAAACATGTGCAACCACACTACCCCTTATGGGACGGGGCTTCATTGATTACTTAGGTCGATACTAGCATGGTGCCCGCATTACTAGTGACGGGAAGACTTGAGGTCTTTCCCGGGACGGGGTCGTGCTTGGATAGACGACCATGACTGTTTTCACAGGGCACCGGACACACCGTTGGTCCCTTCGGGTACGCGTGACATTGAAATTAGGGCAAGTCCCGTAATCTATTGTTTGTACCCGAGGGCCGTGTACCAACGAGTGGACTCTATGTTAGTGTCGTCTAAGGAAAGATAATGACCGGGTGCTTCCCCCGAGTACTTGAGCTACTGCGGGATCGTGGATGACACGAAGGCTTCCCGGATCTTGTGGGTAAAGTGTACAACCTCTGCAGAGTGTAAAACTATTCGAATAGCTGTGTCCACGGTCATGGACAGTTGGGTGGTGCTACTTAAACTATGTCCAGAATTTTACTTCATCAGTGAAAGTGTGTGAATGATGAGTCAAGGTCGTGACTTGACTCGATGAGTTGAATCATATTCATGTTGATATCGGTAACCTGTTTTCAAGGTTACATGAACTCGTTGATGCATACACTTGATGATAGAATATTTATTCTAGCCCTTTGCTAGATTGCTCATTATTGTTCAGTTTGCATTGTTATTTTGAACGACATCATGGGTTGCTTGCGAGTACATTCAAAGTACTCATTGGCTTGCCACTGGTTATTTAATTGGCCAGGCATGGAGGAACAGGAATATGATGAAGAGTTCTTTGGAGACGAACATGCGAACTAGGACGCTATCCCAGTCAGAATGCCTGTAGGGTTAAGGCAGATGGCATGGGTTCTACCTATTATAGAAGACTTCCGCTATTTGAGTTATTTGCTATTCAGCCCATGAGGCTTTATTTATGTAAGACTTGGCCATAATGGCCTTAACTTGTGTAAGACGATATGTATGGATGTAAGACTCTTGTTATTCAGCTTCTGTGTGTTCAGTGAGCATTGATCTTTGGGATCACTGTACACGTGCACTCGGTGATCTCGACTTCTAAGTCGGGGTCCCGGCAGAGTCCCTCATAGTATTATCATAGATAATGGCTCCAACTTTGATTCTAACGAGTTCAGGGCATTCTGTGCTTACCAAGGCACTCGGGTCGACTACGCATCTGATGCACACCCGTGGTCGAATAGACAGGCAGAAAGGGCGAATGGTTTGATCCTTCAAGGGCTGAAACCATGACTGATACGTGATCTCAAGCATGCTGCTCGAGCTTGGGTGACTGAATTTCCATCTGTCTTATGGGGATTGAGGACAACTCTGAACTGATCGATTGACCGAACTCCTTTCTTCATGGTGTATGGCGCTGAGGCTGTCCTTCCGAGTGACTTGCTACACAACGCTGCCCATGTGGAACTCTTCTCAGAAGCTGAGGCAGAACAGGCACGCCAAGATGAAGTTGATCTCCTAGAGGAAGAACGTGAGATGGCTCTGATCCAGTCGGCCATCTATCAACAAGACCTGCGTCGATTCCATGCCTGTAATTTCAGAGGTCGGGCATTCCAAGAAGGAGACCTTGTGCTTCGAGTGCATCAGAAAAGACCTCACAAGCTCGCTCCGGCCTGGGAAGGTCCCTTCATCATCACCAAGGTGCTCCACAATGGGGCGTATCACCTCTGCAATGTAGCCAAAAAAGAAGACGAGCCACACTGCTGGAATGCGGACCTGCTCCACCGTTTCTATACCTAAACACTCGGGTTGACGAGTTGTAATAAGAATCCTTCAGTTTTCTAATCAAAGACAAGATTTTGGCAGTATCTTAATGGTTGTTATCCCATATACACATGTGTTCAAATCCCCCAGTGGGTAGCTTAGTCGCGAATCCGATTCACCCAAGTTTCAAAAACACCCCGAGTAAAGAGCAACCCTCTCACTCGGGGGCTTAGCCTCGAATCCGATCCGCCTAAGTTTCAAAAATACTCCGAGTGAAGAGCTACCCTCTCTCTCGGGGGCTTAGCTGCGACCCCGTACTCGCCTAAGTTTCAAAATAACTCCGAGTGAAGAGCAACCCTCTGACTCTGGGACTTAGCTGCGACCTTGTACTTGCCTAAGTTTAAAAATATCTCTGAGTGAAGAGCAACCCTCTCACTTGGGGGCTTAGCTACGACCCTGTACTCGCCTAAGTTTCAAAATAATTTCGAGTGAAGAGCAACCCTCTCACTCAGAGGCTTAGCTGCGACCCCGTACTCGCCTAAGTTTCAAAAACACTGCGAGTAAGGAGAAACCCTCTCACCCGGGGGCTTAGTTGTGACCCCATACTCGCCTAAGTTTCAAAAACACTCCGAGTGAAGAGCAATCATCTCACTTGGGGGCTTAGCTATGACCCTGTACTCTCCTATGTTTCAAAAATACTCCGAGTGAAGAGCGACCCTCTCACTCGGGGGCTTAGCCGCGACCCCGTACTCGCCTAAGATTCAAAAACACTCTGAGTGAAGAGCAACCCTCTCACTCGGGGGCTTAGCTGCGACCCCGTACTCGCCTAAGTTTCAAAAACACTCCGAGTGAAGAGTGACCCTCTCACTCGGGGGCTTAGCTGCGACCCTGTACTCGCCTAAGTTTCAAATTAACTCCGAGTGAGAGCAACCCTCTCACTTGGTGACTTAGGTACGACACTGTACTCGCCTAAGTTTCAAAGCCACTCCGCGTGAAGAGCAACCCTCTCACTCGGGGACTTGATTGTACTCTGAGCTGCGCCACAAGTACAACGTATGGTTGCACTCCGTGCTGCGCCACAAGTACAACATATGGTTGCACTCCAAGCTGCATCACAAGTACGACATCTGTTCAGTGTGAAGAACCAAGCTCCACTCGGAATTAAGAAATCTGAAAGTGGCGAAAATAAAGCAATCAAAATCCAAGGAAAACAAAGTTCGGATAAATCCAGCAAAGTTCAGAACCACGAACTGTAGTACTCGGGCATCAGACCTGAAGGAGTCTAACGGTTACAAAATCACTCGGCATTCCGAGGCAAATTAAATCAAGGCATAAAGTTTGTTCACTCCGTAGGAGGAGGGCTAGCAGGCTTGACGAACTCGTCCAGGTCGATTCCGTCAGTGATACAAGTGGTAGCGTCGATGAAGGTCTCCATGAAGGATTGGAATTGAAGCTTCTTGGTATTGGCGACCTTGAGAGCTGCCAGCTTTTCTTCTTTAACTTCCTTGCAATGAACACGACCCAGAGACAAAGCCACGTCAGCGCCGCACCGAGCAGATGACTTCTTCCACGCCTGCACTCGGCCGGGGATTTCATTAAATCAAGTCATCAGAGACTCGAGGTCATTTTTAAGTATCGCACTCCGCTAGAGCTCCGTATCGATCCGGGACACTGCCACCTTCAGTCGTGCAAGATAGTCCATAACGCTAGCTAGGCGAGATTCCAGTCGCAGCACGTTCATCGCAGCTTCGTCATTGACAAGGGAGTTAACGGGATCCGGATTCGTCTCAATCCGCCCAGTCTCTTCCTCGAAGTTTTGATAGAATTTTGCACATACAGAGAAATAGTGAGTCGACAGTTGTATGACGAGTCGACAGCTACAAATCAGTCGGACAACGGAAAGTACCTTCAAGCATAAGGACCATCTTCTTGGTGAGCCCTCCCAAATAAACCTCCAGCTCGTTCCTCTTTTGAGTGAGATCTCAACTTTGTTAGTTAGAGCCACCTTGTCCTTCTTCAGCCTAGCATTTTCTTCTTCTAACTTGCCGACCGACGCAAGCTTCTGGTTGGCAAGTTCTGATTTGCACTACAAAACAAAGACACATTCGTGACATTTTGGGCTGAACGAAACTTTTTTCCTGTCATACTTATGACACTTCTGTGACAATAATTGTGACAAAGCACGGAATCATCATAGATGTGGTGGGGTCCTACTTCTATGACAAAAAATCATGACAAAAAAGGGCTTTTCATCTTGGGCGGGCCGGAGACGGAGCTGCATGACATTCTTTGGGTCGTCCATGACGGAAAAAACCATGGTAGAAGCGAGGGCGAGGAAAATATCGGGGTGTTCTCGGTTACGGTGGGTGGTCGGGGCCGAGCGATGTGCATTTCTCTCGTACACGCACGCGAGTGGGTGCGAGGCGTTGGGCTCTAACTAAACCCTAGTGAGGCATGGGCTCTAACTGAACCTTAGTGATTGCACTGCAGGCTACGTGTTACTGAACCCGAGCGATCGATCAATGGCTGTTAAGTGAACCCGATCGAGTGATTCCTTCGCTACTGATGCTAACTGAAGCCGATCGTTGTTGCCTCTGCATGAAAAATGAGCGTTGTTGGGGGGTGGATGAACAGTTCCCGGTGGGGTGGCTGAACAGGACCCCGTAGTGTTGCGTCTGCATGAACGGGACCCCGTTCGATCGAGCCGGTTGGGGCTGCATGAATAGGACCTCGTGGAGGGCTACATGAATAGGACCACCCTGTGGAGGGCTGCATGAACAGTAGATGATGGAGGGCTGGATGAACAATAGCACGTGGAGGGGTGGTTGAACAGGAGCCCGTGGACAGGGCTGGTAGAATAGTAGCCGGTGGAGTAGCGTACGGTGGAGGCTGAATAGTCGCAGGTGGAGGCTGGAGGAGGTCGACGGTGGATGAATAGTAGCCCGTGGAGGCTGGAGGGTGTCGACGGTGGTGATGAACAGTATCCCGTGGAGTCCCATTTTGCGGTACGCCACACCCCACCTGATGAACAGGACCCATGTTTCGACCGTAGCACTCCAACAGAAGTCAGTTTCCTCCATTTTGCGGTACGCCACACCCCTCCCGATGAACAGGAACCCCGTTTCGACCGTAGCGCTCCACCACAAGTCCGTTTCCTCCGTTTTGCGGTACACCACACCCCTCTTGATCAACAGGACCCCTGTTTCGACCGTAGGAGGTCCGTTTCCTCCATTTTGCGGTACTCCAGACCCCTCCCGATGAACAGGATCCCATTTGGAACGTGGCCAGTCGAACACAAGGCCGTTTCCTCCATTCTGCGGTACGCCAGGCCTCGTTTCCATCGGCTGTTCCGTCCAAGCCCTCCCGATGAACACGACGACGCATTCCGTTCTGACCCAGCCGGTTGGCTCCCCATGAACACGACGACGACGCTGTTTCGCCATTCCGACCCAGCCATGTACATGAGCCCTGGCCGTACGTACGCGCGAGTAGGCGTTCGAGACCCCGTACGTATGTACGTACGTGGCCGTATTTACTTTCTTGCACCCTGGCTGTTGTACGTACGTGTACATGCTACGTGCGCGCCTCTGCTACGATACGTGCGTGCCTCTACATCGACCAGTATATACATACATGTTCGTGACTAGAATGACAACGCTACGTACGCTTCGACCAGGTGGGTCCCGACCAGGAGGATTCTAAGATATTTAGCTCACACCACAACTTGCAAAACCTTTTCTCATCCAAGGGCTTTGTGAAGATATCTGCCTGTTGCTCTTCAGTGTTGACGTGTATGATATCAATATCTTCCTTCATGACATGATCTCTGAGAAAGTGATGACGAATTTCAATGTGCTTTGTCTTCGAGTGCTGAACTGGGTTGTTGGCAATCTTGATGGCACTTTCATTATCGCAATAGAGTGGCACATGCTTCAGATGGACACCATAGTCCTTGAGAGTTTGCTTCATGCAGAGAAGCTGAGCGCAGCAAGATCCAGCAGCAATGTATTCAGATTCAGTAGTCGAGAGTGATACACTGTTCTGCTTCTTTGAAGACCAACAGACAAGTGGTCGTCCCAAAAAGTGACATGTGCCTAATGTAGACTTGCGATCAACTTTGTCACCAGCATAATCAGCATCTAAGAATCCAACTAAATCAAACTCTGAGCCCTTTGGATACCATAATCCTAGTGTTGGGGTGTAAGCCATATATCGAAGAATTTGCTTCACATCTAAGTGATGCGATTCCCTTGGTGTCGCTTGGAGTCGAGCACACATGCAAACACTAAGCATAATATCTGGCCCAGATGCACATAAATAAAGTAAAGAACCAATCATGGAGCGGTATACCTTTTGATCGAAATCTTTACCATTGGTGCGGGGACTCAGATGACTTTTAGTTGGCATAGGCGTCGTGTATCCATTGCAGTCTTGCATTCCAAACTTCTTTAGGCAATCTTTGAGGTATTTCTCTTGAGATATGAAGATGCCGTTGCTTTGCTGACGAATTTGAAGACCAAGGAAGAATTTCAGCTCACCCATCATGGACATCTAATATTGCTCTTGCATCACATGACTGAACTCATCACTGTATCTTTTGTCAGTGCAGCCGAAGATAATGTCGTCCACATAGATTTGGCAAACAAACAGTTCATCATCATATGTCTTCGTGAAGAGTGTGGGATCCAGGGAACCAGGTTTGAAGCCTTTGTTCTTCAGGAAGTCTTTGAGTGTGTCATACCAAGCACGAGGGGCTTGTTTAAGGCCATACAGTGCCTTGTTGAGCTTGTATACCATATCAGGATGTTTTGGATCTTCAAAGCCATCTGGTTGTGCAACATACACTTCTTCTTCAATCTTGCCATTGAGAAAAGCAATCTTCAAATCCATTTGATACAGAAGGATGTTGTGATGATTTGCATAGGCTAGCAGTATGCGAATAGCTTCAAGCCTAGCCACTGGACCAAATGTTTCATCGAAGTCAATCCCTTCAACTTGAGTGTATCCTTGAGCAATGAGACGAGCTTTTTTCTGACAACTTTACCATGATCATCTTGCTTGTCGCGATATATCCATTTTGTGCCTATTATGTTGTGCTTGCGGCGGTCAAGACGCTTGACAAGTTCCCATACGTTGTTCAGCTCAAACTGTTAAAGCTCTTCTTGGATAGCTTGAATCCATTCAGGTTCCATGAAGGCTTCAGTAACTTTCTTGGGTTCAGATATCGAGACAAATGCAAAGTGCCCACAGAAATTTGCTAGCTGTGTTGCACTTGAACGAGTGAGTGGACAGGTGCATTGATGCTGTCAATTATCTTCCCAACTTGTACTTCATTTGCAACGTGAGGATGAACTGGACGAAGATTTTTCTCTTGCTGGTCATTGTCATCATCAGGAGGATTGTCTTCAGGCTGAGTATTGTCTTTAGGTTGATTGGGAGCAGTAATGATGAGTTCCTTGTCAGGCTGTGCTTCAGAAGGCATGATTTCACCTGTTCCCATTAGCTTGATAGATTCACTAGGTGAGCTTCATCAAGCACATTTGGCAGGAACTCTCTTTGTGAGCCCTTCGTTTCGTCAAACCGCACATCCATAGTTTCAACCACTTTATAGAGAAAGATGTTGAAGACTCTGTACGAGTGCGAGTCCTTTTCATAGCCAAGCATAAAAGCTTCATGAGCTTTTCATGCAAACTTTGATTTGTGATGTGGATCCTTGATCCAGCACTTAGCTCCAAATACCCTGAAGTAACTGACATTTGGCTTCTTGCCAGTAAGGAGGTCATATGAAGTTTTCTTCAGAATCTTGTGAAGATAAACACGGTTGATGATATGGCATGCTCTATCAATAGCTTCGGGCCAGAACTTTCTTGGTGTCTTGTATTCATCGAGCATCGTTCGAGCCATCTCAATTAGTGTTCGGTTCTTGCGCTCTACGATGCCATTCAGCTGAGGTGTGTACGGAGCTGAGAACTCATGAGTGATTCCCATTGTATCAAGATAAAGATCAAGGCCGATATTCTTGAACTCAGTGCCATTGTCACTTCTGATGTGCTTGATCTTGACGCCTTAGTTGTTCATGGCACGGTTGGCGAAGCGTCTGAAGACATCTTGCACTTCAGTCTTGTAGAGAATTATGTGCACCCATGTGTATCTTGAATAATCATCAACAATGACGAAGCCATAGAGACAAGCTGTAGTAGTGAACGTGGAGTAGTGAGTAGGGCCAAATAAGTCCATTTGAAGCAGCTCGAAGGGTTGGGAGGTCGTCATGATTGTCTTTGAGCGATGCTTGGCCCTTGTCATCTTCCCAGCTTCGCAGGCACCGCACAGATGATCATTCTTGAACTTGATGCCCTCCTTGCCTACGACGTGCTTCTTCTTCGCGAGAGTGTGCAAGTTCCTCATGCCGGCATGTCCTAGCCTCCAATGCCAGATCCAGCACTCTGAAGCTTTTGCGAGAAGACATACGGCCATCTGCGGTCTAGTTGAGAAATCTACCATATACAGATCATCTTTCCGATATCCTTCAAAGACTAGAGACATGTCAGATTCCATTAGTACAAGGAAACGATATTTTCCAAATATCACAATCATGTTTAAGTCACAAAGCATTGAGACAGACATTAA
The DNA here is from genome assembly GCA_902687465.1 of Secale cereale. Lineage (NCBI taxonomy): Eukaryota > Viridiplantae > Streptophyta > Magnoliopsida > Poales > Poaceae > Secale > Secale cereale. Next base: position 300,352,635 of record LR738712.1, read on the forward strand.
GTTGAAACCAAGGGATTCAACAAGCATGACTTTATCCATGTGCTGATCCTTTGAGATTGCAACTCTACCTAGACCCAACACCTTCCTTTTACCAGTATCAGCAAATGTGATGTGACTCTTGTTAGATGGACGTAAGGTTGAGTCCATAAGAAGACTTCGATCTCCAGTCATATGATTTGTGCATCCGCTGTCCATAATCCATTCTGAAGTCTTTGGTGTCGTACCCTACAGTGGAGTTAGGGGGATAGGCTTGGCAAAGAGTATGTGAATCATAAACATTTGACGAACAAGCGGATTATGTAAGCTTAGATCCAAGTTGGGACTGATAGGATGATTAGCAAGCGATCCAGGGACAAAATACATAGTAAGACCATATGGGCATTTGATCTTGCGCCCTACAAGTTATTTTTTGTCCCCAGCAATAACATCAGACACCTTTGTTTTTCGGCTGGAGACCTTTCCCTGCAAGAGAAAGTTAATTTTTCTTAACCACCCACATCTTCAGGGGTGGCTTAGAAGCAATGAGTCTAAGAGCAGCGTTTGAGAATTTTGGCTTTGGAGCCCTAGCAAATAGTCTTGCAGTAGGAGAATAATACTTATAAGAATAAGAAGAAAAGGTATTTGTTTTGTGAATATAGCGATTTGAGGAAACACGCTCATATTCATGGGTCTGAGTATAATTTCCCTGCAAAACATTGGTGTTAGGGTGACTCAGGTGAGTCCTCTGTCTGTATGAAGCCTTAGGACCGTATGAAGCCTTTGGTCTGGGGTTTGTCTTCTTCCCAGGAGGTGTCATGATGACATTTACTGGAAGCTTCTTAAGTCAACCTTTGGGAACCCAGATCTTCTTCATAGGTGGCCCATTCCTGCAGTTAGTACCAATATACCTGGCAAACACTTCACCATTCTGATTCTTAAACAGTTTATAGTTTGCATCAAAGGATTCATCAATGATAATAGGATTACCACAAGTGAAGCCAGATAAGGTAGACGGATCCACTGATGGTTCCTTTGCAGCAACCCATGTGGTTTTGGGGTACTGTTCAGGCTTCCAGTATGAACCATCAACATTCATTTTCCTCTCGAACCCTACACCCTCTTTCCTAGGGTTTCGGTTCAGATTCTGCTTTTTGAGGACATCACATGAAGTCTGATGCCCTTTGAGGCTTTTGTACATCCCTGTTTCAAGCAAAGTCTTCAACCTAGCATTTTCATCAGCAATAGTAGTGGTATCCTCAGCAGAGGGGTTAGTTACCACATCAGCAGTTGAAGATATTGCGACAGTGGCAGTAGTAGAACATTCAGCAACAGATGTAGCGTTATCACGCTCAATGCATTTTAGACATGGTGGTTCAAATCCTTCCTGAGCGGAGCTGATCTGTTGAGCGCGGAGTGACTCATTTTCCTTTTGAAGATATTCATGAGCCGCTTTCAATTTCTCAAGTTCTCGCTTCCTTTGAAGATAATCATGGGAAAGCTTTTCATGAGTTTTTGAGAGCAATTCATGAAGACTTTCAAGTTCTTCATACTTAACATGAAGATTTTTTATTTCTTCAATTAAGGACTGAGAACGGATCAGTTCCGCGTCCAACATGTCATCGCTTTTATCTAACAGTTTTTGAATATGTTCCATAGCTTTCTGTTGTTCAGTAGCAATTTTAGCAAGTGTTTTGTAGCTAGGTTTGGATTCACAATCGGAGTCATCTTCACTGGATGTTTGAAAGTAAGCATCACGTGATTTTACCTTGGCACCGCGTGCCATGAAGCAGTAGGTGGGAGCAGAGTCGTCGTTCTCATCATCATCAGTGTTGGTGACGGGGCCATTGTCTTCAGTGTTGAAGATGGACTTGGCAACGTAGGTTGTGGCTAGAGCCAGACTTGCAACACCAGAATCAGACTCCTCTTCAGACTCCACCTCCGCTTCTTCTGAAGCAGACTCCTCCTCTGAATCCATCTCCTTGCCAACAAACGCACGAGCCTTGCCAGATGAATTCTTCTTGTGTGATGAAGACTTCGATGAAGACTTGGAAGAGAACTTTGAGGATTTCTTCTTTTTCTTGTCATCAGAATCATATTCCTTGCTCTTCTTCTTCTTCTTCTCATTGTCCCATTGAGGACACTCAGAGATGTAATGACCAAGTTTCTTGCACTTATGACATGTTCTCTTCTTGTAGTCATGGGTAGAAGCTTCATCATTTCTTGAGCTAGATCGTGAAGACTTTCTGAAGCCTTTCTTCCTAGTGAATTTTTGGAACTTATTCACAAGCATGGCAAGTTCCTTTCCAATGTCTTCAGGATCATCAGAACTGCAGCCAGATTCTTCTTCAGATGAGGAAGCAACCTTTGCCTTCAAAGCGCGAGTTCGGCCATAGTTGGGACCATAGATGTCACGTTTCTCAGATAGCTGGAACTCATGTGTGCCGAGCCTCTCAAGTATGTCAGACGGATCGAGAGTCTTGAAGTCAGGGCATTCTTGAATCATCAGGGCAAGGATGTCAAATGATCTGTCAGGTGATTTGAGGAGTGTCTTGACGATTTCATGCTTGGTGATCTCAGTGGCGCCAAGTGCCTGAAGCTCATTTGTGATGTCAGTGAGACGATCGAATGTGTGCTGGACATTCTCATTGTCGTTTCTCTTGAAGCGATTGAAGAGGTTGCGAAGGACACTGATCCTTTGCTCTCTCTGGGTTGAGATGCCTTCGTTGACCTTAGAGAGCCAGTCCCAGACTTGCTTCGATGTTTCCAGAGCAATCACACGACCATACTGTCCTTTGGTCAGATGACCACAGATGATATTCTTGGCAGTGGAATCCAGTTGAACGAGCTTCTTGACATCAGCAATGGTGAGACCTTCACCCGTCTTGGGAACGACGTTTTGATGACAAACCAGAGGTCCACATCAATGGCTTCAAGATGCATGCGCATCTTGTTCTACCAGTAGGGGTATTCAGTGCCATCGAAGACGGGGAACGCAGCGGAGACTTCGATTATCCCGGCAGTCGACGTAGCTAAAACTCCAGGTGGTTAAACCGAATCACACAGAACAAGGGAGTACCTTGCTCTGATAACAATTGAAAGTGTTGTATATCGACTAGAGGGGGGGGTGAATAGGAGATTTTTATGAAAGACTTCAAAACATGGATGTTTCGAAGACAAACAATAGAACCGACCCTATTTATATGCAGCGGAAGGTAGACTACACTAGACAAACCATAGTCAAGGATTCAATGAAGTGAAAGCATGAAGACTAATAGCAGCTAGGCAGTATGGATCAGGATGGAAGATTGTATGAAGCCAATCAGAACAAGTAGTCACACAGTGAAGTCAAACAAATAAGGCAAGTAGGCAATGACTTCACAAAGAGAGACAATAAGTAAAGAGAAGGAAAGGATAGAACCAGTAGCTTGGGGAAGACAGTGATTTGTTAGACAAGTTCCAGTTGCTGTGACAACTGTACGTCTGGTTAGGGAGGCTGAGATTTAACTCAGAACACCGCGTCTTCACCTTATTCCCCTTGAGCTAAGGACACCTAGTCCTCGCCCAATCACTCTGGTAAGTCTTCAAGGTAGACTTCCAAACCTTCACATACTTCATTCACCGGCGATCCACAATGACTCTTGGATTCTTAGAACGCGACGCCTAACCGGCTGGAGGAATCACAGTCCTCAAGTGTAACAAGTGTTCTGATCACGTAGACAGAAAGACTTCAGTGATGCCTAACACTCTTTGGCTCTGGGTGTTTGGGCTTTGTCCTTGCAAGGATCTCTCTCTCAAATGCTTCGGAGGTGGGTTGCTCTCAAACGACAAAAGCCGTGTAATAACTCTGAGCAGCCACCAATTTATGGTGTAGGGGGTGGGCTATTTATAGCTACTAGGCAACCCGACCTGATTTTTCCGAAGTGACCCTGGGTCACTAAGGAACTGACATGTGTTCCAACGGTCAGATTTCAAACACACGCGGCAACTTTACTTGGGCTACAAGTAAAGCTGACTCATCCAGCTCTGGATAAGATTTGCTCTCATTGTCTTCGCTCGAAGACATAGGATTTGGTTGAGCATCACTTCAGTCACTCTGACTTTGTTCACTTGGACCCCACTTAACAATACGGTGGTTCCTATGACTCAACAATGTCTTCTTATGTCATAGTCTTCAATATGATTATCTTCATATACCACCATTGTCGTCAATGTCTTCATAAATTTTAGGGGTCATCTCCGGTAGGTAAACCGAATCAATGAGGGACTACTTCCTGTGTTATCCTGCAATTCTCACAAACACATTAGTCCCTCAACCAGGTTTGTCGTCAATACTCCAAAACCAACTAGGGGTGGCACTAGATGCACTTACAATTCCTGTTGTTTGTTGACCATGTTGAAAACATGAGAGGGCAGCGTCACGGCAAGCGCACCAAAGCGCGCGGAGGACGACAGCGAGGCCTCGGACGGCGGCGTTAACGATTTAGGAGATGGTGGGGCGGCGATGCGTGCGCTGAGGTGCAGCCAGCCGTGGCAAGTGGAAGCGGGAGGCCTCGCCGGCGCTTGTTTGGTTTTGGCGGCTGGAGGAAGACAGGACTGAAGAAACACGACATACTGTAAAAGCAGCAGGAGTACTTAAGAACCTTAACTGAAACCAGCAGGGGCACTTAACAACCATAGCTCAAAGCAGTATAAGTACTTATACAGGTTCAACCATACAAAGCACACCTCGAACAGTGCTACTTTGCCTACAGTTAACCAAGGGTGAGGCCGCCAAGCTCCAGGACAAGGCCCAGGCGCCACCCCACGCATCCACAACCTTCTGAAAGCGGCTTCATCTCGCAATGTGGTCAACAAACAAGATATTCGCTTTAGAGCCATGGAAAAGTAGGAACATAATCTTCTGTCCTATTCTCCAAGATGGACGGGCCTTCATTATTTGAGACCACCCATGAATAAGTATATTTTCACCTCCAAGGGGAATGGAGTAGGTCGACATAAACATCATGTTGTGACCAAGTGCAAGTCTGAGCCGACCATGGTCAGGCATCTGTATAGGAACAATAGAACTTTGCAGTTTTTGTTTCAAGAAGATCACAGTTGTAAAACTGTGTATAAGCAATAGTTTATGAACAACATATATAACATAAAACAGCTCGTACCATAAGTTTCTTGACACAGTTGGACCTCTTCAACGAGTGCAGCAGTCGCACACATATCCCACGTGGCCTTCCACCATTGAAACGCCCCACAAGGACCTCAAGACGATCAATAAAGTGTAGGAACATGTGGATGTCGTCATAGTCAACTTCAGTGCCATCAGTAACAGCCGAGTTGTTATAGAATAACAAACGAGTAGCCTGCTTAACTCTAAAAAAACCTACACGTGCCACCAATTATAAGAAAATAATAGTTAGAAGTAGCATCTTCGTGAGAGATTCGTTGCTACTTCTAAAGTTAAATTGTGATTTGTTAAACAGAATGGGTGGATTAAGAAGTATTCGAGGCAACAAGCAAGAACCTGATACTAACGTGGATGAACAATTGGAATGACGTCGGGGTGGAAGATCGCAGTGAAGATGAGACCAGGTTCTACGATTTCCATCAACATTCGTGCGCTAACTTTTAGTAAGTAACACTTGAGAAAGTTTATCCAAGTTCGGCCATAAAAAAGCAGCGATCTTCTTGGTTCATGAACCGAACTCGGAACTTATATCCATGGCTTGTTTTCACTTTGACCATTAAACTGGTGTAGTCTGTTATGGCAAGGCCGAGCATCTTGAGTACATGTGTTCTAGAAGAGCAAATAATGCACTGCAGGAAAAATAATATGAGAACACAATGTATTCCCTATCCAAATCTAGAAATAACTTGTTGACCATCGTACTAGTAGTACCTTTTATCCAAATATAGCACTCGAAATTTCCAAATTAGTCGACATCATGTTAAAAAAAACCACCCTCCCGGATAGAAAAGAGGATTCTAGGAACATACTGTGCGCATTTTAAAATCATGTGTTAGGATGAGAAGAAACAAGTGTGGCATCTCTCCGAGGGCGCAGAAACCTGTAGGGTCCTCGCACTTTGGGCACTGCAAATGAAACACACTAGATTTAGTAGGAAGAAAAATGCATCAACGGCGGCGGCTGCCATCCTAGGATTACACGCGACCAAGGGACTTGGATTTATTGGGGATGGATGAAGAATTCGTACCTGGTTCTGCATGAGAAAACCCTATGCAATCGCCGAGAGGGGGTTTTCTCTGAACAAGCTGACGAGGGAGAATGGGATTCAGGTCCAGTGAAATATTGCCGCTTCGTCCTTCCAGCTTACTGCTAAAGCTGGAAAGGGGGGTTTGTGATTTGACGTCTCATTAGGCATTATTGCAGTGCTACGACCGGGGCGTGTCTACCGTGCAGTTGTGATCTCTAATTTGTGCATATGGCACGTGGACCCCGTTGTCGGATGCCCTACATATCAGCGAAAGGAAGTAGAAAGACGAGAGTAACTAGTTACACAAAAATAAATTTTTGACAGAGAGATACTCCCTCTGTAAAGAAATATACAAATCTTTTATATCACAACTTTATACATACAAAATTATATCTGACGGATAGGAAGGAAACTATGGCAATTTTGCAAAAAGGTACCCACACACCTCTCCATATTTGCAAATAAGGGCTTCCCTCATTATCCTTTTCTCTCACAAGACAAAATACTCATACAAATGCATCTTGATGTTACGTGCAACGCACGGGCATTATGGGGGTTCAGCTTTTTTTGAGACAATTATGGGGGTTCAGCTAAGAATATAATACTCAGACAGGCTCACGGTTCTGGACATGGGCCGCAGGCCCACCCTGCATGTTTGGGGGCCCATGTGTTCTACCTCAGTGCTTTTCATATTGCAAGCGATTGGTACATCGCTGGTTTTAGATGCTGTCGCAAGGCGAATACACGAAATTGAATAAAGCACGGCAGCTGTTGGAACGAAATCGAACGACAGTTCCTACACAGCAATGAGAGTTGCAATTCTATCAATGATATACCATGTGATAAATAATACTGTCGTATTACTTATACACATAGGACACTTGTTTTACCATGCCAGATTATTACATCAAAATCTCTCGTAGGATAGATCAGTTCGGTAGTTGCGTGCTGCTACTGAAGAATTTCAAAGTTGATTTGGACCAGCTCTCCTTGCCGAGAAAGTTCGATTTTGAGATAATCCCCTACCACAAGATATGATTTAGATTTGAACCTTGACCATCCTTTAGCATCAATCATCATGCGACCATCCTTTGTACTTACGGTATATTGAGGAGGTTCATTCACACCAAGGCTGCGCATGGTAAGTGAAACTTGGCCATTGTCGCCCGGATTGTTGAACGACTCCCTTGTTGCTCTAGGAATTGTCTATTTGCAAACAAGAAGACATACCCAAATAGTTTGATCAACATAGTGAATCATGCGAAACAACATGGAAAGAAAAATAAAGAAACACTTGGGCAGCCAATGCTTACCAAGAAGGTGGACATGTCAGTTTTTGTAAGGACTTTGGTATATGAAGTGCGAACTATTGCCCAGTATGTTGCCGCTGCACGGGCCGGAGCAGATGCAAGTGCAAGTGTTGGTGCAGGTGCCGAAGCCGCTACTGCTACCGGAGATGGTGCTCCTTGTAGAGTTGGTGCCGGTGTCGGAGCACGTGCCGGTGTCGATGCCCGATCCTCCGGTAGATCAGCCTGATCCGCTAACACGGTCGGTGCCCAATCCTCAGCTAGATCAGACTAAGCTGCTGCTGCTATCAGTGCTAGAGCAACTGCCGGTGCTCGATCCGTTGCTGAAGGTGGTACCGATGTGCGAGACAGCGGCGATCGTGTCTGGTCTGCTATGATCAACTTTCTAACTTGACTAGGCTTCGTGACCGTGATCCAGTTTTTCTCTTCATTTCTTTTAAACGCGAGAAGGACTAATTGTGGCATTTTTGTTAAACCAAACTGTAGTTCATCATAGGGATTCCGCTTGTACTCAGGCAACAGACTGGTCGAATTTTTTCCAGTAATATAAGTGATGGACAGTGCCTTCGTTACTGACACGACATAAGAAGTGAAACCTGCAAAAATATCCATCTTAGAGCAACCCAAACGGTTTATTCTGTGATGAATGTCACATGGAAAAACCTGCATCGTAAAATTGCAGGAAAAGAAAGAAAACATGACATTAAATCAATAAGATTTAGACAGTAAATCAATAAGATTTACTTGATGTGACACGAGTGAATCCTTACCAGGAAATCACTATGTTGAAGTACTAAACAGAAGATTGATCGCCCAACTACGGGTGGCATGCAGGGGCCCCGCCTACTCCCACAAGTAGAACAGTCCAAAGGTCGTGACAAATTGTATGGACCGAACATCCATGGGACTGGAAATCCTGGTGGGTGCGATAAACCCTGCAATGCATACAGATATTGGAGTGTAACCATAATTGATAAACCGTCCTCACAAAAAAGATGAGCTGGATACTTCAAAATATACAGACTGAATTGACTAGACAGACATTAACATAGACCTTTCTCAGGACTCACCACACACCAAAAGCTGCAGTACTAAAAAACAATACAGGGTTCACAAACACAAATCAAGTACTAAACAATATTACTTACTACAGACAAGCAAAGTTGAACTAATTAAACTCTGCAGACTATTTCTTGCCACCGACCTACGGGATGAACGCCGCATAACTGACTAGGCCATGGACTTCGTGAGAGATGTCTACATGCACCATCACCAGCTCGACAACCTTGGAGAACCTAATAGAGTGGTCTTTCCACTCATAAACATGATGATGAAGATAGGCCGCATCATATTTGTTGGGAAGCTTTACAAGAATCACACCCTTCATAATCGAAGGCACAACCAGGAAATTGTTGTGGTCAAGTATAGCCTCGAGAACACGCCTAACAACAGTGCTACAGGAAAACACTAGTTCAGGACACGTAGCGACAAGGACACAACAGCTGGAGTTTAGCAGTGGAACTCATCCTCAGGTCTTCCAGTTCACACGGCATGACTTTGAGAACTTCATCTCCACTGCGGACCTGGTTCTAATTCAAACGGAAACCATATTTTATTACTACCTCCGTTCAGAAATATAAGATGATTTTCGATGTTATACTCCATATATGACTACATATACGCACAGAATTGAGTGAACAAAGACACTAGAACATGTCTTCAAAGGCATGAGAGCAGAGGGATTACTTGCAATATCCATAACACAAGTTATAGAGGAAAATATACCCTCTTCAAAGGTAAAGTAGCATTGATGTTCATAAAGTACTACCTCCGTCACAAAATTCTTGTCTTAGATTTGTCTAGATACGGATGTATCAAGTCACATTTTAGTATTAGATACATCCGTATCTAGACAATCTAAGACAAGAAATTTGGGACAGAGGGAGTAGTTGAAACTAATTTATAAGAAAATAGTGTCAACCTCTCGCATGTTTTGGTCAAAAGAAGAATTTAGAACCGTCATTTGCACAAAAAAATCACATGAAAGATCACCTAGAAAGTTGTACTTCTAGTACTAGTACTGCGTGTTAGATGAAAAAACACGATCAAGATCGAGAAAAAGATCGTCAAGAAGAGATATTACCTGGACTTGCTTAATGAGGGATCCCGGAGAGTGGGGCTTGGACAAGGCGATGGACTTGAGCTTCTCTGCGGTAGTCTCGGCGGGGTGCTTGCGCTTCTTCGTACCATGAGCCTCGACGATTTTGGCCAGAGCCATAGAAATCACTTTGGCCGGTGCTCCAGCGTCCATCAAGAAACTGTCAAATAGAAAAAAAGAAACCATAATCACAAACCCAAAAGAAGAAAAGAGAGGGAGTTATAGGATCAGTCTCGGGGTTGCAAGACCGGGCATTGGCCATAATCAACACCATTGATGCGCTCACCTTTCCTTCTTTGGGAGAGAAGAACAATGGCAGAAGCAGGTCGGGGTTTTCTTGAAGAAATGAGGAACAAGATGAGGGAGAAGCGAGTTGGGTAGAGAGGAAGCTGAGAGAGAAGAGTGAAATGATGGTTGCTTCATCCGTCCAACTTACTGCTGGAAAGGAGGGGGTTTTGTGATTTGACGGCTCATTGGGCATTACTGTGGCGCTTCGAACAGGGTAGTCTACCGTCACTCTAATACGGAGTAATTTAGTGCATAGCTGGTGGACCCTGATGCTAGCTGTCCCACACGTCAGCGAAAGTGAGTAATTTAGTGCATGGCTGGAGGAGGATCCACACCGTAGAGCGTGTCCACTATTTTTCTGAAGAAGAAAAATGATTATAGCAAGCGTTTCCACTCTGACGACAGAGGAGTGCGAAACACGGCAGCCACTTGAATACACACAGTGCTCCTACTACTAGGCATGTGTAGTGGTTCATACGTCAGTACTACATAATCTTGTTGCTAGTGTAGTAAGATATGACGACAACAAATGATGTTGTGCGCATGTCAACTATATGAACAGTAATGTAGTAACATAGTACCGCTTTCTCGACTGTCCCATCGAGAATGAACCGTGAGATCAATGTTAACAGAACTAGGTCTACAGCGCACGGAGAGTACGGTGCTACATTACTACATGAAACGTGAACCATATGAAGCATGGATAGTGTTAGGCAGGGTTTATGAAGGGTGCACGGGATGGGAGAAAAAGTTCCCTTCTCGACTCACTTTTGGGTGTTTGGCAGAGGGCATGAAGGGTGCATGAGTCCACACTAGTAGGTTAACACAAATACACGAAGAGGAAACAACTACTCCCTCCGTCTAGGTGTGTAAGTCATCTTACGTTGTGCACTGCGACCAAGGCGGAGAGGAAAACGAAAAAACTTAATGTCTTTTTGCTAATTAATAGCATTGCATGCAATGAACTAACCACTGCATGTCATGTTTATTAGTCTCAACCATTGAAAGCATGCACGACCCACATCTCTTATTGGTTGATATGTCACAAAACTAGAAACGGGGAGGGAGTTAATGTACCGTGCCTAAGTGTTTTGGGATTATTTGGTTTTCGTAAGGTGACTTACACACCTAGATAGAGGAGTATATTGAGATGAAAATGCAACCAAACACACCCACACGGATCGTGCTACAGTGACTGATATGCACCATCTGAGTTTGATCCAATGGTCATGTTGCGCCGAGAGATGGACATGCCCATGCAGAGGGGGCCTAAACACCACCGAAGTCCCTCTGCTTCTCGAGGCGCAGAACGTTGGTGATGCAGGGGGCAAAACGGCTAAAAGGCAATGCAATCTATGGGAAGCCGGAGGGAGCCAGCCGAGGAGTGGGGAATCTTTTTGTTTTCACCATGGTAAAACACTAGTCGATGACTTCTCACATCACGGAGCAATGTGTTTTACAGGCGGAGTCATCATGACTAATTGCAGTCGCGCCTGCTCCCGTCAATCAAAAAATTCAAAGTCCTGCCGCACTCAAACAACATAGCAACGCCGCGGTTGATATTTAAATTTACCTGCCGGCAAGTAGATAAAAAATGAGGTGAAAAAACAAATGTGGCAGCGGCCTAGCTAATCGGTCGAACTAGCCCAACTAGCTAGCCACCGTGCTTCACTGATGTACTCGGCAGGAAAAGTAGTCTTTCGTGATTTGACAACTCATTTACTTGCTTCGGCGAAAACGCGCAGTAGGGCATCCCACGTCAGGAAGAATATATCCGTGCACCACCCAGGAGGAACCCGAAACCACACGGTAAGGTGTGCCATGTCTCGGCACGGAGGAAAAATGTGCGTGTAAAAATTTATTGTATCAGACAAAGTACCTATGGTTCGACCTCGGGACCCAGCTAGTCGGTCGAAAACACCCCACTAGCCACACAGCTTCATCATGCTAACATGGCACGAAGGATAGGTGTGGTTAGCTCCGTCTCGACCAGCCACAACGTCTCTTGTTCTAGGCGAATCTTCTATTTTCCATGCTTTTTTAGTTGTAATAACACCACGGCAAGCTAGAGCTGCTCTTCGTGTGTGCCCGTGCAAAGGTTAGACGATGGAGAGAAGAGAGAGACCACAGACCTGGGACCCACCAGTAAGTGAGTCAACGGTCATGCACATGTTGGCGAGGCACTCCCTCTACTCTACTCAACGTAATACTGTATAAAATCAAGTTATGGGACAAAGACAACAACCGTTGTTGTTTCAGGCTATCGACTTACGCTTTGTAGTCCAGGTTGCCAGTTCGAATCTCGTCTTTCATATTTGTTAGTTTTAGGTCCAAATTTGATTAATGACAAGTGGAACCCCCGTGTGTTTTTCCGATATTTCAGTGTAGGATGTTTTTTTTTTGAACAAACACTTTGCACGGTTAGACCAGTAACGACACAAGTTACACGTAGTTTGCAAGTTTACGAACAAAAATGACAGTGGCATAGAATATCACATCCACCCCACAGCTTAGATGCTATGGTGATACGACTTTTTACACCGTTGGAAGTGAGATCCAATGGCTTGGGAGTAGTATTTGTAATTATGCGCAATTTCCAAACTCTCCAAAGGATTTTTTGCAAATAAAACATTCAGGCCTTGCATGTGCCGCTGCATCTTGGATCCAACGGCTGCCTGTTGCTCATATTAGGTGCTCCCCGTAGCTTGATTACCCGCTATGGTGATATGAGCCTCTAGGTCGTATGATCAGTGATCAGATGGCACATGTGTAGTACTTGTACTTTCTGCGCAATTCCCAAACTCTCTCAACCGTATATTGTAAAAACATTCAAACCTCCTACTGTGGTCCGTTAAATCTCCATGAACTCGTATCACCATAGAATCTATGGTGCGGGAGCACCTCATATTCTCCCCTACGAGAAAACATAAGGTGCTCTCCCAGCTTGGCTGCTACAGTGATACGAGCTTCGAGGTCGTTTGATCTGAGATCCAATGGCATCTGAGCAGTCTCAGTGGCCGAAATCTTTGGGGGCTTCTCTGCAAAAAATCATTCGAACCACCGAGGAGGTGTTGGGTCACAAATCCAACGGCTCCGAAGAGCTTGTATCACCAAAGCATCTAAGGTGTGGTAGCACATGATATTCTTACATACAAGAGAATATGATGTCCTCCTTCATCTTAGATGCTACGGTGATACGAGCTTCGAGGTCGTTTGATCTGAGATCCAATGGCATCTAAGCAGTCTTTGTGCTTGTAAGCAGTGGCCGAACTCTTTGGGGGCTTTTCTGCAAAAAAACATTCGAACCACCGAGCAGGTGTTGGGTCACAAATCCAACGGCTCCGAAGAGATTGTATCACCAAAGCATCTAAGGTGTGGTAGCACATGATATTCTTACATACAGGAGAATATGATGTCCTCCTTCATCTTAGATGCTACGGTGATATGAGCTTCGAGGTCATTGGATATGGGATCCAAGGGCATCTGAGTAGTTTTTGTACAAATTGTGTGCAATTCTCAAACTCATCAAGGTTTCCTGTAAAAATATTAAGACATCATGTGAGCTGCTATATCTTAGATCTACAAGCTCCAAGCAACTCGTATCGGCATATCTAAGGTATGGGGGCACATGATATTCTCCCGGGGAGGGCTGGGTGGTGCACAACCAATCGGTGGTTGGGAGGGTGGGGACAAATATAATCTAAACAGCTGTAAAAAGAGCTTCACAATTTTATCTAAGGTCGAGGGGGTGACCCGTGACAATCATAGCTCCACCTAATTAAACACAACAGTTGCATGTACTGTAGTACTAGACCTAATATTCATGTTCGTTTTAAATATTGAATTGAGGACCGTGCATGTCTTACATTTTACTCCCTTCGTTCCTGTATATTAGTCTTTTTGGAGATTTCAAGTAGACTGGCACATACAGATGTATATAGACATATTTTAGAGTGTAGATTCACTCATTTTGCTCTGTATGTAGTCGCTTGTTGAAATCTCTAAAAGACTAATATTTAGGAAAAGCAGGAGTATTTTTGAATTCGTGTCATACATGCATGGTTTGGAAAAATAGATGCACTATACTTATTGGATTGTTGTTGTGTTTGTGTGTGGGTGTCTATGTGTGTGTGTGTGGTCATATGCTTGATACATACAAAGTTTTCTCACCTCCATATTGTTTATCTTATAAATTTGAATTTGCATTGAAAACTAACCAGGGATACCATGAAATGTGAAATCCATGTTGAGATCACTATATCACAAACTCACTCTAATTCAACAACTCGTCATAAATCAATTACCATGTTGAGATTAGTATTTGCAAGGAAAAAATGGGCATTGTAATACACATAGATTCATTCGACAATTTAAAAGGTTCCTTTCGTATTCTCGAATTGTAGGACCCAACGGTGTACCAGCCAGACCTTGGCTCGTGTATCCTAAAAAAGTAAAAAAAAAACAGGCTCGTGTCCTTCTGGTGGCGTGCGTGGTATGCACATTAGGCATCCCCAACTAGTCAAGCCTCTGTGTTTCGAGTCGAAATATCTGGCGGCCAGAAGTCCAGCCCTAGGAAATTCCCCTCATGTCCCCGGTCCATAATGACTACCGATGAACAACGGATGGATGCTTTAGAAACTATACACCGTTACCTACCATGCCGATGTCACACCCTGCATTTTGTAACATGTTATTTGTAACTTTGAAGCATGAAAATTTGGACCAGCAAAAATTTTTAGCATCATTTGGCTTTTATTTGGAATTGAGTTTTCTTCATTTGCTTTTTCATGTGCTCATTAAAGTCAACTATGATCTCTTGTAGATTTCATCTCTATACTCAAGACTTCTGCCCAATGATCATGCCAAGTGTTATATAACAATATAGTATTTTCTTACAAAATTAATTTGGCCAAAAAGTATTTTATAAATTTAGTTTTCCAAAAACCCCTGAATTGAGATTTGCACTGCAAGTACTTGATTTAGAGGGAGAAAATTATTTCAAAAGGTTTATTTGAGACCTAGTAGTCATAAGACTCCCAGAAACCACAAAGGTACAATTTTAAAAGTTATTTTCCTATTTTATTTAAAAGCTTTCTCTTAAGGCCAGAAATGGTCTTTAATAGGAGAAAATTATTTAACTGTTTCAAAAATATTTGCCAAAATTCAAAGAGACTCATAGGACATATATTTTCCATATATAAGAGTTTCAACACTTGGTCATGTTCAAAATGATGGGCTAAACCCTCTAAAACCCTTTCTGGATATTTCAAGCTTTTGAAATATTTACAAAGGAAACTTTCTCCAAAAATTCCAGGGAAATTCCATCATGTCATATATGACATATTTGATGATCTTGCCAAGTCCCATGCCTTGGGAAGCAAGAAAACATCCTCAAACCCCTTCATAACCATTCTGTCCATATTTGAAGTCTGAGCAACTTTACATTGCCAAACTTGTCCAAATGCTCTCAAACTTGTTGCACATGCTAGAATGACCTAATAAGGCATCTAGACCAAATGGCAGAAGATTTGGAATAGAGCAACTTGATCTGATCACCTCAAAACCCTTTCTGTTCAAATGCAAATTTGAACAACTTTACATTACCAACTTTTTATCTGGAGCTTCAAACTTTGTGGACATGATCAATACCCCAAATGATGATGCTACACCAAGTGGTGCATCAAGGGGAGATGATTAGCTTGACTCAATCAAGATGAAACTGTTTCTGTTGATTTCTAGGGTTCACCAAAGTTACATTGGCTAGTTTCTCCAAATGAGCCCAAATTTGGTGAAGCACCCTATTTTCTCATGTCTTTCATCCCTGTCAAGTGCCATGTCAAGTGGAATTCATTTACTTGACCAAACACTGATCAAACACCTTCTGCAGAATTTCTAAAACCTCCAACTTGACCACTTTCACTTTTCTCCATGGCCTCAACTTCTTACCACAGGCTCATTGAGTTACCAGCTACCTCCAGTAACTCCCCCAGCACCTCAGCTCCATGATTGGAGGGTGAAACCCCTGTTTTACCTTGCTGTACAGTAGGGTTCTACCATTTCACCAACACCCTCACTCTCTCTCTGCATCCCCAGGGCATCCAAGGCCTCAGGGCATTTCTTTACTCCTCCCTCTACGTGCTCGACACTGTTGGACATGCTGGATCGGACCAAACCGGCGAGAGCGCGGCGATGCCAGTCAAACGCACGCTCTGGAGCGCGCAACAGTGCACCCCGCACGCTGGCTCCAGCCAATCACCGATCCCCGACAGCCTCGGGCCTCCCCTCGCGCCAGTCGAGGCGCCTCGACGTCCGCGACCTCCCCGGCGCTGTCCCCCCTCCTCCTGCGCCCTCCAGTGAACGTCGTTGCACGCGCACCGGCCGCCCGCTTCGGCCATTCTTCTGCTTCACACGCGCGCGTGCCTCTGACGCTCCCCCGCTCCTCCTCTCACCTCAGCTGGACGTAGAGCTCGTCCAGGAACTCCCCAGACTCATCCCCGTCGCCTCCCGTGCGCTGTAGCGTCGAGCCGGAGCTCGCCGGCGCACTGGACCACGGGGCTCCGCCGAGCCCCTATAAATAGGACCTCCCGAGCCATTCCAACAGCACCAGCAGCACCTCCTCCTCCCCAGCATCACTCCTGCATCACCAGCTCGACCCCAGGAGGTCCCAGTGCTCGGGATCGACCGGAGCTCCGCCGCGTCGGGCTGCCGGCGATCTCGAGGTACGGGCCTCCCCTGCCTCTCCTTCCACCCGTTTCGGAACCGCCGCACCTCACTGACTCTTTCCCCCTCGTTTCCCCTCTCTGTGGCAGCCGGAAACAGCCGCAGCCACCACCCTCCGACGAGCTTCCGCCGTCCCACCTCGCCGCCGGTGAACCAGGACTCCCCGCCGTGCCGCACCACCACCACAGCAACCGCAACACGACACTGAGCTCATCCCTGCCTTCTGTTGCCGTCGCCGTGGCCGGAATCCTCGCCGGTGAGCTCGCCGCCGCCGTGGCCGTGGGGTTAGAGATGACAGGTGGGCCCCGCCTGTCATCCCCCCACCTCTCTCCCCCTCCTCTGTGCCACTGACCCACGGGCCCCGCCCGTCAGGTTTGAAAACCTGACGTGCGCGCGCTGGCTCCCGTGCGGCTGGGCCAGTCCGTCTGGGCCGTGCACTGTGGCCTTCCCTGGCCCAGTGCACAGGACCCTTTTTCATTTTTCTTTTCTGTTGACGTTTTAAACATTTATACAGAAAAGAATATTGATCCAAATTAAATATTTCCAACTCCTAAAATCTTGCAATATTCCGACCTATTTAATGGTACTACTTTCATTCAAATCCATGAAACTTTGCTGTACTGTTCAAATTTAAATTCAAATTTGAGCAGTATAAATCATGTTCAAAAATCAATATATTCTATTCTGTAACTCCAAAACTCCAACTAAGATTTTTTCCCCATCTTAGAAATCTCTCTAGTATTTTACAAAAATGAGTTGACATTTTTCTGAGCACTTTGATTTTTCTGTTTTATTTGTCTTCTTATTTTCCCGTGGTTATTATGCGACGTATAGATCCCGTATTTGACGAAGTTGCTGTGGAAGAAGAAGGAGAAGGACTTGAAGACTTTGAAGACCAAGCCAATCCAGGCAAGCAGCCCTTTGACCATGATACACTTGTTCTCGGAACCCGTTTGTTTCCGATGCATGATGATAGGGTTACGATGGTGACCTAGATGAACCACCACATGATGCATGTTTTATTGTTGACCTTGCTATATGCTAGATGACATGCAATAGGTGGTCATGATGCTTATATGATGCATGACATGATCTTGATCTTGCTATGTGCTAGATGACATGCATATGGTTAGTGGTTATGATTAGTGATGCATGAGTGACATGAACCTTCATGGTTGAAGTCTTTGCATAAAACCCCGTCGGGTGCCATTTATGCCCGAGGAAGATGATGATGATGAGTTGGGTGACCACTTGATGACGAAGTGGTGTGCCAAGGCAAGTGGGTGTGTTTTTCAAACGGATTGGTTGAAGTTGCGACCGTTATTCCAACCATACATGTGCAACCACACTACCCCTTATGGGACGGGGCTTTATTGATTACTTAGGTCGATACTAGCATGGTGCCCGCATTACTAGTGACGGGAAGACTTGAGGTCTTTCCCGGGACGGGGTCGTGCTTGGATAGACGACCATGACTGTTTTCACAGGGCACCGGACACACCGTTGGTCCTTTCGGGTACACGTGAACATTGAAATTAGGGCAAGTCCCGTGATCTATTGTTTGTACACGAGGGCCGTGTGCCAACGAGTGGACTCTATGTTAGTGTCGTCTAAGGAAAGATAATGACCGGGTGCTTACCCCGGGTACTTGAGGTACCGCGGGTCGTGGATGACATGGAAGTTCCCCGGATCTTGTGGGTAAAGTGTACAACCTCTACAGAGTGTCAAACTATTCGAATAGCCGTGTCCACGGTCATGGACAGTTGGGTAACCGCTCTTGGGCTACGTCCAATGTTTGTGAAACCATGCGTGTGTATGTGAGTCAAGGTGGTGACTTGACTCAATGAGATGAATCATATTCATGTTGATGTCGGTAACCTGTCTTCGAGGTTACGCGAGGTTATTGATGCATAAACTTGATGGTAGAATATTTGTTCTAGCCTTGCTAGATTGATTATTTTTATTCAATTGCACTGTTACTTGAACCACATCGTGGGTTGCTTGCGAGTACATTCAAAGTACTCATTGGCTTGCCACTGGTTATTTAATTGGCCAGGCATGGAAGAGCAGGATTATGAGGAAGAGTTCTTTGGAGACGAACATGCGAACTAGGACGCTATCCCAGTCAGAATGCCTGTAGGGTTAAGGCAGATGGCATGGGTTCTACCCGTTTATCGAAGACTTCTGCTATTTGAGTTATTTCCCATTCAGCCCGTGAGGCTCTATCTATGTAAGACTTGGCCATAATGGCCTTAATTCGTGTAAGACTATTTGTATGGATGTAAGACTCTTGTTATTTCAGCTTCCGCGTGTTCAGTGAGCATTGATCTTTGGGATCACTGTACACGTGCATTCGGTGATCTCGACTTCTAAGTCGGGGTCCCCACAGAGCTGGTATCAGAGCCATCCTGACTGTAGGAAGCCTTAGTTAGGATGGGCGTTAGTTAGTTGAGACCCCTTTTCAAAAACCTTCTGAACCTCTCTTCTTTTCTAAACCTGAGATTTCCTCAGCTTATTAACCCCTCCTATTCCACCTTTGTAGATGGCCGCTGTTCGCGAAGAGCACCTGACCACTGGGTTTCCCCTACTTCTCGAGGATAGCCTCCAGGAGTGTCAGTTCCACGGAGCACCCATCCTCACCTACCTTGAGCATTGGGTGAGCGATACTGAGGTGGAGTACCATGTGGAAGTGATCGTGAAGGCAAACGATCCTCCCACAAGTTGGTTCTTCGAGGGACCCCAGATGGCGACACTACCACTCGCTGTTGAGGCTGCTGCACTCAAGGCACTAACTCGTCTCCGCGAGCTTCTTCCGGAGATGGCAGCCAAGATGGCAACTCGCTTCTTACCTTACAGGAAGGAAGGTAACGAAGAAAGCAGCGCACTAGCCCCTCCACTGAAGGAAGGACTCTCGCTTCGGTTCCAGACCTACTTTAGTCTATGTGCCGACAGCTTGGCACAAGACTTGGCCTCAGAATCAATGAAGCTTCGAGAAGAACTTTACAAGACCAAGGCACTTCTTCGTCGAGCTCAAGAGAAGGCAAACAGGATCAAGAAGGAAGGAGCACCTTCTGGACAATCCGCTATCGCATATCGGGGCGGAAGGCCCTCCGAGGATGTGTCTTCCAAGGGTGAAGAACCACCTCGGCGACGCCGGATGACGGCAAGGGAATACCGCAAGCTTTTCCCTGCACCACCGTCGAAGCACCGTCGTATCCAACTCCTCCACTCCCCCACTCCCTCCAGCGACAAGGGAGCCCAGACAGATGAAGACAAGGAGGAAGACCCAGAAGAGCCGGAATACGCGACCGAGCATTCCGCCGCTTATGCATTATTCGCTACTCGGATATGCCAGTTGTAACCCCTACGGTAGGATAGGTCGTGTAACCCCTATGCGCAGTCGAGTCCTTGTATGGTTCATATGAAACCATCTAGTGTTTGCTTTTGTTGTGTCTGGATGTATGTCGTAATCTTCCTTCAGGAATGTGTAAACGACTACATCACCCATTTGGATTTTAATGAATCAGTTTTGGCCTCTCGGCCCTTGCATGATTTGATTTAGTGTCACACCCACCCCCTTACTAGGCGCCCACCTTTCTTGCTTTCCCTCTTCCGAGTCATGATACCTTTTACCGCTCCAATAGGATGCCTGTTGTAACTCGTACTGGTACCTCTACCCAGCAGCCCGAAACCGGAGCATCCTCTCAGCCAAAGGCAGGCCACGACCAAACCAACGACCAAGCTCCACCACCACCTCCTCCAAGCATGGACATGGCTCAGCTTCTCCAAGCTTTCCGAGAGGAACGCCAAGCCAACACTGCAGCTCTTCAGCTGATTGCTCAAGCTGTCACCAACAACCGCCAGCCGGTGGGGAATGGCAATGGACGTTCCACGTTGGCAGAGTTCAAGAAGCATGCACCGCCAACCTTCATCGAGACTGCTGAACCCCTGGATGCAGATGACTGGGTCCGTTCCATTGAGGAAATCCTGGAACTAGTCGGATGCACCGAAGATCGTGAGAAGGTGGCTTATGCAGCCCACTGCCTCGGGGGAACTGCTAGAGCTTGGTTGGATGGATTCAAGGTCATGCATGCTGAACAAGACATCACTTGGGTTAACTTCAAGGCAGAATTCCGCAAGGCCCACATTCCTTCCGGAATCATGGCTATCAAAAAGCGTGAGTTCCGAGCCCTGAAGCAAGGAAGTGGCACTGTCAAGGAGTACATGCAGAAGTTCAGCATTCTGTCAAGGTATGCCCCTGAGGATGTCAGCACTGATGCTGCCAAAAGGGAGCGCTTCATGGAAGGCCTTAATCAGACTCTGCAATACTCGCTTGTCGTGTGCGACTGCCCATCTTTCCCTGACCTGGTGAACAAGGCACTTATGCTTGAAGACAAGCGGCGTGCTTTGGAAGACACTCGCAAGCGCAAGTTGGTCAGTAAGGGAAGTTCCAGCAACCAGAAGCCTCGTCCGTGGCAGTCAGCCCTGGCCAAGCCCACCTATCAGCAGCCAAGAGCTCCTGCACCTCGTGCCAATCCTCAGCCTCAGCAGTATGCCAACCCCAGGCCAGCTTTCAACCCCAATACCAGTGGTGGCAACAAGATCAACACTCTAAACCAAGTCACTTGCTTTGGGTGTGGTCAGCCCGGACACATCTCCAGGGTGTGCCCCAACAAGAAGCCTGATGCCCCGCGCCCCAATGCGTAGAACCAGGGACAAGGCCGTGGAATGCCACCAAGGAACCCAGCTCCTCGCAATCCACCGAACCATGGGAAGGGGCGTGTGAATCACGTCACTGCTGAAGAAGCCCAGGAAGACCCGGACGTCGTGCTGGGTACGTTCCTTGTCAACTCAGCACCTGCAACTGTCTTGTTTGATTCTGGAGCAACGCATTCATTTGTCACTCAAAGATTTGCATTAAAAAGTGGCATGACCCCTACACCCCTGAATAACCCTATGGTGGTACAAACCCCCGGAGCCGAGATGAGAGCCAAGATAGTCTGTAAAGGAGTCAGTATTACCATTAACGGTGTAGACTTCCTAGCAGACCTTATCATCCTGAGATCGCAAGGCTTGGATGTGATCTTAGGGATGGATTGGCTCAGTAAGCACCAAGGCTTGTTAGACTGTGCCAATCGGATAGTCACTGTGACCAATGACCAAGGAGTTGAAGTCAAGTTTGCCCCCAACTCCTCTTCCGCTCAAGCCGCTAAGGTCAACTGTCTGTCTGAAGTTGGGCTAGATCAAGTACCGGTGGTATGTGAGTATCCTGATGTCTTTCCGGATGAACTACCGGGAATGCCCCCTGACCGTGACATTGCGTTCATCATCGAGCTCATGCCCGGAGCAGGACCCATCTATAAGAAGCCTTATAGAATGGGGACGGAAGAATTAGCCGAGTTGAAGAAGCAGCTAGAAGAGCAGCTAAGGAAGGGATTTATCCGCCCGAGTGCCTCCCCTTGGGGATCTCCTGTTCTGTTTGTGGCAAAGAGGGACGGTACCATCCGCTTATGCATTGACTATCGTTCCCTCAATGAAGTTACAATCAAGAACAAGTATCCACTTCCCAAAATCGAAGATCTGTTTGATCAGCTCAGCGGAGCCAAGGTATTCTCCAAGATCGACCTCAGATCTGGGTATTACCAGCTGAAGATCAGACCCCAAGATATTCCGAAGACATCATTCGTAACCAGATATGGCCTGTACGAGTGCACGGTCATGTCCTTTGGGTTAACCAATGCCCCAGCTTACTTCATGTATCTCATGAATAAAGTCTTCATGGAATATTTGGACAAGTTCTTTGTTGTCTTTATTGATGACATTCTTGTGTTCTCGAAGTCGGAGGAAGAGCATGAGCAACATCTGAGGATGGTCCTAGACAAGCTTCGTGAGCACCAACTGTATGCCAAATTCAGCAAGTGTGAGTTCTGGCTGCACAAAGTTGGATTCTTAGGTCATGTCTTGACCGAGGAAGGATTATCTGTTGATCCTGCAAAAATCGAAGCTGTGATCCAATGGCAATCTCCAACGACCGTCAAGGAAGTCAGAAGCTTCCTCGGATTAGTGGGCTATTACCGCAAGTTCGTGGAAGGATTCTCTAGCATTGCACGACCAATGACTCAGCTCCTCAAAAAGGACAAGAAGTTCGAGTGGACGCCAAAATGCGAAGAGTGCTTCCAAGAGCTCAAGAAGAGATTGACCACCGCCCCAGTTCTGGCAACACCTGATATTCACAAGGAGTTCGTGATATATTGTGATGCCTCTCGAACCGGATTGGGAAGCGTTGTGATGCAAGAAGGCTGCGTCATAGCATACCTCTCCAGGCAGCTACGACCCCATGAGGAGAACTACGCTACTCACGATCTTGAGCTAGCGGCAGTAGTTCATGCCTTGAAGACATGGCGGCATTACCTCCTAGGGAAACGGTGTGAGATTTACACAGACCACATAAGTCTGAAGTACATTTTCACCCAAAAGGAATTGAACATGAGGCAGCGGAGATGGTTGGAACTCATCAAAGATTATGACCTCAGTGTTCAGTATCACCCTGGGAAGGCTAACGTGGTGGCCGATGCCTTAAGGAGGAAGGCTTGCTCTTTGAATGCCGTTATTCAAGAAAGGCAGGCAACCTTGTTTAAGGAGATCGAACAATTCAGTTTGGAATTGGTCACCCCTGGATTTCTGGATCATTTGGAAGTCAGACCAACCCTGCTGGACGACGTCAAGAAGGCTCAAGATGGACACGCAAGCATCGAAGGCATCAAGAAGAAGATGAAGATGGGCAAGGCCCCAGGATTTTCCGAAGACGAGCACGGGATTGTTTGGTACAAAGGTCGTCTCTGCGTACCAAACAACACCGAGCTGAAGACGCTGATTCTGCAAGAAGCCCACGACACTCTGTATTCCATCCACCCCGGAGGAACCAAGATGTACCAAGATTTGAAGGCACGATTCTGGTGGCACGGTATGAAGAGAGAGATTGCAACCTATGTTGCAAAGTGTGATGTGTGCCAAAGGGTCAAGGCTGAGTATCAGCGACCTGCTGGATTGCTTCAACCACTCAAGGTTCCTGAGTGGAAGTGGGATAAAGTCGGAATGGACTTCATCACTGGATTACCAAGGTCGAATAGAGGACATGACTCTATCTGGGTCATAGTCGATCATTTGACCAAGGTGGCTCATTTCATTCCTGTCAAGACTACCTACTCAGGCAACCAGCTGGCAACTCTCTATATCAACCGAATCGTAAGTCTTCACGGTGTTCCCAAGGAGATTGTGTCAGATCGAGGCACCCAGTTCACTTCTAGGTTCTGGAAGAGATTCCAAGAAGCCTTGGGAACCAAGTTGTCTTTCAGCACAGCTTTCCACCCACAGACCGGAGGTCAAACTGAGCGAGTCAATCAGATTCTCGAAGATATGCTCCGAGCCTGTGTCCTGGCATATGGAGCCAAGTGGGAAGACTGTCTCCCTTTTGCCGAGTTCTCCTATAACAACAGTTACCAGTCCAGCCTTCAGATGGAACCATTTGAGGTATTGTACGGGTGCAAATGCCGCACACCCCTCAATTGGTCAGAGACTGGAGAAGGACTAGTCTTTGGACCAGATATTCTCCGCGCAGCAGAAGAGCAAGTCCAACTAGTCAGAGAGCGATTAAAGGCAGCCAAGTCAAGGCAGAAGAGTTATGCTGACACTCGACACCGAGACATGAGTTTCCGTGTCGGAGATCATGTGTACCTGCGGGTAACTCCTCTGAAGGGAACCAAGCGTTTCCACGTCAAGGGGAAGCTCGCGCCAAGGTTCATTGGCCCTTTCAAGATCACCGACCGACGAGGAGAAGTGGCTTATCAGTTGGAACTACCACCTGAGCTATCCGATGTGCACAATGTATTCCATGTGTCACAACTCCGGAAATGCCTCCAGGTTCCAGACAAGCCCAGTCTCTACAAGGATGTGGATCACCAAGCCATTGATCTGCAGCCTGATTTGACCTACCGAGAGAAGCCCATTCGTATTCTGGACGAAGCAGAACGACGTACGCGGAGCCGTACCATCAAGTACTTCAAGGTCCAGTGGAGCAACCACACCGAAGCAGAAGCAACCTGGGAACGAGAAGACTATCTTAGATCTGAGTTTCCCGACCTCTTTAAGCCCTAGTTTAGGAATATCGGGGAAGAGATTCTTGTAAGGGGGGTAGGTCTGTCACACCCTGCATTTTGTAACATGTTATTTGTAACTTTGAAGCATGAAAATTTGGAACAGCAAAATTTTTTAGCATCATTTGGCTTTTATTTGGAATTGAGTTTTCTTCATTTGCTTTTTCATGTGCTCATTAAAGTCAACTATGATCTCTTGTAGATTTCATCTCTATACTCAAGACTTCTGCCCAATGATCATGCCAAGTGTTATATAACAGTATAGTATTTTCTTACAAAATTAATTTGGCCTAAAAGTATTTTATAAATTTAGTTTTCCAAAAACCCCTGAATTGAGATTTGCACTGCAAGTACTTGATTTAGGGTGAGAAAATTATTTCAAAAGGTTTATTTGAGACCTAGTAGTCATAGGACTCCCAGAAACCACAAAGGTATAATTTTAAAAGTTATTTTCCTATTTTATTTAAAAGCTTTCTCTTAAGGCCAGAAATGGTCTTTAATAGGAGAAAATTATTTAACTGTTTCAAAAATATTTGCCAAAATTCAGAGAGACTCATAGGACATATATTGTCCATATATAAGAGTTTCAACACTTGGTCATGTTCAAAATGATGGGCTAAACCCTCTAAAACCCTTTCTGGATATTTCAAGCTTTTGAAATATTTACAAAGGAAACTTTCTCCAAAAATTCCAGGGAAATTCCATCATGTCATATATGACATATTTGATGATCTTGCCAAGTCCCATGCCTTGGGAAGCAAGAAAACATCCCCAAACCCCTTCATAACCATTCTGTCCATATTTGAAGTTTGAGCAACTTTACATTGCCAAACTTGTCCAAATGCTCTCAAACTTGGTGCACATGCTAGAATGACCTAATAAGGCATCTAGACCAAATGGCACAAGATTTGGAATAGAGCAACTTGATCTGATCACCTCAAAACCCTTTCTGTTCAAATGCAAATTTGAACAACTTTACATTACCAACTTTTTATCTGGAGCTTCAAACTTTGTGGACATGATCAATACCCCAAATGATGATGCTACACCAAGTGGTGCATCAAGGGGAGATGATTAGCTTGACTCAATCAAGATGAAACTGTTTATGTTGATTTCTAGGGTTCACCAAAGTTACATTGGCTAGTTTCTCCAAATGAGCCCAAATTTGGTGAAGCACCCTATTTTCTCATGTCTTTCAACCCTGTCAAGTGCCATGTCAAGTGGAATTCATTTACTTGACCAAACACTGATCAAACACCTTCTGCAGAATTTCTAATACCTCCAACTTTACCACTTTCACTTTTCTCCATGGCCTCAACTTCTTACCACAGGCTCATTGAGTTACCAGCTACCTCCAGTAACTCCCCCAGCACCTCAGCTCCATGATTGGAGGGTGAAACCCCTGTTTTACCTTGCTGTACAGTAGGGTTCTACCATTTCACCAACACCCTCACTCTCTCTCTGCATCCCCAGGGCATCCAAGGCCTCAGGGCATTTCTTTACTCCTCCCTCTACGTGCTGGACACTGTTGGACACGCTGGATCGGACCAAACCGGCGAGAGCGCGGCGATGCCAGTCAAACGCACGCTCTGGAGCGCGCAACAGTGCACCCCGCACGCTGGCTCCAGCCAATCGCCGATCCCCCAACAGCCTCGGGCCTCCCCCTCGCGCCAGTCGAGGCGCCTCGACGTCCGCGACCTCCCCGGCGCTGTCCCCCCTCCTCCTGCGCCCTCCAGTGAACGTCGTCGCACGCGCACCGGCCGCCCGCTTCGGCCATTCTTCTGCTTCACACGCGCGCGCGCCTCTGACGCTCCCCCGCTCCTCCTCTCACCTCAGCTGGACGTAGAGCTCGTCCAGGAACTCCCCAGACTCATCCCCGTCGCCTCCCGTGCGCTGTAGCGTCGAGCCGGAGCTCGCCGGCGCACTGGACCACGGGCCTCCGCCGAGCCCCTATAAATAGGACCTCCCGAGCCATTCCAACAGCACCAGCAGCACCTCCTCCTCCC
Organism: Secale cereale; assembly: GCA_902687465.1. Lineage (NCBI taxonomy): Eukaryota > Viridiplantae > Streptophyta > Magnoliopsida > Poales > Poaceae > Secale > Secale cereale. The sequence goes on from LR738712.1 coordinate 300,379,455, forward strand.
CAGCATCACTCCTGCATCACCAGCTCGACCCCAGGAGGTCCCAGTGCTCGGGATCGACCGGAGCTCCGCCGCGTCGGGCCACCGGCGATCTCGAGGTACGGCCCTCCCCTGCCTCTCCTTCCACCCGTTTCGGAACCGCCGCACCTCACTGACTCTTTCCCCCTCGTTTCCCCTCTCTGTGGCAGCCGGAAACAGCCGCAGCCACCACCCTCCGACGAGCTTCCGCCGTCCCACCTCGCCGCCGGTGAACCAGGACTCCCCGCCGTGCCTCACCACCACCACAGCAACCGCAACACAACACTGAGCTCATCCCTGCCCTCCGTTGCCGTCGCCGTGGCCGGAATCCTCGCCGGTGAGCTCGCCGCCGCCGTGGCCGTGGGGTTAGAGATGACAGGCGGGCCCCGCCTGTCATCCCCCCACCTCTCTCCCCCTCCTCTGTGCCACTGACCCACGGGCCCCGCCCGTCAGGTTTGAAAACCTGACGTGCGCGCGCTGGCTCCCGTGCGGCTGGGCCAGTCCGTCTGGGCCGTGCACTGTGGCCTTCCCTAGCCCAGTGCACAGAACCCTTTTTCATTTTTCTTTTCCGTTGACGTCTTAAACATTTATACAGAAAAGAATATTGATCCAAATTAAATATTTCCAACTCCTAAAATCTTGTAATATTCCAACCTATTTAATGGTACTAACTTCATTCAAATCCATGAAACTTTGCTGTACTGTTCAAATTTAAATTCAAATTTGAGCAGTATAACTCCTGTTCAAAAATCAATATATTCTATTCTGTAACTCCAAAACTCCAACTAAGATTTTTCCCCATCTTAGAAATCTCTCTAGTATTTTACAAAAATGAGTTGACATTTTTCCGAGCACTTTGATTTTTCTGTTTTATTTGTCTTCTTATTTTCCCGTGGTTATTATGCGACGTATAGATCCCGTATTTGACGAAGTTGCTGTGGAAGAAGAAGGAGAAGGACTTGAAGACTTTGAAGACCAAGCCAATCCAGGCAAGCAGCCCTTTGACCATGATACACTTGTTCTCGGAACCCGTTTGTTTCCGATGCATGATAATAGGGTTACGATGGTGACCTAGATGAACCACCACATGATGCATGTTTTATTGCTGACCTTGCTATATGCTAGATGACATGCAATAGGTGGTCATGATGCTTATATGATGCATGACATGATCTTGATCTTGCTATGTGCTAGATGACACGCATATGGTTAGTGGTTATGATTAGTGATGCATGAGTGACATGAACCTTCATGGTTGAAGTCTTTGCATAAAACCCCCTCGGGTGCCATTTATGCCCGAGGAAGATGATGATGATGAGTTGGGTGACCACTTGATGACGAAGTGGTGTGCCAAGGCAAGTGGGTGTGTTTTTCAAACGGATTGGTTGAAGTTGCGACCGTTATTCCAACCATACATGTGCAACCACACTACCCCTTATGGGACGGGGCTTTATTGATTACTTAGGTCGATACTAGCATGGTGCCCGCATTACTAGTGACGGGAAGACTTGAGGTCTTTCCCGGGACGGGGTAGTGCTTGGATAGACGACCATGACTGTTTCACAGGGCACCGGACACACCGTTGGTCCCTTCGGGTACACGTGAACATTGAAATTAGGGCAAGTCCCGTGATCTATTGTTTGTACCCGAGGGCCGTGTGCCAACGAGTGGACTCTATGTTAGTGTCGTCTAAGGAAAGATAATGACCGGGTGCTTACCCCGGGTACTTGAGGTACCGCGGGTCGTGGATGACACGGAAGTTCCCCGGATCTTGCAGGTAAAGTGTACAACCTCTGCAGAGTGTCAAACTATTCGAATAGCCGTGTCCACGGTCATGGACAGTTGGGTAACCGCTCTTGGGCAACGTCCAATGTTTGTGAAACCATGTGTGTGTATGTGAGTCAAGGTGGTGACTTGACTCAATGAGATGAATCATATTCATGTTGATGTCGGTAACCCGTCTTCGAGGTTACGCGAGGTTATTGATGCATAAACTTGATGGTAGAATATTTGTTCTAGCCTTGCTAGATTGATCATTGTTATTCAATTGCACTGTTACTTGAACCACATCATGGGTTGCTTGCGAGTACATTCAAAGTACTCATTGGCTTGCCACTGGTTATTTAATTGGCAGGCATGGAAGAGTAGGATTATGAGGAAGAGTTCTTTGGAGACGAACATGCGAACTAGGACGCTATCCCAGTCAGAATGCCTGTAGGGTTAAGGCAGATGGCATGGGTTCTACCCGTTTATTGAAGACTTCCGCTATTTGAGTTATTTCCCATTCAACCCGTGAGGCTCTATCTATGTAAGACTTGGCCATAATGGCCTTAATTCGTGTAAGACTATTTGTATGGATGTAAGACTCTTGTTATTTCAGCTTCTGTGTGTTCAGTGAGCATTGATCTCTGGGATCACTGTACACGTGCATTCGGTGATCTCGACTTCTAAGTCGGGGTCCCCACAGCCGAGCACGGTTCAATTCCCTCGGTCGCCGCTCGCCAAGGTCACCTGTCAACTGCATTGCCTAGTACTACTACTACTACACCAGGATGAGCACATAATTGAGCCCGTTTGTTCGTGCCTAGTACTTGAGTTAATATATCAAGCAATGCACTAGTACAGACGGATTATCCTTTTGCTCTGCATATATAACTTGTATGAAGTCTAACTAAGAAAAATGTTTGACCAAATCCTTTCTTAAGAAATTGAACAGGACATATGTATGGCTTGAAAATTTATTGCATGATGCAGGTTATGATATTGTTTCGAATCCTGGATCTTAAATTTCAGAAAATCCAAAAGTGACCATAAATTCTTGAAACTGAGCATGGTCACATGATATGGCACAAATATTAATTCGTAATTTTTTTCGTCAATTTCAGACAAGCTGCTTATGACAAGCGGCACAAATGAAGAGCCAAGTTATTTGGGAATAAAGACCTGTCACGTTAAAGGCGAATGCTTTCACTATTGAAACCGTGGGCGTTTACGTGCCGCCACGAGTCCCGCTTCTCACTGGCAGGTGCCGTCCGAGCAAGTGTGTGATTCGACGGGAGGCGTGCGAGCAGACCGCTACGCCGGCTGACAGGGAGGCGTGCGAGCAGACCGCTGTGCAGGCTCACCGGGAGGCGAGCCCTTTGACGAGGCTCCGCCGCCCACCTTCGTTCCAACTGCTCCCACTTTTAATGTCGCCGGCGCCGCAGTTTAAAATCAACCCCGCACTACCCGGTATCGCTACAATCTTCTCTCTTCCTCTACGATTTTCCTGTCGTCTACCTCCAACCAGCCTGACCTAAATGCCGCATCGCGATGGTCTACCCTTAGTCTTCCAGTTTCCTGAGGAAGACACCCAGCCGGAGTCTCAAGAACATAAGACGCCTGTCCCCGCTCCCGTTCCGGCTCCCGTCGCCCCGACTGCGCCAGCGCCCATCCCTGTAGCATTGATGGGCTGGGAGTCGCACATTGTCACCGTGCTTGATGCCACGGGGTTCCACGAGGTCCCCGCCGACTTTCACGCGCCTGTGCACCTGCCAGCGCATGCGCCCGCGCGTGCACTAACGCGCATGCCCGTGACGGTGCCCGTGCACCTACCAGCGCATGCGCCTGCGCGTGCACTGACGTCGGCGCCCGTGCCGGTGCCCGTGCATACGAATGTCTCCACCGTGCCGTTGACAGCGCCTGTCCCCGCGCGGGTGCTAGTGCCCCCCTCAGCAGCATGGATGGCCGCCGTCGACCGCTTCCTTGTACCAACGCTAGTCGCCTCCTCCCACCAGTTGACTCGCTTCGAAGTCCAGAACATTTTGGCCTTCCTTTAAGCTAGGCCAACGTCCAAGAATATGCCAACAACGGCGCATGGTGCCGCCGTCACCGTCGGTCAGTGGCCCGACAACACACAGAGCACGGCAGAGGAGCTGCTTCGCACCACAAGACGCCCCCACCGCCGTCGCATAATCTAAATTTGCCATCAAAAACGTTCGGATTGCCATGCTTAAAATCTGAATGTTTATCATTTCTGTTTATTATAGATCGGTCGTCGTATAATTTAAAGTCGTAGTCAGACTAAACAAAATCTATGGTTTGATCGATTGTATGTTCTGCTAGAGCCGTATCAAATTAAATATAAAACATCATCAAGCCACATGTATTCCTTGTCATCCAACGACCTAGACTGCTTCAATGTCGAGCGCTCAACACGTTTAGCGTGCCGTTAATTTCATTCCAAAAATAGTGCTAATCACATAATAACACGCAAATAATATCCTACTTAATATCCACATGCACTTAATATACTTCCAAATTAACGTGCATTGCACGTACACACTGACTAGTGCTGCAAGCACGTGAAACTGGTGCCGTAACTTGTGAACGCGTCCAGATATGGTGAATGGCAACATCGCCCGTGAGTTCTTCGTGTTTGCCCATGCGTCTAAACGTAGAAGGGGAGGAGAAAGAGAGAGCACACATGGAACCACCAATAAGTCAAGGTGAATAGTACTAAAAATAATATTACATGTTGTCAAATAAATGGGATGTGGTAATATAAAAACATTATGTGAACAAAGGGAGGTACAACAAACATTATTGTTCTACATATGTTGCCTATTGACGTGCGGCTTGAAAGCCCTGGTCGCATGTTCGATCCTCGTCCTTTATTTTTTAATTTGTATATGGGTCCAAATTTGTTTCATGACATGTGGGCCCATTGGTGTGTAGTTTGTAGCACTTTAATTTGTGGGTCGAAATTTGTTCCGTTCCAAGTGGACTATCGGTGTGTAGTTTTGTAGCTTATTTATAATAATTAAAGAGAACAACAGAGTTTTTTTTGCAATAATACCATGGTGCAACGTTGAAGGCGAGAAAGGACGTGCGAGACAACGATGACCGGGCCAGAGGGAAATCAACTAGGGGACTTGCGGGGGTTGCAACGGGATTTTTAGTAGTTGTGGGCCGAATGCTACGAAAATATAATTTAAACCGACCGGAATAAATGCCTACACAAATTAATGCAAGGTTGGAGTGCCCCTCGCAATGTAAATAGCTCCGGCTTTGCGATGGATGGAGAGGTAGCTTCAATGGGTGGAAGATATGGCGTGAGAAAGCGAGGTCAATCGAGAGACATATAGATAGAGAGACAAAGTGAGTGTGGTCTGACATTCATTGAACAAATATATATGCTCTGGAGAGATATTGTCCGATTGAGCTTTTGGCAAGGGTGAGGGCTGTAAGATAGAGCTTGAGAGATGATCCAGTCACAGACATGTAAGTATATTTTGTGAGTGGGAGGAAGCAAGGTCAATTGATCACATAGGGTCGTCGTGCGATCGAAAGAGTGAGACGGGTTGGACAGAGTGACCTAGATAGACCATGTGCGTGAGAGAGTATACAATGTGAATAAGTCGAATTGGGCTAAAACATGGTGATATATCGTTTTTGTCCAAGAAAGAGCGAGGTCAATCGAGACATACAAAGAGAGAGAGGGAGAGAGAAAGAGAGAGAGAGAGTGAGCATGGCCCGCCATGAGGTCGAAAGAGTGGGCGCGGCTTTGATGGACTGACCTAGATAGACAATCTGCGTCAGAGAGTATAGAGTGTGTCGATCGAGGCCCGAACAGGGAGATATATCATTTGTCTGTGAAAGAAACCGAGGATAAACGAGACTCAGATAAAGAGAGCGATATTGAGCGAGTGTGGCCCGCCGTGCGGAGGAAAGAGTGAGACCATCTCGAGGGAGTGCACACGAGAGGTTGGGGGCTAGATAGGCATGCATGTATTTAGCGCAAGAGGGTGAGATGGAGAGGGAGAGAGAGAGGGAGAGCTCGGCATGGGGTGCAATGAAGGGTGTGTGAGGTAAATACATTTCGTAACAGAGTGGAAAAGGGGGGTTGTGTAGTTGAGAGAGTTAGAGATCAAAACATGTACAGAAAGAATGGATGTTTGTTGGAAACCGATAGCTTCCTAAGGTGGTTAAAAGAGGAAGATTG
>LR738712.1:300386307-300465303 GCA_902687465.1 Secale cereale
AAAAAAAAGGACGACGACAAATAAGTTCGCGCTTCCATGTTTCGGATTGAAATATCTGGCGGCCCCAATTCCGGGCCTGCAAAATCTACCTTCTCCACCGTCCCCTTCCGCGCCCAGATTGCTCAAATCCCTAATTCGCCGCCAGCCCAAGAAAAGTTCGTATCGCCCCTCATCTCGTCTCTTTCCCGACCTCTGTGCCGGACAACGACGACGAAGACGACGGTCGCGCTTCACCACCGCACCGGAGCTAACTCATCTACGCCCTCGTCGACCGCACAGGGTGGTCCACCGACAATGTCGGCCGCTGCAACCGACGTGCCTCACAGCCACCGACTTCCACCGCACCAGGTGCGCTTCACCGACGTCGTCTCCCAGCTCACCGGGGCTACTTCACCGAGCACATCGTCGCGCCTCCGCCCCTCGAGGCCGCTGGGGCTTCACCAACGTTCTCGTCCACCGCATCGTAGCGCTCCGTTGCCACTCAAGATCTGCATCCGTGCGTGGCCAGCCAACGCTAGTGCATCGGCCTCAACGGCTCTGAAGTGACTCGCACTCTAGCTAGGCGAGCATGCCCAAACGCCGAACTGAACTAGGTATCCACACATCACTCCCTTATGCACTGTTCCGATGATGTTTCGATATCCTTTCACTGCTCTCTTAGCTTACACGCCTATCCAACTCTGACTTTAACTCTTATTTCTTCTGGAGATATCATCTGAAACAAGAAAACTATTTTTAGCGAAGCATGACGGCGCTACGGGATCTGGTACACATCCTGCACACCCGTATAACCTTGTAAGTATCTGTCCTTTGGTACAAAAACAAGGTCGATTCCTGTTATCTGATCAGCCATTCGCCGTGTCAAAATGAAGAGGGGGATGCAAGGAGCACAAGGCCTGCACATCCAAGCAAGTGGTAACATGGACTTGTACATGGAACATCCCAAGCGCAAGTAGAGCTGCAGTGAGCCTGTATAACGAGCTAGCGTAAGTCCCTGCATTTCATTTAATTCGTACTGGCATTCGTGTATGATTTGTGTGTAGTGGCGGATTCACGAATTCAAGTTACCAGGGGCGAACATTTCACTTAAAAAATATGAAGGCACTTGCACTCCGACAATCAACATAACTTGAGAAATGTGAAGCTACATGCACTTTGAAAACCAGCTAATGATCCAAAGTAGTTCAGATTATAAACACTAAATGATGCAAGCACGAAAAACACAAAATGCAACATGGTGTACAAGGACTACAAACATGGTCTATACCTGCTTGAATTATTCGTTCTTTGGCTGAAAATATCGAAGTGTAATTGCACCTATAACCAGTGCGCAAACTGCATATCAATATATCTATTCTGCACAAGTATGCCAATAGTTTCAAACAACAGATTAGAAAAGTATTTATGCTACATTGTCATGAAACGGGGACTTTCTGGTAGATGGCGTCGACGTTTCCTCAAGCCATGAAAATGCACTATAATTTACTTGTCATCTATGCCTGCAAATCTCTATGTCTCTCTCAACATAACAGATCATCATTAGAGACTAAATCCTTCAATGGGAGCTTGCAAAATGCTTGCATTAGATGCCTCATTAGACACTATATGTTCATCACCAGGAGCATGTAAAATGCTTGCATCAAATCCTTCATTACTAGTCTGTTCATTAGACACTTCAGGCTCAAGAACAACATGAGCTTGGATGTTTGCACCAGAAACTTGATTAGATTCATCAGATTCAGTTAGTTCAGTATTGATTGGGGGAGTTATAAAATAAGTAGAAATTGGTTTCATTTTCTCATAGATTCCCTACATACAAGCAGTTTTACAACACCGTCAGGTTTAACTATTGGCCAGAAATTGAAGAGTTGTATTGGATATAATCAGGGATGTGATGTACCTGCTCATTGCGCATGCTACTCTTGCAAGCTGCGACTGTCCGTTTGCGCAAGCTCGATGCCATGCCCGTGCTGCCGCCGCTGCCTCCCACGCAAGCTACACCCAGGGTTGGATCTTCATCTTCTTGTCCTTCCGTTCACTTGAAGCCTGGCGACCTCCCTCCAACGAGGGCGTGAGGAAGTGCTGTGTCGGTCTGTCCAGCGGTGGCTAGGTTAGGAGCGAACCAGACTGGAGACTGGAGCGGATGAATTGGGATTTTTCCTGCTGTCGATCGATATGGGAGGCGCTCGTTTAGGCCACGAGCCATCTATAGGGCCGCCTTGCACTTATGTTATTGGCCTATCCAAATTCAAACATTTTTCTTCATTTTTTACATTGCCTGCTCGTGCGTTGGGACGAACAAAACTATCCTGGGCCAGCCTGGACAACTCAAACTAGGTGCACACTTTCGAGACACCCGTGGCGGCCGCCCATACCAGCCCCTATGGTGGCGTCGCCCCTTTTTGCGTGTAAGATAGGGGTAGTAAAAAATATTCCAGTGTAGCTTTTGATTTACCCACAGAATGGTTGAATAGCTTGTTTCTGTGAATTGAGTTCGCCAATAATGTGAAGGATTCCAGTCTTTTCATCCTATTGTAGATTGCTTAGATCCCAATATGCCAAAAGTAATCGCATGAAATATATAGTAAAAGCCAGTGTGATGTGTTTGGCTACAACTAGTCCGACTACACGTCCTCATATAACATATCAAGGACGCACCATCTTACCTGATTCACCATTCGACTTACCAATGTAGTGTGGGAATAAAGAAGTATTGGGACTACGTATCCAAGCAATTGATGCCATGGACTCCTTCGTACAACCTTGTTAGCGAAAAAGAAGTTGTAGTGTGCCTGTACAAAGAACTAGCGTAAGTCCAGTTACCTGCCTCTCGGAATTTTAGTTAGCCACTTATTGCAAAATTGTTCAATTACATTGCTTGGCTTAATTTAGTTTGCTACTGATTACATAATGCCACAGCCTATTAATCATACACTGCGCATATCTATATGTTTGATACTTACTGTGAAGAATTACCTGTTTGCCTGAACTTAACTAGCTACTTGTTTGTTTAACTGCTTTGCTGCTGCAACAACGGGTTACAATGATGTTAATAACTACTTTTCAGCATCAAATTGAAACTCTTTAATTCCTTATTTGTTTACCTGGTTTGCTACTATAACTCCCAGTTGAGATGTTTTGCTCACTTCAACTTTTCTGAATCCAATCGGAACTTCAATGGCAAAACAGGTTAGCCCAAGATCAAAGAGAGAGGTCCCCATGGACGTTGTATCATCCCACAGCACTGGCACCAGCCCAATCGTGCATTATGAATTGCTAGTTGCTGATGCTCTAGAGGCTAAACTAGTGGTAAAAAGAGATTCTGCTTCTGCACTTAGATATGAAGTTGACATGTTGAGGAAGAAAACATCACAATCAGTAGCAGTACTCAAGACAACCATTAATTATTTGGTGGATTTCAAAACGAAGCAAGCTGAGACTGACCACATTGTTAAGGTCCTAAAGGAAAAAAGGAAATTAAATTCCCACTTGGTAAATCATAGGTGAAATGTTCTTTCCATCGTTGAATAACCTTTGTGTTGTTTGTTCATGTAATCAATCAAACCATTTGTTTTAGAGATCATGTAATAATTGTTTTTTGTTTCTTGTTTTTCGGTTTGTAATTTTATTTGAGCACAAGTCTATATTAATTGATAAGACTCGGAGACATTTCATTTTGATTGTTGTGCCCGACCTACAAATATGCCAATCGGGCTGAATGTGCATTCAACAATAATAATAGTATAGATAGACCATAAGTGGCACACATCGGAAAGGGCCAAGATGCTGTAGTAGCTTGGCTAAAAAGAGGATGATGTTGTAACAAAGAAAAGTACAACGGCCTGGCTTATGTATGTTTGTTGATATTATTGATCCATATACTCTATAAGTGTTTATATTTCTATTAGTTCTATACATTCTTGGTTGATTGACTCGGTATTTGAATCTTGATACATCGCTTGTGTACATATCTAAATGGGAGTACACATTATGCTGCGTGTGACATTGGAGTTGGACATGAAGTGTCCCAAATATTCGAATTCACCTTAAACTGGATTCTTGCTTCTAAATTTGAGTATCGGCATTTGTAAACCATATTCATATATGACAGTGGAATACATCTGTGTCGTCCTTTTGAAGATATATAAAAACACATATAATGAATTATAAAGATTCGTATAGGAATACAAAATGGATTTGAATTTATTTGCCAAGGTAAACGTGGATGCTTATTGTCCCGAAATTCGAAAGAAGCGGCAAGATGTCAACTCCCTGGTCGGCTGCCCGATGCCAAGTGTTTGGGAGATGGAAATTATTGTCTACCCATTACACGGACAATCCGTTGGCCCGATTTCCACTGCTCTCTAAATAGGGGTAGGATATTAACTTCAATTAGACATGACACAGACCGCCTCTGAGCCCATTCCGACACTGTGGGCGCCAAACATGGGCGGCAAAACACATTTGATACAAGCTCGCCCGAAAGCCCTCTGTTTCTCCCTCCATTTCCCCATTCATACAGGGTGGGCGGCAAAACAAACACGACTCGGCCGCAATCAATGTAGGCAAATATTTTCAATAGGGGCAGGTTTGTAACTTCACATAGACATGACACAACCGCCCTACTTGTCCTCGCCCGAAATTGCTCTGGGAAAATATTGGCGAGATGCGAGATTACCGTCGTATCCCCAACCGACAAGACGTCCAAATTTTAAACGGGGGCTAAGTTCGCAACTTTCCCATATTTCAGACAGGCGCGTCCCAAAAACATGGTTCCCCGTACCTCTCCCTCCATTTTCATAGTCATACACCGTCCGCGCCAGAACACCATCCCCACGCCAGCCTCCGTCCGCCACCCCATCCATCGCCACCGTCCTCCACCACATCCATCGTCGCCGTCCTCTACCACATCCATCGCCACCGTCATCCACCATGTCGGAGCGCCTACCAAGACCGCGTCGTCCACTGCCAGAGATGGACGTTTCTCATCCACGGCGACGGACCAAGAGCCTTGCATCACGTCCTCTCGCTTCATCAGCACCATCGTCCTCTTTGCCGGGGCCGCTCACATGACCTTCTCTTCCACCGCAACGGGACTTATCCCACGATGCACCCGTTTACTGTCGCAGATCTGCTTCAACGCCACCGACAGCCATCGCACCCCCGATGCCTACACGGCGCCGCAAGAGAGGTGGTACTTCATATCTCCTCAACTTTTTGATCTCAACCAGAAAAAAGATCTTAACTTGGTTACTCTACTTTCTTTTCAGCTCTTAAATTTTAGTTCTTAGTTCGAAACAAACAATGGCTGCTAAATACCATTTCTCCGGTTTCCCCCTTTTATGATCACTATACGATCCGAATACGTGCTTCGTGTCATAATAGCACTGCTCGATCCATCATGCTAAACAAGTTTGTTGTTCAAATACGAATATGATATTATTAAAACAGATTCGTTTAATTGGTCAGCTAAATGTTCCTAAATTAGTTTCGAAAATGCATGTTTGCCGCTCGGGTGTGTATCTCTAGAGGGTGCCCACGGTGGGCCGGCCCACCCTGGGATTTTGGGTCGTCCCAGACGTCGATTCCCCTATGTTCTACTGCGTGCTTCTGATCTCTACTCGCCCCCAGCCCCCTGCCATGCTGGCGACTTGCCGTCCCCGGATGGCATGACTCTAGGAGGAGATGCCGGACTAACAGGAGGTCATGAGCCGCCTGCCTAACAGCGTCACCGCTGCCCGGGCGCGCCGCCGTGCCTACCTTCCCAGTCAGTTCAGGGCTCAGGCTTGCATCACCCACTAAGCCAACCCTATTTATCCTGAGATAAGTCCTCAACACTCAGCAGCCACTCCTCATTACCCATTTTGTAATTGATTCATTACTCATTAGGCGGGACTGTCATTAGGGTTTGTTGTGTGCTCAGTGCGACCTACACTTAATGGTTCAGATGTATTTTGGTAATCTTTAGTATCTATAATGTTCGTAGGGTTTTCAAAATTCCGGCCCTAGGAACAGACACTAGTCATTTTGGATTGTTGGTCGTAGTGACATTGACCCAGATTACTGCTGCAAGCCAGGTTTGTTGACAATTTTACTTGTCTTTCTTACTCATTCGATATAATATCCAATTATTCACGTCGATTAGTTGCAAACAATAAGTGCTAGACAAACTTCTTGATTCAGATTTTGGACGGTCTCTTACTGCAGTTACAATTCTGCATACTTGTCCTAGTGAGCTCACAAGTGATGTTTGATTCACTACATCTATGCTTGCCTTGTCATATTTGTTGTCAATATTCTTTTAGGGTGGACCACCTGTTTCTAAATACTGCAATCGTAGACATGAGTGAATAGTATTTCTCTATGTGATCTCTTCCATCATGTGTGGGACAAACACTGCATTGTATAGAAAGAAAGTGTCATTTCCAGCTTTTACATAGGCTTCGATCTTTTACATGGAATACAATCTGCCTACTTGCTTTGTGTCGCACTACCAACACTCCACCCTTGAAGCTAAACATTATGCCACTCATAATTCATTAGTTTATTTGTTCAAATATGAATTTCATATGATTCTAATGTTCCTACTTCAGTTTTGAAATGTGTGTCTGCCTGTTATAGAGACATAAGGGGTTTGTATTTCTGTGTGTGGTCTGGTCAGCACGATTGGGGGGTGAACTTTGCATATGCAGGGGTTTATAGGGAGACACTCTTCGAGTTGAATCCGCAATGCATTCCATAGATAATCGGACTACTTTTTATGTTTTCATGAATCTCAGATTCTGACCAGCATCATAATGATTATGAACTTGCGCGCATGAAAAGAATGAAGCAGAACAATGCCATGGCTGTCAAACTTGGCATTAAGGGACTGAAATCAAGTCTGGATGCAATGCAATGCAAACGCTCTCCACCTACAGATTCATGCTCAGAATATGATCCTAACAGTGATTCTGAGCTAAAGGGAAACCTAAGTCAACGTAGCTCCCTAGTGGAGGAATCAGAGGAAGATGCCCTATCTTATTCACCCATCAAGGTGCTTTCTTTAACTTTCCAAGGTTATATTTGTCGCACATATCTTGCAACTGATGCTTTGCATTGCTTCTACTTTGTTGAACTGCCATTAGCTTAGTTTACACATCGTGTATGTGAATACGCCGTGCCTATCCATTTTCAGTACATATTCCATCTGTCATCATACCATATTTATCCATTCAAATGTTGTTCTTGTGTAACAGATGTTCAAAAGGAAGAGGGCTATTGCCGATCGTGGAGTAGCACAAGAAAAGTATTTGGAAAAGGTAGTGGCACCTGATAAATCAAATATCCCATTAGGTGTAGTTGCAATATCGCCTGACCCACAAAACACACCAACTCTAGCAAACTCTAGCCCTACTACACTGGTCATTTCTGATGCCCCAACTCAGCAGACCCCAACTGCAGCAAACATTATTATTATGCCAGTTGACATAGCACCAGCTCTATGATGCAAAAACCCCATTCCAGCAAAGAGTACACCAAATCCAGTTACCAAATCCCTTTTCGAACCAAAGAGAGCCCCAATTGCAGCAAATAGGACCCCTATTCCATTTCTTCCTAGTTTAGAAGATAAAGATTATATTGTTGTCAGGAACTTTGTGCGCATCTTTCCTTCATGGAAAGATTATACCGCAGACACAGAACAATTTCCAGTCTTCCTCCGCAACTTATGCGCAAGTAATGTACTAATGTTATTCATGGTCATTGCTTCATATGTTTCTGCTGACAGAAGACACAAGATTTCATTCTTGTAAATAGGCGAGGACCAAACTGGATTGTGAAGACGATCAAGGGTTGGTTGCGCTTTTCAAGCACTCGTTGATGAAGTATCATTCCTACCTGAGGCAAGCGCACTTCGATGGTAAGCCTCTAAACGATATTTCTGTAAAGTCTCCGGTGCTACATTTATCTGACGGTGACTGGAATAATATTGTTACACATTGGACTCGGCTGCAGCATAAGGTACTATCTATGACATCACATCACAATTTGAACTACATTTCAACATTTGCCTTAACGTCTCACTTGTACGAAAACTGTTAGCAGAAGAACATTCATTCTCAAGGGACCACAGAATCTCGCAACTATAATGCACACTGCATTGCTCTTGTGAGTACCTCTTGCCATGTATGACCAGACTTACTTTCATAGCTATTTTATTATGTAGCATCACTGCACATGTGAGCCTCGTTATCGTCCATTTGGTGGACATTATAAGATCCGTATGGACTCTTACATAAATTTAGAATCAACCCAATGCTTTTGAAGAGGTTTAGCTCTGCAGTCCTCTTATAAGGACTGAACGTTGTCTATCACTGTACTTACATTAACAGCTACTCCCTCCGTCCCATAATATAAGAACTTTTTGTACAGTACACCAATGTTCAAAACACTCTTGTATTATGGGAAGAGGGATTGGTTCATTGTGTAGCATCCTGCATCTTAACTCCCTCGCCCACCATTTACAAAAGAAGATCAGATCTATATTTAATCTTACCAAAAAGTAGAATACACAGACAATGCCAGTGCAGAAGTGTAGCCCATTGCTCTCGTTAGTACATTTTTTCATGTAATGCTTGTACTTCCAGGGATTGGTAGTTGATTATGTCCCATCAATCTGCACCTTATGTTCATTATCCTCTACCCCTTCCAGTATTATCATATCTTTAATTACTCTCTACAAAATGTAGAGTACAGGAAATGCTTATGAAGAAGATTTTGTGCTGAAATTCTTGAGTTATCCTTCCCTTGACATGGAGAAGGGCATTATAGAGCTGGTGTTAACTGTTAATGTAAGTCAGTCCTTCTAAAGACTTTATCCTCAACTATTGTTTAATTTGCTCATACTCCCTATCGTTTACTGCTGTTTAGTTTGCTGTTTCTACCAAAATGCATGTTCGCAAGAACGTAAGTTCTAAGTTTTACTTGTAAAACCAAATTCCTTATTCATACCATGCGCATCACTCAATACTCCCTATATGTATGCTTGTTTTTGTGGATCTATAATCCAGTGTGTGGTGAAGCAGCCCACGTTTGCACCTTGTCATCTCCTGTTTTATCTTACTGATGTGGCTGATGATATGAACAACATGCCATGCATATTAACCAAAATAGATACAATGATTTTCTTTGCCCTTTATCTATGCTTGTTATGTTCACATGGTAATCCAGTAGTGTGGTGAAGCTCCCCGCATTATGAACAATGCCAAATTATACTATTGATATTTTGAAATTACTCTTTATTTTCTAATTTGAAATTGGATGGAATTGACAGCACAGTTATCATCTTTCTTTATACACGTGCAAAACCTATCATCTCTCAGCTTTGTTTCAAGGTCATATGCCTGATGGCATGCACAAGTCTGCTAAAGGCTGTGAGACAAACCCAACATATATTGCAGCAAAGAAGGCAAAGCATCTTGAAGATAGCGAGACAACCCCAAAGTCCTTTCTTGATGCAGTGTTCAAGTTACTTGAGACTTGCAGTCAGACTAGCTCATAGAATTCATTGTCTGAATCAGTTCGACTTCTTTAGTCCCAAGCTCTTGCAGAAAGGCATTCTGCAACTCAACTTCGACTTGAAGTCCTATCTCTAAGAAAGATTGCGGAGAACACCAATGAGAACCTCATCGCTAAACAGCTACACCAGGAAGCTATGACCGACATGCTAGGCCGGTCTCACAGCCTTGCTCAGCACCTTGTGCAGCAGTTCCCACGCAAGGCTAACCTTTCTTGAACTGTCTTGGAAGTGGTCTCGGTTCAGTATTATTTTGTTACCCTGCAATGGTGCCCAGTTTTTGTAATCTGCCTCTTTGTTGCGTGTTTTGATCACTGGTGGCGAACTTCGATGCCCAGTGGATGTAATATACCATAAATCCTTTATTGTATAGTGTAGGTATGTTCTTAATTCTTGCTAGTTACTGCCATCATTCGCTATCTGAAAAAAAATCAGATGTAGTCGATTGGGCCAAAACCTTCGCCTCTAACGGGCCTGGTGTTTAGCTAGCCACAATTGGGCCGGCCTGCATCTTTCTTCGGCCCGAATCATTGGGCCTTCACACATTGCGCGAGGCCCACAACTTACACCGGCCAATATTTTAGTTGGGCCTTTTGTGGACCCAGCGCTTAGTTTGGCCCAGGTAGCGTTTGTCCATTAACAGGCTGAATATTGTACTGGCATGTTACAGCCCAGATGAAACCATGGGCCTTTAGCAGGCCGAAATGCATATTGGGCTTCAATTTTCACTAGTCATCGACGGCCCTTCAGTAGGATGAAATGTAGACGGGGCCTTTTTGGGCCCAGTTATATCACGGGCAGTTAACATGCCGAAACATATCCCAGGCCCTAGTTGGCCCACTAATATCATAGGCCTTTAAGAGGCCCAAAGTCATATTGGGCTTAACTGTTGCCACCTTTATCAAAGGCCGTTAGTGGGCCTGATGTCCTGTCGGACCATATATGGCCCATGGGCAACACCGGCCATTCCCAGGCCGAAAGTCACATGAGGCTGAAATGGCCCCATGTCTACATCGGGCCTCTAACAGGCTGAAAGTCACTGGGCTGTATTTGGGCCGAAATATTCGGCGAACAATTAACAGGCCATATCTGCCTTCGGGCCATAAATTGGGCTTTATTAAGCATGTCGTTATTGGGCTGGCCCACTAGTACCTGAGTAAGTACTACGAGCCTTTGACTGGCTGGCCTTTTTAACCTATATGGGCCTCTGTTGGGCCGTGCCACGTGTCGACGTATCATAGGCCGAAAGACGTTATGGGCATACATGGGCCAGAAGTTAAAATTGGCTGGAATTATACTGGACGGCCCAAATTACGCTAATGGGCCTAATTCGGAAAGGCCGTAAACGGGCCCTGGGTTAGCGGGCTGTAAATGGGCTATATGCGAACATGCCGTTAACAGGCTTGCCGTGGGCCGGCCCGCTACCTTTTGACAAAGTCAAACGGGTTGGTCTTTCACAGGAATGGGCCTCTGTTAGGCCGTGCCAAGTGTCGACGTATCATAGGCGCTTCGTGTCCAATGAGTGGATGACATCTGTCCCAACGATGAGCCGAACGTGTTTCCCCCAGCCAATGATGATTTTACACGTGGAAAATCCTCATTGGTCGGGGCTGTTAATGGGTTATCGGATCCAAAATCGGACCCGATAGCTTAATGGTGTTCCGTTACGGTGGATGCCACGTGTCGGTCACCCTTGACGAAAGCACTTCTGTGACGCGCGATTTATCGTCATGGAAGTGGACACTTCCGTGATGATAATTTTGGTAATGTCATGGAACACTCTACGACAGCACAGGTATGACTATCTTGATTCTGTCATAAAATCGTCATTGATGTACATGCATGACAGAAAACGTGACCTACTGTGACAAACATGTATCATCACGGAAGTGTATTTTTTTTGTAGTGTTGTATTGCGCCGTCCGCTGCGCTGCTGCAAGGTCGCGGTCCTTATGCTCCAGAGCCTGCCTCATTTCGTCTAAAGAAATAACACTCTTCAGACGAGCTTGGTTCACTACGCACATGTGTTCGAGTGTAGACACTCGGTACAAAAAGCGAAAACAAAAGATGACCGAAAGAGTAGTCGACAAGTTTTGTACCTTTCATACCAGTTGCTTCGCCCTTAGCCTTCTACAAGTTCTCCTTGGCCAGCTCCAGGTCGAGATTGAGTTGGATCTGTTTCTTCTCCAATTCAACAAACCTAGCTCCAAACTCACAAGATTTATGAAGTCAACAAATAAGACAAGTCAGTCGGCAAAAGCAAGAGACAGTCGCTTCCGAGTGATAAGGTGGAGAGGTTGAATTATTACGCCAAAAGAGTTCTAAGACTACTACCCAATCAGACATTCAAAAGTAGTCTCGGGGACTACACCCAGTGGGTGCTCTTGGCGTGCCCCACTGGTTTGATTTACCACTCGGCGCGATCCGCCCAGTACGAGTGGAAGGAGTAGAAAGAAAAAGAGAAACAACATCATTCGTTCTTAGACCACGGCCGACTGCCCGCAGTCGACCATGGTCTCGGGGACTACAGCTAGTGGGCACACTCAGCGTGCCCCCACTTGTTCAAGATTTCAACAACAACAACATTCATTCTTAGACCACAGCCGACTGCCTGCAGTAGACCATTGTCTCGGGGACTACACTTAGTGGGTGCACTCTGTGTGTCCCCACTGATTCAAGGATATATTCGACACAACCTGGTCGACTCGAGTACAAGAGCTTTACAACAAAGGCTAAGGCACCAGTAGGTGAATGGTGGCAAAGAGCACACTCATGATAAATGAAAAGACTCATGATAGATGCACATTAAAGGTTTCAAACGCTTATCCACAGACATCATCTTGCGAATAACAAAGCAGTAGTTTTCAGGTAGAATATCCTAGCAATGTAAAGATCAAGCTGGAAAATTAGTCAGTAAAGAACTTACATGGACATTGATTTGAAGAGCAGAGCTGGCATTGTAGGCAGCCTTGCTTGCTTCATGCACCACCTTCATTTGCTCCATCATCAGGCCTGCTTGGCGTATAGCCTCCTTAGCCGCACTCACTTGGTCCTCTGGGACACGATGGGTAACAAAGAGCAAAGTTGGTGGAACAATCGAAGTAGCTTGAAGTTGCACAGCTGGAGCAGAAGCTTAAACAGGTGATGCCGGAGTCTGGACAGTCGACACAGGAACAACAAAGGAAACGGAAGCCCGAACTAGATCACCAAGTTGCTGGGCGTCTTGACTAGCAGGCACCTTCATGCCCCTCCTTCCTGTGTTCCTTCGGGGCACTTCTTCATGCTCATCATCACCATCTGGCAGTTCAATAACATTGGGTGGTGCTACAAAACATTCGATTGAAAGAACATTCAGTCGATCGACAGAACAGTTAGCAATGTAAGGACAAGGTTGTGGATCTATACTCACTCTAGAAGTGGCCGCGTCATCAGTCCCCTTATCATCTCGGTCCTTGTTAATGTCTATGGAGGTCCCAGAAGCAGCAGCACTAGAAGTTTGAGAATTCACTCGGTCAGACAGGTGAATGAATCGGTAACATGCATAGAAGTTCTCGAACAGAAGAAGAGCAAAGAAGAGAAACACTTACGTGGAGGCAATAGGAATGTCCACCTTGATCTTAGGTAGAGCCTTCCGAGGCTTTGCAGGCGCAACCTTGAGCTCTTTAGGGGCCTTCCCAGTCGGATATGGGGTAGATGTCGGAGCGCACTTTGATACCTGCGTACTTGGCGGAAGTGCTTTGCCGCGTGCGCCTACTGGATAATTGTGTCTGCTTGTAACGCCTCTCCGAACAAGGGGGTGAGTCGACTTCCTCACTATTGCTTGAGTCCTCACTCTCTTCCTCGCTTTCATCATCGGATCTCCAGTCGGCGATCTCACCTCCGCCATCTACTCCCTCCTGGACTTGCCCTCCATTGGGCATCGAGTACATCTTAGTATAAATCTGCAGGGCAAGGAGTTGAACAAACATCAATCGGATTCAAAGACACCTACAAATCAGAACAAAAAAGATACTCGGTAACAAAGCTCAGACCTTGTCCGGCTCATGGGTTGCGTCGAATGGAAGAATTCTCCTAGTCCCCTACGGTTGTCCTTGTTTCAAGTGATGCCCCGCAACCATTGTTCCACCGTATCCTCGGTGACATCCTACGGGTGGCCCCTAGCGGTGTCATTGGTGCCCGAATACATCCACATTGGATGATCGCGGGCTTGGAGGGGCTGGATGCGCCGACTGAGAAACACCTCCAGCAAATCTATGCCAGTCACACCATCACGGATTAGTTGAAATACTCGGTCGACTAACATGTTCACCTCTACTTTCCCTGCCGGAGTTACGATTAACTAAGAGGGATGATGGATTCGATCCAAGGTGAAGGGGGAAGACTAGTCGACTGTCTCAGAGTCAGAACATCTTTGCAGTAGAACTAGGTCAACTGCCATCCTCTCACTGAATCAGGAAGGGTCGTAGGAGGAAAAGTAATCCTACATCTCGTCTGGATCCCTAAACCCCCGCACATTTGGATCGCGTGCGCCTTCTCATCAGTCGGATTTGCCTTCTTCACAGCTTGAGAGTGGCAAGTAAAGATGTGCTTAAACAGACCCCAATGCGGTCGACAACCCAAGAAGTTTTCACACAGACAGACATATGCAGCAAGGTATGTGATTGTGTTGGGAGAGAAATGATGAAGTTGGGCACAAAAGAAGTTCAAAGAACCCCGGAAAAAGGATGTGGAGACACAGAGAAACGACGGTCGACATGGGTTGTGAGGAGGACGCAATCACCCTCCTGCGGCTGAGGCTCAGTATCGTTCCCCGACAGCCTCCAAGACTCGTGGGCAATCAAGCCCCCATTGACCAGATCCTCCATGTCTTCTTGCCGGATCGCGGACCAAATACGATGGTGGCCGTGGATGTCACAGGTTGACATCGGGGCCACCCATGACTTATCCAAAAGGGTAGTTTGTCACAGTGGCCGGGAGAGTGTCATGGTGGTAGATCAGTTTTGTCGGAATGCCGTAGGTCCACACGTATGGGAGTGCGAGGCCATACGTTCCGTGTTGTGGGTACAGTGTACTAACCTCTACATAGTGTTTAATCTATAGATAGCCATACCCGCGGATAAGGGTTTCCTAGTTGGTCACACTATGAGCCAATAATAATAATAATGTGCTTAATAAAAATAAACCTGGTGCAATGATGAGATTGTTGATGAAATCCATGAATCGTTTCCGTTGTGATCCATGAATGATCACCATGTTGATGAAACCCGTGAATTGTTTCCGCTGTGATCGTGAGAGGATCACCGTGGTATCGTGGATAACGAGTTGTTGGATATTTGAGGTATTATGCGAGAGTCAACGGTAAAAGTCAAGCTCCTTGTGGTCATGTAATGATTACTACGGTATGGTAATACCAAGCTTGATTGGATCCTGAGATGATCATGTGATGTCTGTAATGGCAAGTTGGTGCAGGTATTGGTTACGAGTGTCGGAGATATTGACCACGGGTATCCTCATCAACACCATATAGTATTTCAAGACATGTGGTCCGGCAGCGCCCCTCAAACCTTCCAAATGCAAGGCCGACCCTTTGGGCCGTCTGGTCCAACGGGTCGGCTTCCAGAATACGGCGAGCGCGAGCAGGTGGCTCTAGGGAGCCGGCACCTAGCACGCGGCCCTGAGTTCCCTCAAAGTTTGCACCCATTCAATCACGACGAGACGGGGCATGGCTATAGTGAGACCTGCGACCCCCGAATCTATGGCAGAGCATGGCCACAGTGCAGGTGTACCATGAGGACACCCCTCGCCCGCCGCGCACTGTAGACACGCAGCCCGTGGCATCACCTACATCAAAAGGAGCCACGCTCCCGCGACGGGCGGTCGGTACGGCCTGCATGCGGCGGGCCTACCTGTCCGCGAGCCACTGGAAGATGGCGAATTCCCAGCACACGGCGTGAAGGGTTGGCCGACTCCTAGTAGGCGGTCCCCCTTCCCTCAGAGTCTGCGAACCATTAAGCTGATAAGACGGGGTGTTGCTACAGTGAGCGCCCGCCAAGCGGCGGGACTATAGCCATTCGCCCCCCGACAAAGCCTCCGTCATCTGATGCAATGTTACAGTATAAAACAGCCAACCTGGCTCACAGACGGCGGGCCCTACCTGTCGGTCGAGTCTCCGGCAGCTGGCAGGACCCACCAAGCGGCGGGCCCCAGTAGCCAGCGGAGAAGCTGTTGCCAAGAGACACTGACGGTCGGGTCATACCTCGGCCGGATTACCATTGTACCCCTTGGGGGTAGGCCTATATAAACCCCCCAGGATTCCCCATGCAAGGTGGTTCAGAACCTTGGCCACCATACTAACACCAATAGAAGGAGAAGCTAGAGCTAGTCTTGCTCTTGTTCCTCCTCTAGCCGAAACAACTCAAGGAGCACTCTTGTAGCTACTCTATTGATGATAGTCATGACGCGGAGTCCCCACAGAGCAGGACTAGGGCTGTTATCTCCACAGAGAGCCCCAAACCTGGGTAAATCTCGTAGGATCCGGCGACGTACTCCTGTCCCCCTCCATGATAAGCCACCCTCTGGCATATGTCGCACGATATCCCCAACATTTGGCGTCCACCGTGGGACTATGTGCACCATCGTCCAGAAACACATTGTGGACGGGAACCCTCTTCCTTCATGGCGAGCGGGTAGCCAGCTTGACACGCTTGACGACGTTAGCGCCGACGCGCTTCGTGGCGTGGAAGCCGCTTGCGCGGCAAGCAGCCTCGCTGATCACCTTGGCGGGATCTGCCTCCCCAACGAGCCCACGTCAGATGCGGGAGCGGCCGGCTCCGAGAGCAACCTCGTCGACATCCTCGACAAGCTTCACATCACCAACAAGCCCGCGCCTAACGCGGGACCAGCCAGCGCCAAGAGGTGCCTCGTCGACCTCCTTGGCCAGCTCCATATCGGCAATGAGTCTGCCTTCGCCACGGGTTCCGTTGGCTCCATTGACCCGCCCGTCGACATGCTCATCGACTTTGATGCAGCATTCGCTGATGCATTCCCAATGACGTGGTGGTCATCGACGATCCGCTCCATCCTGCGATCAGCGGTGCTAGCGCCAGCACCATTATGGAAGTGCTGGTCACCAGCCACGACGGAGCCTCTAACGGGGCTGACCAGGACCCATTGCAAGCAGCAGTGCGGGATATGTCCGCCCCTATAGCTGCGGGTGCCAACGGCGCAATGCTGCAGACCCTCCGCGTCTCGCTCCTCGATAGCGCCAACAAGTTGGCGACCATGAGGCGCCTCACTGAAGCCTACCAATGCGAGATGGAACATGCCGTATGTGGCACACCGGCTGCTTGCGGGCCTAGCCGGGTAGGCATGGTCCGGCAGCACGACGCCACCATCGCTAGCATGCTGGGGGCAGAATGCCCGGTCTACGCCACCCCAATGGAGAACATACGCGCCGCTAGGCGGAACCACAGACCACCTGGAAGGCGACGAGCACTGCTACATGATTGCGCGTATCCAGCAACACCTCGATGTGGCTGCCGAGTAGTAGGAAGCTCTCCTCCACATGCTGCAGCCCGACGCATGGACTGAAAATCACCCCCCGCCCACCGTGAGCAGGGAGCGACCTCCCGGACCCCAATAGGCGGTATTCCTGGTCGGCAAGACCAAGAGCCGGCTGCAAGCCGCAGTCGGCGCACCCACATCACGATCGAGCGCTACCAAGACAGCTGCCCACGAGCAGTAGAACGTTAGGACGATCACCCACCTCCTCCTCCTCGTAGGGAGAGGCGCGCTTTCCCGCCGCCTGTTGACCATCCGACTCTC
Source organism: Secale cereale (assembly GCA_902687465.1). Taxonomy (NCBI): domain Eukaryota; kingdom Viridiplantae; phylum Streptophyta; class Magnoliopsida; order Poales; family Poaceae; genus Secale; species Secale cereale. The sequence continues at coordinate 300,403,688 of LR738712.1, forward strand.
AAGGCTGGCCGGGCCACCGCGAAGGAGTCAAAGAGAACGACCCCCACCCTCGGATCGACAGTCTCGCTTGATACTTTGCTCTAGAAGAAGAAGATGCAATTGGTCCGCCCTGTTTCGGCCCCTGCATTCGTGACGAGCCCTTTCCCAACGGATCTGTGAAGCCGGAGGACTAGCTTGTCGACTACTCCACAGCCATCAACATAGCCAACGGCAATAAGCTCGTTGTCGTCAAGTACATTCCACTCATGATCCAGGGCACGGCCCGGACATGGATGAACAGCCTCAAGCCTTACAACATCAACAACTGGCTAGACTTTAGCGACGTCTTCACCCACAACTTCACCAACACCTACAAGCGACCGCCTTGCCTTGCCAGCTCTCCCAGTGCGTCCAGGGTTTGGCTGTGTCCACCCGCGACTACTTGACGCGCCAGGATGAGCTACGCAACTCCTGCGAAGGGGTGCACGAGGTGCAAGCCATAGAATACTTCACCGGCGGGTGCAAAGAAGGCACCCTGCTCAAGCACAAGCTCCTCTGCGATGAGCCAACTACGCAAGACTAGCTGCTGATCATAGCGGACAAGTATGCCATGGCCGTCTCCTCCATGAAGTCGGAGCTGCAAGTAGACGCGTCCGGGAAGATTATCCCTCCGGCTCCTCGGACGTCGGCTGGTGAATCCACTCGTTGACCACGGTCAAATGACAACAAGTGCAAAGCCCTGCAGCCGGCTTCCACCAGCTGGCAAGTGGCAATAGTCGAAGACCAGCAGCCGGAAGAGCAAGCCGGCCCCAAGCGTCAAAAGGGCGGCAAGCCCGCATGGTTGCCCGCCTTCTCCTTCGAGCTGACCATTCATGCTCCCTGCAATTTCCAAAGTGGTGTGAAGCCATCCAACCACACCACCCGGAAGTGCCACTCGCTCACCAGAATCGCCAAGGGCGAGGGCTTCTCTCCACCGCCTGCTGGCCTGCCGGCTCTGCCTCCTCGGCAGCCGGCGGCCCGACTAATCGGCACGATATAAGATAAGTTCCCCGAAGCACATGGAGCCGACATCGTCTTCACCAATGTGGCCGACCACAAGCACAGATGGCGTCAGCAACACCTAGAGGTGAACACTGTCGATTCAGAGGTCCCAGAGTTCATGCACTGGTTTGAGAGGCCCATCAGCTGGAGCCGCGCTGACCACCCAGCCGTGATGCCATCGCCGGGTGCTTACGCCATGGTTTTGGACTCAACCTTCTCGACGTAGGGGTGAGCATGCAGTTTCTCCTTAATCCTGACAGACGGCGGTAGCAGCATCAACGTCCTCTACCGCGATACCATGGAGAACATGTGCATCAAAGAGAAACAACTCATGCCCATTCGAACTGTCTTCCATGGCATTATACCCGGCCTTTCATTTTCTCCAATTGGCAAGATCAAGATAGATGTCATGTTCGGCGACCAGAATCATTTCCTCCACGAGACGATCTGGTTCGAGGTGGTCGATCTGGAAAGCCCCTACCATGCACTCCTGGGCCGGCCAGCACTCGCCAAGTTCATGGCGGTGCCCCACTACGCCTACCTCAAGATGAAGATGTCGGGTCCCAAGGGCATCAGCACTAGCGACAACTAGGATTCGGTCGCATGCGCTGCCACCTGCAGTCAGCTGGCCGAGTCCCTTGTCATAGCCGAAGAGAAGTGCCTCCTCAACTGAATGGTGGCAAAGGCTGGCGAGCAGTCGGGCATACCATCTGATCCCAAGGACGCGGAACCTCAGGGCTCCTTCCAGCTAGCAAAGGAAACCAAGAAGATTGCCTTGGATACGGCGCACCCGGAGAGATTTGCTGTCATAGGGTCAAACATTGATAGCAAATTGGAAAGCGAGCTTGTCGCTTCCTCTGTGAGAATCGGGACATCATTGCATGGTCCCCCATGGACATGCCAGGTGTTCCAATGGATTTCGCCGAGCACAAGCTACATGTAAGGTCGGATGCAAATCCGGTCAAGCAACTGTTGCGCCACCTGTCAGAAGAGAAGAGAAGAATTGTTGGCGAAGAGATCGCCCAGCTCAAGCAGTCGGCTTCATCATGGAGGTGTTCTACCCGGATTGGCTTGCCAACCCAATCCTCGTACTGAAGAAGAATAACAAGTGGCGCATGTGCATTGACTACACTAGCCTGAACAAAGCCTGCCCAAAGGATCCATTCACCTTGCCGTGGATAGATCAAGTGATCGACTCCATAGCCGGATGCGAGCTGATGTCTATCCTTGATGCTTACTCTGGCTACCACCAGATCAATTTGGACCCGGTCGATCGGCTAAAGACCGCCTTCATCACACCATTAGGAGCCTTCTGCTACTTGACCATGACGTTCGGCTTAAGAAATGCCGGCGCCACGTTTCAGCATTGCATGCTGAAGTGCCTCCTCAAGCAGCTTGGTAGAAATGCCCACGTCTATGTAGATGATATTGTGGTAAAGACGGAGAAGTACGGCACCCTTCTGGAAGATCTCAAGGAGACCTTTGACCACCTGCGCCGTTTTCAAATCAAGCTAAATCCGGAGAAATGTGTCTTCGGGGTACCAACCGGCCAGCTCCTTGGTTTCCTTGTCTCTAAATGCGGCATCGAGTGCAACCCCATGAAAATCAAGGCCATCGAGCGATCGAGAGGCCAACCCGGCTGCGAGACGTCCAGAAATTCATGGGGTGCTTGGCATCTCTCAGCCGGTTCATCAGTCGGCTGGGCGAGAAGGCTCTCCCCCTATACCAGCTGATGAAGAAAACCACTTGCTTTGAGTGGAATGTCAAGGCGGACGAGGCTTTCCTCCAGCTCAAGAAGATGCTGACCACGCCGCCTGTCCTGGTAGCTCCAACTGCTAAGGAACCCATGTTCCTCTACATTGCCGCCACCAACCGAGTGGTCAGCACCGTGATCGTGGTCGAGCGCCCATAAGACGGCAATGCACAGCTGATCCAGAGGCCCGTCTACTACCTGAGTGAGGTGTTGTTGACCTCCAAGAAGAACTACCCCCACTACCAGAAGATGTGCTATGGCGTGTACTTTGCGTCCAAGAAGCTCAAGCGGTACTTTCCGGCTGCTGAGCAGTCGGCCGACCGGCTTCTTGCTTGGGCAGCTATGTTCTAGACAAGCCGAAGTACTTGTCTATCGTAAACGGCCAAATCACCGACCCAGCCACTGACCAAAGAGTGGTTGTCCGAATGGCAGGGCGGTAGCCAAAGGAAGCTTGCAAAGTAAAAAGCCCAAAAAGAACAAAGTACCAAACCAAGCCAGAACCTGGCAACAGCACAAGCATGTGCGAGAATAAAATTATTTACATTTCAAAAAGGCCCGTGGCCAGCATTCAACAAAGTTTGAAGTACACCCCTAGTGGGTGGAACTTCACAAATTTAACTTGTTCCAAGTGCAAGACATGAAAAAACTTGAAGAAAAAGGGCCTAGGCCAAGGGTGCAGCAGGCTGAGTAGGCAAATCGGCGGTGGCATAAGCGCCGTCTGGTGGAGCGTGTGACTGGCGGGTCTCGCATGGTCGACGTCGGCAGTAGTCGGCGCAGCTTCCCGCGGCTCGCTAGTCGAGGACTGATCAGGCTGAGGCCAGTTGGTCGCTTCGCCGTCCGGCGCGGCATCCTCACTTTCCGCGTCCGTCTCTTCATCGCCGTCGTCACTCGAGGCGATCTCCTCGAACGAGTGTGCCCCCTTCTTCCGGGTTCAGCCTGAACCAGTCGCTTAGTACTTCTGGGTCTGCCTCGTCCAGCTCCGGGACGATGACAACGCTGTTGGTGTACTCAGCGAGCGCTGCCGCATGCTTCACGAGATCGCCCTCCACCACCTCCAGCTAGGATCTGGCTTCTAGCCGGAAGGTGACCAGCTGGGCCAGATCCAGCCCTGGGTACAAAGCCTTGGTGAACTCGAAGGCGGTCCAAGTGCCAGCCCGGGCCGCAGCACCTTTCCAGGCCTCGAACCGCCCCACTGCTACCTCCAACCAGTCGGTGGTCCGACTAGGGGTGCGGTGAGCCTAGACACTCGGCCAGAGCGCGACCAACACCTAGGACACGGCGTGCTGCAGGCGGCGGAGTAGACAGTAGACCAGATCTAGGCACGTCTGGATGGCCAAAAGTTGCTCGCCAAGAGTCCGAGCCGCGTTTGGTGGAATGTCCACACCAACCCTCCTCCGTCCCTCGCGCCGCGCCTTGATGGCCTGGCTGATTCCGATGGCTTGACCAGGAAGGAATTCTGTCGAAGAAGAAAAACTAAGAGCTCAAAAACTGAAGGCTGGCTCCTGCGACAGTCGGCTGTTGAGCAAAAGGAGAAGTGGCCTACCATCAATCATGTCCTCGATCTCGCCATAGCCATCTGACAGGAGCTTCTCCCTCTCGGCCCAGCTCGAGTGCTAAATATTGAACTCGGTCTTGAGGAGAGCCTCGCTATCCTTCAGCCATTGCGCTTCCGCCTTTTGCTTCTCCGCCTGGTCCGCCAGCTCCTTCACTAGGAGGTCGCGCTCTTTAGCCGCCCGGCTGCATTCCTGCTCCTTGGTGAAGAGCTTGGATTGAACCTGGCCCAGCTGCTTCCACAGATCAACGGAGGCCCCTACCAAGACAAGGAAGAAAACGCATCAATATCAACCAAAAACAAGTAGTCGTCGGAAGATCCGGCCAGACTGCTCAGCAGTCGGCCCGAATCTTCGGGACTACACCTAGCGGGTGCGCTGACGCACCCCCTCGAAATGAAAGACGAAGTGCTTACTTCGGCTCTCGGTCAAATCAGCGGTCCGCTGGGTCAGCGCTCGGTGTTAGGAGTTGTAGGCGGCCGCGCGAACGTTGTAGTAGTTCTTCAATGAAGACAACGGAAGAAAGAGATATTTCAGCACTCAAAAACTCACCTTGGAGTTCCGACCCGCCTGCTCAGCAGCCGGCCCGGAACTCTGGGACTACAGCCAGTGGGTGCGCTGGCACGCCCCCATGGAAGATCACAAAAATTAAAAACAAAAGGCAGAGAGCATACCCGGACGAATGCCTGCATCTTCATAAACTCGTCCCTAGACTGCGGAAGGGTGGCACAATGGGTGTTGAACTGGGCCAATATGTCACGCACTGCCATGTTGAGGGCACCCTGGCCGCTACCGGGCGCGCAATCTCGCGGAGCGGTGCTGGTGGCCTCAGCGTCTAGCGCCGACGAGCTCACAGTCCCAACCTCCATCAGCCTCGCCAGAACCTTTTTTGTCATAGGGTAGTAACCTTGGCTTTTCTTGCCAGCTGAAATCTCCGGCAAATCACCGTTAGGTGTAGCACACTCGAAGAGGCGCGCTTCCTAGGTACCTTGTCGGCGTGCTTGCTAGCTTCCTTGCTCTTCTTTTATTCCTTGGTGGGAACTAGGGTTGTGGTGGCCTCTGCTGCTACCGCATCTGTCGGTGTTCTGGGAACCAGGTTACCCATACTTGCCTTCATGTAGCCCATGGCGTGGCTCCATCAATTTCCTAGTATGGCCCATCTTCAGCATCGACAAGACAAGACCCTCACGAGAGGCCATGCCTCGCGAGGTGGATGACGCCAAGACCAATGGCGGTACTGGCCTCCTGAGGAGCGGAGATTCCTATGCAAGCGCCCATCTCATGGGGGTCAAGTGACGCAAGCCATGACAACCAAGGCCAGGCGGGCGATAGCGGGCGCAGAGTAGCAGGTTTCCTCTTTGGTGCTAAGGAGGAAAGCGTAGACGCGGAGTCCCGATGAATCAGCCAAAGGTTTCCATTCATTTCCAACGAGACCAACACCACAAGGACGGCGGGATGGATGGCATCGCCGAGCCCATCGCGGTGTCACGACCAAAAGCTTTGCAGGCGAAGACCACCTTTTGTCGGGCTAAGATATACTTCTTGTCCCCTTTCAAATTGGCCATTGTGGGAACACTTCCTACCTTCATTTCAGAGGAAGAGAACCTAGGCCGCTATATATATTTTCTAGCCACCACCATAGCAAGGGTATGGATCAAATCCTCAGCTGATACCCGCACAAGAATATACCTCGTGAGGTTATTCTTCCTCTGTACTAGTTCATCCACAACCCCCCGCGAGGCTAACCCACCGCAAAGCAGGAGTAGTGTCTTACACCGCAAGGTGGCTCTAACTAGGGTAAACAGCTGAGTATCTTTCCTTTCCTGTTCATCGAGCTAGGCCATGAGAGCGACAAGTTGGTAGGCTGGAGAGGTTGAGTTCTTCATACACGCCCCAGAGTTCGAATCTTTCTTGGATCCGCGGAGCCCTGTATCTGACATTTGGCACACCAGGTAGGAAGGTGTCGAAGTTTGCTTCCTCACCAACCGTGCTTCGCCCTCGCCGCTTGGTCACCATGGTAGGCGTCACTCCGCTCGCTAGGCCGCTAGGAGCATTTGGGGGTATCACGGCCCCCCGTGCTTTCTCCCCCGCCTTACGAAAAGAGTAGTGGCCGCCAAAGTTCAGGTTGGAGCTGCCGCAGCGGTATGATGGCGCGGTGAGCCCCTTAGAGTTCCTATGGTGTACACGGAGGCCATCTGGGCAGTCGGCGGCGACGACAAGGTCATGGCGAATTGGCTCCCTATGGCTCTCGTGGGTGTGTCGCGCGCCTAGTGTCTCCACTTACTAGAGTCCTCAGAGGCCTCCTGGGAAGAGCTTCACGGCCTATTCATCATGCACTTTGCGGTGCCAGCGCCCCACCCCATCGCATGCGCGGTCCTCAGACCGCCACGTCAAATAGTTGTTTCGCCAGGTGGGTGCCGCCCAGTCGCCTCTGGGCTGGGCAGCGCCCAAGGCTGACCTTACCTTCGACCGCGGGGATCATCCCAAGACCACAACTGGCGTCGGCGCGCTTCCTATGCTTTGCTCCCCCACCATCTGCAACGTAGCGATCACCAGGACCCTCATCGATGGTGGCGCCGGCCTCAACATCCTCTCCATGGAGGCATTCAGCCTACTCCGTGTGCCTCATGGCCGGTTCTTCCCCACCAAGCCCTTGTTTAACGGGTTGTTGACGGCTCCACCTGTCCTCTAAGGTAGATCCACCTCCTCGACACCATCAGTACACGCAGGAACTACCGTACCAAGACAATCTACTTCGACGTCGCCCGCATCGGGTTCCCGTACAATGCCATCCTCGGGTACCCGAGCCTCGCTAAGTTCATGGCGGCGACTCACTCCGGCTACAACAACATGAAGATGCCGGGAATAGTGTTGTCCTCACCGTGGTAGGGGACACCAGGGACGCACTCGCGACCCTCAAGCTCGCTTTCAAGGCAGCGGCGGCCATGCGACCAAGCGCAGGGGGCGTTCCGGAAGGCTCGGGGTTGCGCCAACAAAGAAGAAGCAATTGTTTCCTCAAGATCGGGTTGAGACAAAGAAGGTGTCAGTCAACGAAGACGGGGGATCGGGCCCTGCCTTCACCATAGGCACCGGCCTCCCCCTAGACCAGGAAGAGGCGCTGGTCGGCTTCCTCCGCGTTAACAAGGACGTGTTTGCGTGGGAGGCAATGAAACGGGTCGGCGTTCCACGCGGGGTGATCGAGCACCACCTGATGGTATGCCCCAATGCGTGCCCCGTAAAGCAGAAGGTGCGGAGGCAAGCCCCGGAGAAGCAGTCGTTCATCATCCAGGAGACCCGCAAGCTGCAAGAAGCCAACATTATTAGGGAGGTGCGGCATCCAGATTGGATGGCAAACCCGATTATCGTCCCCAAGATGGGTGGGAAGGAGCACATGTGCGTCGATTTACGAGCCTCAACAATGCTTATCCTCAAGACCCTTTCCCTCTTCCAAGCATCTACTCCACCGCCGAGTGCGATTTGCTGTGCTTCCTGGACGCCTTCTCGGGATATAACCAAATCAAGATGGCCGTGCAGGATGTCGAGAAGACGACCTTTCTAACCCCGTGCGGGGTGTACTGCTACACCTGCATGCCGTTCGGGCTACGCAATGCCGGAGCAACCTTCCGGTGGCTGATGCATATCACTTTTGGTTAGCAGCTCGGGAGGAACACCGAGGCATACGTCGACAACATAGTGGTCAAATCTAGGGAGGCGAAAACACTTGTCGAACACCTAGAGGAGATGTTTGCTAGCCGGCGAAAAGTAAACTTGTGACTCAACCCATAAAAGTGCGTGTTTGGCGTCCTGTCCGGCAAGCTACTGGGTTTCTTGGTGTCGCATAGAGGGATCGAGGCCAACCCAGAGAAAATAAATAACATAGAGAGGATGAGCCCGCCGCAAACCCTGAAAGAGATGCAGAAGTTGGTGGGCTTTGTAACCTTGCCGGGGCGCTTCATCTCCAAGCTAGGCGAGCGCGCCCTCCCATTCTTCAAGCAGATGAAAAGAAGGGCCCGTTCGAGTGGACCTCGGAGGCCGATACGGCCTTCCAAGACCTCAAGTGGTACCTCACCAACCCGACGGTGATGGTCGAGCCTCGCCCTCTTAAACCCTGGTGCTCTACCTGGCCGCCACGCCTCGCTCAGCCAGCGCAGTGCTCGTGGCAGTCCGAGCTGAGAATTCAGTTGAGGGCACGCGTCGCACGCCTCACGACCGACCAAGGCACCCCAGCCTCAGGATGGCGCTCTCGAGGCCTCAGGCACCTCATGAGAAGGCGGGGCTCCCGAGGATGTCGCTCCTGAGGTCACGACCGCCCCACCAGACGACTAAACTCGTGAGGATCCCCTACCTCAGGAGGCATAGGACCACACCGATGCCTCCTCCCTCGTCCAGCACCCCGTGTACTTTGTCAGCATGGTGTTGCGTGACATGCGGGCATGTTACCGCATGCCATGGAACTCCTGCTCGCACTCCTCGTTGCCTCCAGGAAACTGTGTCACTACTTCCAAGGCCACCCCCTCAAGGTTGTTTCAGCCTACCCCTTGGAGAGGGTGCTCCGAAGCCCCAACGCCGTGGGAAGGGTCACCAAATGGAACAACGAGTTGCAGGCGTTCCAGCTGGAGTTCAACATCACCAGTGTCATCAAAGGTGCGGCCTTCGCTGACTTTGGGGCAGAATGGGCTAACGCCCCTGGCCGTGAAGTGAGCGAGGATCGTCCTCTCACGGCCGAAGGCAAGGCGCCAGATGGTTGGTTCATGTACTTCCACGGTGAGTTTGCGCGCCAGGGAGCGGGGGTGTCAGGACCCCGATCCTAAGTCACACCGATCTAGCTGTAACACGTAATATCACTTTGCGGCCTCACGCACGGTAACCCCACGGGTGCCACCTTACCTGGCCCGGGACCGTTTGCGCATTTTGGCACACGTATATGACAGTGTCGCTAGCATCCATATGACAGAGAACCCGGGCCGACATGGCTAGTTATAAACCAAAAGTGGCACTAAATTACAGAGACATGCATCCATGACCCAGCAACGAACGTGTCGGTCATCAACGTATGAACCCAAGTCGTATCAAGCTACATGGACTTAAAGGAACAACGCGTGAGATTTCCCCTAAGGGACAGACACAGGAACGAAGAAGGACAGATGCCGGCCAGCCTACGTGTTCCGAGCAGTAGCAAGCTACCAAGGCTCATTGGAATCACTAGGAGGCATTTCCCTGTAAGGTAGGCTACCAAAGGAAAACAACTAGGTGTCGGATCCCACACATACCAAGCATTTCAACCATACACACAATATGCTCAATATGAGCAAATACAACATTGCATCACAACAGAACTCTATGACTCAAAGTACTTTATTTTAAAGGCTCCAAGAGCCATACATAACATAGCCATACAGGTAGGGGTCACATGACCCAACACTCAAGTAATACAGTCATACAAGCACAAGCAGAAGCTACATGTCTGAGTACAGACAACTTAGAAAATAAAACAGGCTTGGTGTAGCCTGACTATCTACAAGGCCCTTCACAAGCTCCAGATCTCCGTCTGGGTGTCAAGCTACTCGTCGACGTCAATGTCTATGTAGAACCCATCAGCAGGGGCAGGGTTCTCCTCTGCAACAGTTATTAAGCAAACATGAGTACAAAGGTACTCAGCAAGTCTTACCACAGAACCTATCATACATGCAACATTATCAAAGGGGGTAGTGGAGTTCATAGCAGAAAGCCAGCTTTGACTCTTGGCTAACCTATACTACAACTCTCACCGGATTGCAAGATGTGATTACGAACACGAGTCCTCTACTCACCACAACAATACACCACCGAGGATCCTCTTCCGTCATCCTACGAAAGGGCAATCCACGGTACTCACACTTATCTTGAGGCTTTTAGTAGTATCCATCAACTTGTCTATGAACTGTAAGAGTAACCAAGTAGTCCGTACCGCGAACAACGGCTATTCGAATAGATTGATAACCCTGCAGGGGTGTACCTCTTCACACACGCTTCCACCACTTATCGCCCTTTACTCGACATGTACTCGGCAACCTTCAAGCAGAAGCCCAGCGAGGGTGTCGGCCACGACCTGACTAACTACTCAAGTCTCTCGTCCAGGTTTATCGCCCATTTGGGTTCCATCCGTGGGGAGATCCGGCCGGGGTGTCGCTCACGGCCCCAAACGATGTGTACAGGGTTCCCGAGTCACCAAACGGGCAACCGGTACACCGTGCCACGTACCTGTCGCATCACAACCCACCCCAAGGGTCAGCGTTGTGCACGAACTCCAGTAAACTATAAACACCAAAAACTAGTTGAAACTCCTGGACAGAGATCGAGGGTAATTAATAAGGCGAGAGGGTCCATTGGTTTCGGGCCCAATGCATGGTAGTAACTGGAACTTGAACCACACATACAGATCTCGGGTCCTATGAACGGTGCCAATGAAACAACCCACCACGTACTCCTACATGGCCTTTCATCGATACCTTTACCAAGCATATTCCACACTTCCTTCTCTTTATCGGTATGATCATTTCACTCTGATCCATCACCCAGATGAACCAGACCTGACACAACTTTAAGCATAGCAGGCAACATAAACAAATAGCATGGTGGATCACACATCACATGGCTCAATCAACTCCAACACATGCTAGTGGGTATCAACTATTTACTGTGGCAATGACAGGTCATGCAAGGGAATAGGGTTCAACTATCGCAGCAAGTAGCAGTTCACACGATGTTGCCTTAATGCAGTAAAAGAGAGCAGGAGCGAGAAGATTGGGTTTGTATCGGAATGATCAATGATTGCTTGCCTGACAAAGTGGTTGTCGGGTACTGCTCTTCAACTGGATACGCAGCAGTAACCTCGGGAGCAGGACCTAACACAGAGAATACCGGCGATACAATCATTAAACAAACAAATGCAACAATATGATGCATGCTCATGACATGGCAAAATGCATGTGTGTTGGCTAATGCAACTATAACCAGAAGGGTTTGAGCCTATTTGAATCAAAGATTCAAATTGGCACTTTAGCTATTATTTAATTTAGTGCATTATCATGTTTTAATGTATACAGCAAGGTTAACTTGCTCAAACATGCATGAAACCAGTGCCGTTGGAAATATTGGATTTTTCTGATAATTTTTCATTCATAAATCTTTTCCATCTGAGCTACTATTGAATTTATATGATTTTTTGAAGTTTAGGCATTTTCTGGAATTTCCTGAATTATTTTTAAATCTAAAAATCCTAGAAAATCCTTTACTGCGTCAGCATGACATCATGCTGACGTCAGTCAGTCAATAGGGCGGCCCTAGTCAAACCTGACCAGTGGGACCCACTGGTCAGTGTCACAGTTAACTAATTAGAATTAAATTAACACCTAAACTAGGTTTGACTAGCAGGCAGGGCCCACATGTCAGTGACCCAGGGGGTTCAAACTCGTGGTCAAACAGGCCCAACTCACCGGCGTTTAGCCGCCGGTGAGGCCAAACACGGCGGTGAGGTGCGGGTTTCGTGCTCCGGCTGCCAAAACGACGGCGGAGCACACCTACGGGTAGCTGGACGCAAACCGTATCGAATGGAGGTGGTGGCTGGCCTCGGGGTCGCCGGAGATGACGCCGGCGACGAGTCCAGCGGCTGCCGGAGTTCGGCGAAGTCGAATACGACGGTGCGGTGCTCGTAGAGGAGCGTGGAGTGGTCCTACAGCACCTACGCGTGACGGTGAAGCTGATAGGCACGGTGGCCGGACCATTGGATGGCCGGAGCCTCGTCGGCGACGAGCTCCGCGGCGGTGCGTGCAGGTGAGCTTCGTGCGGTGCGTTCCAGGGTAGTAGAGAGCCAACGGAGAGGGGGAGGACGAAGCTGGGCTCACAGGGGTTGCAGAAGACGCCGGAGCAAGCTTGGGGGCGGTCGGAGCTGAGCGGGACGGCGAGGGGGATCTCCGCGGCCGGAGTTGGAGAAGAAGGGGTCGGGGCGTCTCCAGGGCGGGCAAGCGCTCGGGGCTCGGCCTGCTCGAAGTAGTCGAGGACGGCGGAGACGACGGACACGGCGACGGGGCTCAGGGACGACGGTGGGCGCGGCTACTACGACGGTGCGAGCACGGCGGCGTCGGCCATGGTGCGGGGAGGGCGAAGGAGAGGAGCTGGGGAGAGTGGGGAGTGTCTGCGAGGTCGGGGGCGAGGTAGACGACCGATCCAAGCCTCCAGGGCGGCGAGGGGAGGAAGCAGGGCGGCGGGCAGCTGCGTGGCGCGTGCTGCGGCCGCCGTCGAGCACCTGCCTGCCTGCCTGGCCGAGCCAAGCAGCTCGTTGGAGCGGCAGCTGGGATGGGCCTGCAGGTGGGCCGGTTGGGCGCCAGGTAACTCCTTTTCTCTCTCCTTTTTCTATTTATTTTTCTGTTTCATTTCTTTTGTAACTTTGTTTAATTAATAAAAATGCCAGAACATTTTTATAACTCATAAAACGTGTCATGCCCACTGTATATAATATGAACAACATGGAACATTATATTTTATGATTATTTGAGCATTTAAAATATTTTATAGCATTTAAATGCCCAAATGCAAATACCATATGATTTAATCCAGAGACCTTGGATGTCCTAGAAAATTGTGCACCATTTTTGGCAGAGGTTTAAGACCAAGGCAGAAATGATGAACATTTTTGAAGGGAATTTTGGGTACATTGGAAAAGATTTTATCAAACCCTAGTTGTTAGAAAAGGGGTGCTGGGGTTTCTGTCATTCCCATTTCAAGTTTCTTTGATAAGTAAACATGATGCACACTCTAGCTAGTCCTAATGCAAGTGCTAACTAGGGATGTGACAACTCACCCCCACTTAAAAGAATCGCGTCCCGAGATTCGGGTTCCTCCGGAAAGAGGGTGGGGTACTCAAGTCGAAGACGATCCTCCCTTTCCCAAGTAGCTTCACTCTCGGAATGATGTGACCATTGAACCTGGAGAAACTTGATATTGTGGTGTCGAGTGGTGCGCTCGGTTTGATCAAGAATACGAACGGGGTATTCTCGATATGTGAGATTGTCCTGGAGATCAAGCGTTTCGTGGTCCACTCCGCGGATAGGATCCGAGAAGCAACGCCTGAGTTGAGAAACGTGGAACACGTCATGAACTCTGGATAGGTGCGGAGGTAGTTCCAATTGGTATGCAACTTCTCCTCGTTTGGCAAGAATGCGAAAAGGACCGATGTAACGAGGGGCCAATTTGCCTTTGATACCGAAACGATGGGTTCCCTTAAGAGGAGTAACCCGAAGGTAAGCCTTATCGCCGACTTCAAAAGTCACAGCCTTATGATGACTATCATATTGGCTCTTCTAGCGAGACTAGGCTGTTTTCAATCTCTCACGAACGATGCGAACTTGCTCTTCTGCTTCCTGGATCATATCCGGGCCAAAGAATTGTCTTTCCCCGGTTTCTGACCAGTTAAGAGGTGTTCGACACATTCGTCCATATAGAACTTCGAAGGGAGCTTTGCCCAAGCTGGCTTGATAACTATTGTTATAAGCGAATTCGGCAAATGGAAGACACTTTTCCCATTCCATACCGAAAGAGATGACAGAGGCTCGAAGCATGTCTTCCAGAATTTGATTGACTCGTTCCACTTGACCACTTGACTGGGGATGGAAGGCAGTACTGAAAGAGAGATGAATTCCCATAGCATTCTGGAAACTTTCCCAAAATCGTGAAGTGAAAAGACTTCCACGGTCTAAGTTAATCTCCAACGGCACACCATGAAGTGATACTATCCGAGAGACATACAAGTCTGCTAGCTGGCTAGCGGTAATACTCTCTCGAACATGCAGGAAATGAGCTACTTTAGAGAGGCGGTCGATAACGACGAAGATAGCATTATTCCCTTTCCTGGTCCTGGGAAACCCGGTAATGAAGTCCATACCGACTTTGTCCCATTTCCATTCATGAATAGCTAAAGGTTGAAGGGTGCCAGCAGGCCGTTGATGCTCTGCTTTGACTCGACGACAAACGTCGCAGTTAGCAATGAATTGAGCGATTTCTCTCTTCATCCTAGTCCACCAGAATCTCTGACGTAGGTCCTGATACATTTTGGTACTACCGGGATGAATTGTGAGGGGAGATTCATGAGCCTCCTTAAGGATCAAACGTCTCAGGTTTCGTACTTTAGGAACCACTAAACGGTTGCTAAAGAATACAACTCCCTGATCATCAATTGAGAAACATCCCGTGACTCCTTTCTTGATGTTCCTCTTAATACGGGAGATTCCCGGATCAACCTTCTGTGCTTTGATGACCTGATCCGTAAGGTTAGGTTCCGCCACCAAGGTGGAAAGGAATCCTCGAGGAACAATGTGAAGGTTAAGCTTACGAAATTCCTCGTGGAGAAGTGGTTGTCCTTGTTGTAACATCAAGTTGTTACAATAAGACTTACGACTTAGTGCATCAGCCATGACATTGGCCTTCCCAGGGGTGTAAGTGATTCCTAAGTCGTAATCTGTGAGCAACTCAACCCAACGTCTTTGCCTGAGATTTAGATCCGGTTGGGTGAAGATATACTTCAAACTTTGATGATCAGTGAAGATTTCACAGCGATTACCAAGGAGGTAATGTCGCCATGTTTTGAGTGCATGGACTACAGCTGCAAGCTCTAGATCATGAGTAGGATAGTTATCCTCATGTGGACGCAACTGTCGAGATGCGTTTGCAATCACTTGACGATCTTGCATGAGTATGCAACCTAGTCCTTGTCGCAAGGCGTCGCGGTAGATTATAAAATCCTTGGAAAAGTCTGGTGGTACCAGTATAGGTGCAGATGTCAAGCGTCTTTTCAGTTCCTGAAAACTGGACTCGCACTGTGGGGTCCACTCAAACCTTTTATCTTTCTTGAGGAGTTTAGTTAGAGGTTTAGCAACCTTGGAGAAATTTTTGACGAAGCGTCGGCAATAGCTCGCTAAGCCAAGAAAACTCCTAACTTGCTTGACCGATTCGGGGGGAGTCCAATCAAGGACGGCTTGAACTCGCTCGGGATTGACAGCAATACCCTTGCCAGAGATCACATGACCTAGATAGGTTACTTCCGGCAACCAAAATTCACATTTAGAGAATTTGGCATAAAGGCGGTGCTCTCGAAGTTTCGTCAATACCAGCCTTAAATGCTCGGCATGATCTTCCTTGTTCTTGGAATAGATAAGTATATCATCGAGGTATACCATGACGAATTTATCTAAGTACTCCATGAAAATAGAATTCATTAGCCGGGAGAAGGTGGCTGGGGCATTGGTTAATCCGAAGGACATGACGGTGTACTCATATTGGCCATAACGAGTAACAAAAGCCGTTTTAGGAATGTCCCCGTTCTTGATTTTGATTTGATGGTAACCCAACCTCAAATCCATCTTAGAGAAGACTGAGGATCCAGCGAGCTGATCATACAGGTCGTTGATCCTGGGAAGCGGATACTTGTTCTTTATGGTGACCAGATTGACAGGTCGGTAATCTACAACCATCCGCTCCGTTCCATCCTTCTTCTTGACGAAGAGGACGGGGCAAGCCCAAGGGGAGGAACTAGGACGGATGAAACCTTTTTGCAAGGACTCATCGAGTTGTTTCTTAAGCTCAGCTAATTCTAGGGGTGCCATCTTATAAGGTCTCCTAGAGATTGGGACAGTTCCAGGGATAAGATCTATCATGAACTCGACATCTCTGTCAGGTGGAATTCCTGGCAGTTCTTCTGGAAAAACATCCGGAAAGTCACGGACTACCGGGATATCTTCGAGTTTTGGTAGAGGGCTGGCATTAAGAGAGTAGAGCTGACGCTCAGCCATTCGGGTCAAGACATTGACTATCTTGCCAGATGGGTGTGTAATTTGAACGGTCCTAGTATAGCAATCAATCTTGGCGTAATGAGTTGTCATCCAATCCATACCCAAAATGATGTTTATGTCCGAGGACTTGAGAGCGATTAGAGATGCAAGGAAAACAAGTCTATCGACAAGGATTTCATTTCCATGGCTTACCCTAGAGGTTTGCCACTATGAACCAGGAGTTTGAATAACCATGGAAGTAGGCATGTCACAGAAAGTCATGTTGTGCATTCGGGCATAGCTTTCAGATATGAACGAATGGGATGCTCTAGTATCGAAAAGAACAGATGCCAGATGGCAGTTAACGAGAAGCGTACCAAGGACGACGTTAGGATCCTCATAAGCTTACTCAGCAGAGACATAGTTGACATGACCACGTGCAGTGGGGATTGGCTTGACATAATTCACCTTGCCGGTTGGCTTACCACGGCCAACGGGTTTTCCTGGTTGGTTCTGAGGACACTCACGCATGTAGTGTCCCGGTTCTCCACACTTGAAGCAAGTCACAGTGCTAGTGCGTGGAGCAAAGTTGGAAGGTGGTCCTCCATAAGTCTTAGCAGGTGCAAACTGTTGAGTTGGGGGAGGCGCCTCATAGGATGGCCTCGGTGTGTACTTGGGTGGCAGAGCAGTGTTAGGAACCCACACACGGCGCTTGTGAGAGCCAGAGCCGGATGAGGAACCAGAGTCTCGAGTATGCTTGCGTGTGGCCTCGAAGTCAGTCTGGCCCGTTTCAGCACTGATAGCCTTGTTTACCAACTTCTGGATGGAAGTGCACTCGTGCAGACGTAGATCTCGGCGGAGTTCACGGCTGAGTCCGTTGCGGAACCTTGCCTGCTTCTTGGCATCGGTGGATACTTCCTCAGGTGCATAGCGTGCCAAGTTGCCAAACTCGCGACTATAGCCATCTACAGTTAACCGGCCCTGGGTGAAGTTGCAGAATTCCTCCCGCTTGCGATCCATGAGACCTTCCGGAATGTGATGTTCACGGAATGCCTCACTGAACTCAACCCAAGTAGTGATTTGGCCAGCAGGACGCATAGCTTCGAAGTTTTCCCACCAAAGACTGGCAGGGCCCTCCAGATGGTAGGCGGCGTAGGTAACCTTGTCAGCTTCGGCCACACGAGCAGAGTGTAGCTTGTGGGTGATACTACGTAGCCAGTCATCCGCATCCAGAGGTTCAGTGGAGTGATGGAACTTCGGTGGGCACATCTTGATAAAGTCATTGATTGACACCACGTCATTCCTCTGGCGGAACCCAGTGTTCTTCTCTATGCGTTCCAGCAGACGGTTTGTCTCTCTCTTGTTCCGTTCTGCCTCGAGCATAACTTCCGCCAAGGAGGGTGGCTGGGGCAGAATCCCATCTCTAGCCCCACTAGCCTCACCCTGCTCCTGGGCAGCAGGAGTGTTGAGAGTGTTGACCATCCTAAGAAAACAAAACAACGGTTTAGACAAGGATGGCAAAAATTTGACATAGAAGTGCAAAATGTAATGGATGACACGGAATGCAGAGATGTTCATCCGTACGACATGGTAATATAGAAACTGCTATATATACACCAGTGGTCATACACACCATACATAGTTTAGTACAAGCCAAGGCTAAAGTACAACTGCGGTGAAAGACGATACATCCCATCAGAGGCATTCCAAGCTCCTATACATTAATTAACTACACCTCCGGAACTTAGTACACACTAAGTCATATTCCACAAGACGCGCAGGACTGTGGGAATACAACTACTACAATACTACTACTGCCACGGTCTAGCTCAGACATTCCCGTAGTAATCTTCGTAAAGATTACCACCGTAGCCCGAAAGTGGAACAGACGGATCTTGAAACTCGTGAGCACTCGAAGGCTGTGGACCATAGGGACATGGATGTGGCCTCGGTCCCGATGCTGGTGGTAACCGACGCCCACGTGGAGGTGTATTACCCCAAACGTCACGCCAATCTATGCGATCAGGCAGACGAGTCCGCACGGGGTACAAATCCCGCATATCCAGATATCCGGCGTGCACAGCAGGTGCAAGCCGTGTCAAAGTAGTCCAGTGGGCGGCTCAAGTGTTATACAGCTCCATTCGGAGGGCACGGACCTCACGGTCCCTATCCTCCAGCATCTGAACAATAGTCTGAAGCAGCGGCTCTTCATGAGCAGCATTAGTATACAGACCAGTGTAGTAGCCTTCCTCTCCGGGAAGTGAGGCTGGCATGTAACAAAACTCAGTGTTCAGCAACAGGGCATGCCTAGCCCGGAGAATGGTCATCATCGAATAGGCGGCATCCTGCACTGCCATCTCGATGGTAACCCCGAGCCCATAAGACCAATGGATGGGGTCGTTAGCTCCGGGATATGAGGGGTATATCCGGACTGTGCAGAAATACTGACTCTGATTGAAATCCCGGTACTGTTCCTCCACGGTGTACTCAGGATACCAGCGATAACCGGTCTCAGTCAGCACACGGACTAGCATGGCCGTGTGACCGGGCACATTAATGCACCGAGTCAAACGAACCACTTGGTGAGGGGTGCAGCCAGACATCTGAAACACGGAGTAATGCAAAGGCATTAGTGTTTCTGGAAGAAATCGGGCAGCATAACAACTGTAAATGCTCAAACAAAGATTTGAGACATCATATAAATGATAGCATAGCCACTCAACAATTCCATATCAAGTTTCCGGGTCCAACAATCATCATACTAAAAGGATAGAAACTGAACTGAGGCTTGAAACCAACAATCCTAAGAGTCTACGGATTAGTAACACGTGAACCTAGTAAGGATAAGAGGCCTAGTCCTAAATCCCCGTAGAAAGAATAGACTGACTCAGATCAGAAGGGCATAAGGTAAAGGAGTACAAACAGCCTTACGTTCCCTTCCACAATCAATTCCCCTACATATAACTAAGAATTTTTCTAGACTCAACATCGACCAGTTTGGCTTGAGAAACCTACAGGCAGTCAAGCTCTGATGCCAACGCTGTCAGGACCCCGATCCTAAGTCACACCGATCTAGCTGTAACACGTCATATCACTTTGCGGCCTCACGCACGGTAACCCCACGGGTGCCACCTTACCTGGCCCGGGACCGTTTGCGCATTTTGGCACACGTATATGACAGTGTCGCTAGCATCCATATGACAGAGAACCCGGGCCGACATGGCTAGTTATAAACCAAAAGTGCCACTAAATTACAGAGACAGGCATCCATGACCCAGCAACGAACGTGTCGGTCATCAACGTATGAACCCAAGTCGTATCAAGCTACATGGACTTAAAGGAACAACGCGTGAGATTTCCCCTAAGGGACAGACACAGGAACGAAGAATGACAGATGCCGGCCAGCCTACGTGTTCCGAGCAGTAGCAAGCTACCAAGGCTCATTGGAATCACTAGGAGGCATTTCCCTGTAAGGTAGGCTACCAAAGGAAAACAACTAGGTGTCGGATCCCACACATACCAAGCATTTCAACCATACACACAATATGCTCAATATGTGCAAATACAACATTGCATCACAACAAAACTCTATGATTCAAAGTACTTTATTTAAAAGGCTCCAAGAGCCATACATAACATATCCATACAGGTAGGGGTCACATGACCCAACACTCAAGTAATACAGTCATACAAGCACAAGCAGAAGCTACATGTCTGAGTACAGACAACTTAGAAAATAAAACAGGCTTGGTGTAGCCTGACTATCTACAAGGCCCTTCACAAGCTCCAGATCTCCGTCTGGGTGTCAAGCTACTCGTCGACGTCAACGTCTATGTAGAACCCATCAGCAGGGGCAGGGTTCTCCTCTACAACAGTTATTAAGCAAACATGAGTACAAAGGTACTCAGCAAGTCTTACCACAGAACCTATCATACATGCAACATTGTCAAAGGGGGTAGTGGAGTTCATAGTAGAAAGCCAGCTTTGACTCTTGGCTAACATATACTACAACTCTCAACGGATTGCAAGATGTGATTACGAACACGAGTCCTCTACTCACCACAACAATACACCATCGAGGATCCTCTTCCGTCATCCTACGAAAGGGCCATCCACGGTACTCACACTTATCTTGAGGCTTTTAGTAGTATCCATCAACTTGTCTATGAACTGTAAGAGTAACCAAGTAGTCCGTACCGCGAACAACGGCTATTCGAATAGATTGATAACCCTGCAGGGGTGTACCTCTTCACACACGCTTCCACCACTTATCGCCGTTTACTCGACATGTACTCGGCAACCTTCAACCGGAAGCCCAGCGAGGGTGTCGGCCACGACCTGACTAACTACTCAAGTCTCTCGTCCAGGTTTATCGCCCATTTGGGTTCCATCCGTGGGGAGATCCGGCCGGGGTGTCGCTCACGGCCCCAAACGATGTGTACAGGGTTCCCGAGTCACCAAACGGGCAACCGGTACAACGTGCCACGTACCTGTCGCATCACAACCCAACCCAAGGGTCAGCGTTGTGCACGAACTCCAGTAAACTATAAACACCAAAAACTAGTTGCAACTCCTGGATAGAGATCGAGGGTAATTAATAAGCCGAGAGGGTCCATTGGTTTCGGGCCCAATTCATGGTAGTAACTGGAACTTGAACCACACATACAGATCTCGGGTCCTATGAACGGTTCCAATGAAACAACCCACCACGTACTCCTACATGGCCTTTCATCGATACCTTTACCAAGCATATTCCACACTTCCTTCTCTTTGTCGGTACGATCATTTCACTCTGATCCATCACCCAGATGAACCAGACCTGACACAACTTTAAGCATAGCAGGCAACATAAACAAATAGCATGGTGGATCACACATCACATGGCTCAATCAACTCCTACACATGCTAGTGGGTATCAACTATTTACTGTGGCAATGACAGGTCATGCAAGGGAATAGGGTTCAATTACCGCAGCAAGTAGCAGTTCACACGCTGTTGCCTTAATGCAGTAAAAGAGAGCAGGAGCAAGAAGATCGGGTTTGTATCGGAATGATCAATGATTGCTTGCCTGACAAAGTGGTTGTCGGGTACTGCTCTTCAACTGGATACGCAGCAGTATCCTCGGGAGCAGGGCCTAACACAGAGAATACCGGCGATACAATCATTGAACAAACAAATGCAACAATATGATGCATGCTCATGACATGGCAAAATGCATGTGTGTTGGCTAATGCAACTATAACCAGAAGGGTTTGAGCCTATTTGAATCAAAGATTCAAATTGGCACTTTAGCTATTATTTAATTAAGTGCATTATCATGTTTTAATATATACAGCAAGGTTAACTTGCTCAAACCTGCATGAAACCAGTTCCATTGGAAAGATCAGATTTTTCTGATCATTTTTCATATATAAATCTTTTCAATCTGAGCTACTGTTGAATTTATATGATTTTTTGAAGTTTAGGCATTTTCTGGAATTTCATGAATTATTTTTAAATCTAAAAATCCCAGAAAATCCTTTACTGCGTCAGCATGACATCATGCTGATGTCAGTCAGTCAACAGGGCGGCCCAAGTCAAACCTGACCAGTGGGACCCACTGGTCAGTGTCATAGTTAACTAATTAACTAATTAGAATTAAATTAACACCTAAACTAGGTTTGACTAGCGGGCAGGGCCCACATGTCAGTGACCCAGGGGGGTCAAACCCGTGGTCAAACAGGCCCAACTCGCCGGCGTTTAGCCGCCGGCGAGGCCAAACACGGCGGTGAGGTGCGGGTTTCGTGCTTCGGCTGCCAAAACGACGGTGGAGCACACCTACGGGTAGCTGGAGGCAAACCGCATCGAATGGAGGTGGTGGCTGGCCTCGGGGTCACCGGAGATGACGCCGGAGACGAGTCCAGCGGCTGCCGGAGTTCGGCGAAGTCGAATACGACGGTGCGGTGCTCGTAGAGGAGCGTGGAGTGGTCCTACATCACCTACGCGTGACAGTGAAGCTGATAGGCACGGTGGCCGGACCATTGGATGGCCGGAGCCTCGTTGGCGACGAGCTCCGCGGCGGTGCGTGCAGGTGAGCTTCGTGCGGTGCGTTCCAGGGTAGTCGAGAGCCATCGGAGAGGGGGAGGACGAAGCTGGGCTCACAGGGGGTGCAGCAGACGCCGGAGCGAGCTTGGGGGCGGTCGGAGCTGAGCGGGACGGCGAGGGGGATCTCCGCGGCCGGAGTTGGGGAAGAAGGGGTCGGGGGCGTCTCCAAGGCGGGCGAGCGCTCGGGGCTCGGCCTGCTCGAAGTAGTCGAGGACGGCGGAGACGACGGACACGGCGACGGGGCTCAGGGACGACGGTGGGCGCGGCTACTACGACGGTGCGAGCACGGCGGCGTCGGCCATGTTGCGGGGAGGGCGAAGGAGAGGAGCTGGGGAGAGTGGGGAGTGTCTGCGAGGTCGGGGGCGAGGTAGACGACCAATCCACGCCTCCAGGGCGGCGAGGGGAGGAAGCAAGGCGGCGGGCAGCTGCGTGGCGCGTGCTTCGGCCGCCGTCGAGCACCTGCCTGCCTGCCTGGCCGAGCCAAGCAGCTCGCTGGAGCGGCAGCTGGGCTGGGCCGGCAGGTGGGCCGGTTGGGCGCCAGGTAACTCCTTTTCTCTCTCCTTTTTCTACTTCTTTTTCTGTTTCATTTCTTTTGTAACTTTGTTTAATTAATAAAAATGCCAGAACATTTTTATAACTCATAAAACTTGTCATACCCACTTTATATAATATGAACAGCATGGAACATTATAGTTTATGATTATTTGAGCATTTAAAATATTTTATAGCATTTAAATGCCCAAATGCAAATACCATATGATTTAATCCAGAGACCTTGGATGTCCTAGAAAATTGTGCACCATTTTTGGTAGAGGTTTAAGACCAAGGCAGAAATGATGAACATTTTTGAAGGGCATTTTGGGTACATTGGAAAAGATTTTATCAAACCCTAGTTGTTAGAAGAGGGGTGCTGGGGTTTCTGTCATTCCCATTTCAAGTTTCTTTGATAAGTAAACATGATGCACACTCTAGCTAGTCCTAATGCAAGTGCTAACTAGGGATGTGACAGGGGGATGGAGTCGTGCTCCTCTCGCACACCCAGGACAAGCTCTACTATACTGTGCAACTCTACTTCCAGCATGGGGAGAAGGTCTCCAACAACATCGCTGATTATGAGGGCCCAATCGCCGGCCTCAAGGCCGCGGCGGCTCTGGGGGTTAGGCGCCTCACCATCAGGCGTGACTCCCAGCTCCTTGTCAACTTCTCCAACAGGGCGTAAAAGCCAAAGGACTAGCACCCAGAGGCATACCTTGAGGAGGTACGCAATATTCAGAAACGATTATTAGGCTTGGAATTGCAGCACGTGCCGCGTGGCATGAACAAGGAGGCAGATGCCATCGCCAAGAGGGCGCCCCGATGACAACCTTAGGAGCCTGGCATTTGAGGAGCGGCTCTTCAAGTCGTCAATGGCTCCCCTCACTTCGGGACTGTCGGCGTCCTGGGAACAAGGGTACCCAGACTTGCCTGTCTGCGGGCCGCGACGTGCTCCTACCACGGCCTGGTACGGCCCAGCTGATCGACTAGCTATCCAAGACCCTCGCGAGGGGGGCTAGGCCTCGCGTGGAGAACAATGTCAAGACCCCCTCAGGAGCGGCATCGGCAAGGTGCTCCGGAGGGGCGGAGAATCCAAGGCCAAGCCTGCCTCAGGAGGAGATAGTGACGTAAGAAGTGACGCACCGCACAAGCAGGTGCCAGCGACCGCCAGCGGCGCAGTTGACGTTTCAGTGCAAAGGAGGCAGCGCAGACACAGGTTCCCGAGGAGCGGGACAAAGGTTTCCCCTTTGGCGCAACAAGACCGAAGACCGCAAGGACGACAGGGAGGATGTCACCACCGAGCCCACCACCGCGTCACCGCCTGATCCTTTTGCAGGCGAAGACTGCTTTTGTCAGGGTAGGAACGTCCTTGTGTTCCCGCTCAAAAATGGGCGTTGTGGGATCCCTTCCCGCCTAAACATTTCGGGGGAAGAGGACCCTGGACGCCTATTTAAGTAGCTAGGATCCTCGTTGTGAGGGGTCAAGTGAGGCCAAGTCCAGTCAAGTGGAGCAGATCCATAAACTCTGCCACCACGCAAAGGAGCAAGGACACTTGCCTCCTGACCCTCCTGAGCTCACCTCCTGAGCTCAGTAATCACTGTACTAGTTCATATTCCAGCCCTCCTGAGGCCAATCCACCAAAGCAGGAAGTAGGGTTATACACCACAAGGTGGCCTGAACCTGGGTAAACTCTTGCGTGTTTCACTTGTTGTTTGCTTGAATCTCTTCACTCGGCGAGGGCGAGACGCTAGGTAGACGTGAGTGGGAGAGATCTTCGTTCATGCCCCTATGTTCGAACTTCTTGGGTTTTGTGGAGCCCGTAATCCGACATTTGGCGCGCCAGGTAGGGGGCGTGTCGAGATCTCACCTCTCCGACGACCTCGTCCCGCTCTCGTCGTCGAGTTTGCTCCACCGCCATGTTGGACACATGCCGAGCCCGCGCCGCCCGCCGTGCTGGGAACGTCGCTCAGACGGCGCCCGCAGGCAACGGTCCGCCTCTTCACCCCAACTCGTCGGTCGCCAATGCCGCCACCAACCCAGCCGTCCACGAGCAGCAGGAGTCGTCACTGCCGCCATCCGTGCGGTGCGATGGTCGCACGGCGACGGCTTCACCCTCACCGGCCGTGGTGTCGTCCTCGCTGGACCGCCGTGGGCCGGTCGATCAGCAGTCTGCGTTGCTGATGGCACGGGATCTCTTGTGCTACTGCCCGGCAAATGACCTCTACGACGAGTGGATCCACTGCATCACCGAGCTCGTCAACGCCGCTGGGGAAGCACCTGCACCAATGCACTCCTCCTGTCCCCTGTCGCCCCCAGCGGGGAACGAAGGCCACGGAGTCCCGGCTCCGCCTCCACTCTACGGCGCCGGCCAGGAGGTACGGCGCGAGGCTCCGTGCCGTGAGCCGCCCCGCAGAGCCCATGCATGCGACGAGGAGAGCTGCCAGGTGATTCCGCATCCCCAGGCAGGGGCTCGCGAGCCCCTTGGCACGTAATGCTAGGACCGCATGCCACAGGAGGTGGTGGCGCCAGCGCCCCAAGAACCAGCACCGCAGGCGCAGGGGGGCGCCTGCGATCATGAGCGTGGCTAGATGTCGTGCCTTAGCTCCTAAGCTACGGCACCTCGTCTGGCCCGGCAAGTTCAAGGCAGACCTACCTCTGCACTATGACGGCACCACCGACCCCACGGAGTTCCTCAAAATCTATGAGCTGAGCATCGAGGCATCCAACCGCACTGAGCAGGTCATGGCGAACTGGTTCCCCATGGCTCTCAAAGATGGCGCACGCACCTGGCTCCTGAACCTCCCCGTGGGATCCATATCCACCTGGGAGAGCTTCGTGAGCGTTTTGTCGCCAACTTCCAAGGCACCCGCGACCCGAGCCCCGGCAGCTGCGGATCTGCGCCGCGTGAGGCAGCAGCCGGGAGAGACCCTGCAAAAGTACATCCAACGCTTCAACATCATGCGCCTTCGGATCCCTAGGGTCTCGGACAAGGCCATCATCTCGTTGTTCTCCGACGGCGTCCACGACGTCGGGATGAGGGAGAAGCTCGCCATCCACGAGGACCCGTGCACAGCCATCAAGATGTTCAAGCTCGCGCAAACTGCGCCAGGGCGGAGGAAGGACGCCTCTCCCTCTAGGAGCTGCCTGAGGCGGAGGCGGACGACAAGAAGGCCAAGGCCAAAGAAGCAAAGCGCAAGGGACCCGCCGTGTTGGCTGCGGAGCCAGAAGTGAAGCGTGGTTGCGGCTACGACGACCTCCCCAGAGAGAACCGACCGTATTGCGTTTTCCACAATGTCCACAGCCACAACACTAACGATTTCCAGGAGCGCAGGGTGATGCGCGGCGGGCGCGTTGGGCAGCGCCCTGAGCGCGACAACCGCGGCTATGGGCGTGGAGGAGGCCGAGGTGGAGGACGTTGGGACGGTAGGAACTCGCGCCAATGGTGGCGCGAACAGCCTCGTGAAGACCACTGGGAAGAGCAGCCTCGTGACTCCCCCTGGCGCGACCAGCCTCGTGAGGGTCGCCCTCAGGGCAATGGAGGCCTGCCTCCGCTGCCACCACCGCCAAGAAGGAACATCGACGACCGCCAGGGAGATGGAGCAGGGGGCTTCCAGGAGCCGCGTGCAGATGCATGCATCTTGGGAGGAGCCCATGCTCCGGCTTCCCATCGCATCTTCAAGCAGTTCGCCCGTGAGGTGAACGCGGTGCTTCCCAGGCCAGATGCCGCGCGCAACCTCAGGTGGACCAAGCAAGTCATCGCCTTTGACCCCAAGGACCAGCTCAAGTGCACCGCAACCCCAGGCGCTCTCCCGATGCTTTGCACCCCGACCATCAGCAACGTCCTCGTGACCAAGACCCTCATCGATGGCGGAGCAGGACTCAACGTCCTCTCCGTCCAGACCTTCGAGACACTCCAGGTCCCATGCGATCAGCTCCACCGGACCAAGCCATTCTACGGAGTCACGGATGGTTCCACACTCCCGATGGGCCAAGTTCGCCTTCCCATCACCTTTGGTGACCGCGACAACTATCACACCAAGCTCATCGACTTCGACGTCGCCAACATCCACCTCCCATAAAATGCCATCCTTGGGTATCCTGCCCTCGCCAAATTCATGGCAGCGACCCATCACGGCTACAACGTCCTCAGGATGCCCGGGAGCAGCGGAGTCATTACGATCGCCTCTCACGAGAAGGAAGCGGTGCGTTCCGTGGAGTGCGCCTACCAGACTGTGGCGGTCGAATGGTCCGATGAGGATGGAGCCGCCCTCGCCTGAAGAGCGCCCCCAAGAAGAAGAAGAACGGCCGAACTTAGGACGCAGGGGCTCCTGATGGCTCCGCCTCAGGACTCGCGCCTACCGACGAGGTTCCCTCCACTCTCGCATAGGGAGACGCGCCCGACGCCCCTCTCGTGACTAGCTCGGGGGCTCTCCTCTGGAGTGTATCCGGAATGACCAGCGTCTCGAGGGAAGTGTTCGGGCACCACCTGTAGGCATGTCTTGACACGCGTTTTTGTGAGCCCAGTGTGGACCGCACGGCGCTCGGGGCTCAGGACTTCATCGACCAGGTTACTGACGAACTTCCGTACGCAAGGCTCATTCGCGGTGGGTGTAACCGCACAACCCCAAGCTCACGTGCCCGCGGCCTTAGTGACCGCTTCCGTGTCTGCCTTGACCTCGCGAGTCTCAACCGAACCGCCTCTTAGGAGCCCTTCTGGCCGACGATGGTCGGCCGAAGGTGGGCCCTCCCCTGCAGCTACGTCCGCACACACTTCGGCTTCCGCAGCGCAGCTGCCACGTTCTAGCATCTCATGCAGTAGCCTTGGGGCCTCATGAGGCTCAATGGCAGGCGGTCCGGACGGAGGTAGAACCGGACCCCCGCAACCACTGAGAGCCTTCGGAGCCCCTGGGCTTCAGGAGCCCGACGATCATCAGGAGCAACCCGCATGGCTCCCGTCTTCAGCTACCCCAACTCTTCTTCGACAAGTATCAGGTGATGCTTCAGGTATCCAATCGAGGGCGCCCCCCGAGATGCATCATCCTCAGACTGCTGAGGGCTATTCCCATGCAGTTGTCTCCCTTTTTATGCATGATCAATGCTAGTTGCTTCTTTCCATTTCATTGTCTGCATGCTTGGCATTCTCACCGCCACTAAGGTCATGAGCCCTTGTGAGCCCACTCGCGACCGCCCCATGATTAAGGACTGGCACGACGTCTGTGCTCTGGTCCGTCCCTGCAGCTTCGCTAAACCCAAGGGCTGAGCTCTGTCTCGCGAGCCATTCCCGTGACGTCACCTCCTGTGGTCCTTGGTGCCTTGTTCTCGCATGGGCTAATCGTGGATGGGTAAGTAGGGGCCCGTGGCAGGTGCCTCGCTCGCGCAGGAATTGCGCGCCGGTTATTTTTCTTTTGGATCGTTGCATGAGAAGACGGGGCACGGCGTCTGTGCTCGGGTCCGTCCCTGCAGTGTCGACAAATCCAGCGGCTGAGCTCTGTCTCGTGAGCCATTCCCGTGACGTCACCTCCTAGGGTCGCTGGTGCTGCGAACTTCTCATGCGATACCCTCTAGAGATGCACTCGGGACAGGTCGACACAACACTTCTCTTTTCACATTGTGCAGAAGAAGACTCAGGTGCAACCCGCCTCAGGGTAGGGTCTCGTGAGTGATGCGTAAGCTCACGAGAACTTCCTCAGAGTCGTTCAGATCGTCCTGAGGAGGGCCCATATACACCTTGGCTGTCCTACCGTGCAAGCCACGTGTCAGGACAGGGTTGTACACGCCCCGGAGTCTCTCCTAGTGGAAGGCTCCCTCCCATGGTCCAGTGGAAGTACCATGCTCCGCGCTGGCAAAACGAACCGAGGAGCGGTTATACCCATGAACCAGTGGAAGCACCAAGCTCCGCGCTGGCCGCTACGACCGAGGCGCGGTTATGCCCACACTCCACGCAAGTGTGGTAGCTCTATGCTCCGCGCTAGTTATAAACAACTGAGGGCGCCCCCAGTGGTCGCACCAACCTCAGGGAGCTTTTCAGCTCACGACGCTCACAACCTCAGGGCCATGCTCAGGTCACGCCTGGCAGATGCCACCCCACCAGGTGCCCAGACACCTGGCCTTCTCGCGCCCCCATCCCAGGCGACGGCTCGTGAGCAAGGTATGGTGCTCGTTCTCCCTCATGAGAACCATTCGTACATCAAAGGGGACCCCTGGGCATCATGACCCAGGGGCCTCACTTGCCACGTAGCCCCTCAACCCTTGAGCCTAGTTATGACGATAACCTCGGTCACCCGGAGGGCTCAATGGCGATCGAGGTATGCGTGGGGTTGGGCCCTCCCAACACAGAACGCAAACGGGATAGCTTGAACGTCAAGGGGGACCCCTGGGCATCGCGACCCAGGGGCCTCACTAGCCATGTAGCCCCTCATCCGTTGAGTCTACTTATTACGATAACCCCGGTCTCCCGGAGGGCTCAATGGTGATGGAGGTATGCGCGGGGTTGGTCCCTGCCGACTCAAGCTGGCAATGGTTAACCGTTACCCGTGTCCCCATGGGTAATTACTCTATCAAGGGACGGGGATGTGACAGCTTTATTACCCACGAGGAAGCTTGTGGGTCAAATACCTTACCCAGCGTGTATGATGGGGATGGGGATGGGATAGCATTACCCATGCCCGTTACCCGCCTTACCCGTGTTGGCCTTACATGCGGGCTCAAAAATTAGTAGAACCCATGTAATTCACGCCCTTAACGACTGAATTTTTCACCCATCCCACCCCTTTGGCCAAAAACCCGAGGAAAACCCTAACATATACGCAACATACTATTTATTGTGCTGAAATGCTATTTTTCCTACTAAAATGCTATATGAGGTTGTTGCTGATAGCGTCTATGGGTTCCCCATGGGTATAAAAAACCCGACAGGGATGGGGATGGGAATATTTTTCTCCCCACAGATGGGTATGGGGACGGGGACGGGCATGGTAAGGCTGACGCGAGGATGGGGAGGGAGTCCAATACCCGCGTGGGTAATCCCCATTGCCAGCCTGACTGCCGACGCAGAGCACCTAAGCAAACATGAAAGTTAACAAGCACGGAAATCATCTAGCTATTATTATAATACCAAGTTTTTCAAATTCAAACAAAGTTCTAACACCTCCCCGAGGCACTCACACTTCTCTCTCTGGAGAGGAGCAGATCAGGCATCACCAAGCGCATCATCACCGGTATCCACCTCTTCGGCTGCGGTAGCAGTGGCCTTGAGGAATGCCTCCACCAGCTCCGTGACCTGCGCTCCCAGTGCTTCGGCAGCCGCGCCCCTTATGATAGGTGGCCTGGGAGTGACTGCTGCCACCTCCTCGTGAAGACAGCCCGGGCACAAAACCTCGCCCCGAGGGAAAGGTGACAGAAAATCAAGTGCTACGGCCACCTGACCACAGGGGATCGCTAAGATAAGTTTTCAATGCCGCATCTACTCGTGTACCTACACCTCCACCCACTGTAATCACGTATCCGCTTTGGCATGAAAGCCCTTCTCGATGGCCCGGTGGACGATTGCCTACACGCCAAGAGAGACTTCCCAAGCATCGCGCCTCGGGGGCTCCTACCGGACCCTGGGTCACTCACCTCCTGGCCTTGACCACGTCATCGCGACCTGGCATGCCAGCGTAGGCTGAGGCTTGTCTGGGGACTAGGTCTCACAGGCGTAGGGCCCTAAACTACCGTGGGGGCAGAAGGAAGGGAAAGTCATGCTCCAGCAGAGGGTCTCATAAGGAACATAAGTTTATAACGCCAGGTAATAGCAAAAGTATTACAAGGATTTACACGCCCATATGGGGCCGTCCATGGTGTCCCACAGGGACCAAGCTAAGAGGGTCGCTTTCGAGGTATACGGCTTGAACTCCTTCAACAACAACGGCATCGGGGGGACACTGCTTCCTTCTAGCGATAGGAGCGGAGACTTGGCAGCTCGTAGCTCTCGTCGGAGCTCGAGGCCGTCTCAGGGGTAGCGTAACTGCTACTAGAGGAGTCGGAGGCGCAACCGATGTCAAGCGCCTGGCTCCCGGCCTGGCTGCCCTGACGGCATGGGGAATGGTCGACGGCGAGCCCGTTCCCCGCGCCACACGACAGCAGGCAACCGTCCGCCCCGAAGACCTTGAAGGTCATCATGCCCATCCCGTCTAGCGTGAAATGAAGAATGTGCCTCCCGACGGGGGCACAGGCGCGGAGCACCACACCCCGACCCCAGGTCGTGAAGACCTGGCCAGAGGAGATCACCTCCACGTCGGCATACGAAAGGGGAAGGTGGCACCACTCGTGCCTCAGCTGCATCGTCACTCGGCCGCGCGCCGGGAGCACCTCCTTCAGGAATGGAGGAAGGAGGATCCAAGCATGCGGAGGGCCTCCCGCCCATACGATGAAATCACAGGCATCATCCTCAGTATGGGACGACAGCAGGGCGCAAGGAGTCACCAGCCTCTTTGGGCGGCTGATTGCACCACCCCTGTCGCCGTCCACGCTTCGTCCGCCTATCGCTGGAGCACCTAAAGGAAGCGGAAATCCTGGCAGCGCCTGCGTGCACCATGTGCGGGCATCCGCTGGCCTCAAGGATGCTCTTGGCGAATCACGGTGCCTCTTCTTCGGGGGGAGCCGCTGAGGCCCCATCGTCGGGCTCTTCCTGTTCTCCGCGGCCGAGAACATACGTATCGGCTCCATGGAAGCCCTCGGAGAAGTGGGAGTAGCAGGGATTGATCTGCAACAGTCATGTGAGAGGCGTGGTGCCTCACCCCCTATTTATAGGCCAAGAAGATCAATCGTCGGCCATTCACGTGCGGCCATAATGGCCCCGCCGCCTGCGCCAAGGAGTTGTCAAGTCGCATAGTTGCCGAGACTGCGCCGGAAGCGGAGTCGCCCACGTCCCATCCAACCGTCACGCGCCAGCCTGGCCGGCCGCCTTTTGGGGCCCGCGGCGCTTCGTCCTCGGCTAAGGCTTCGCCCCAAAGCCAACTCTGCGCATGCCTTGGGCCCGGGGGCTACTGTCGGCGTCCTGGGAACCAGGGTACCCAGACTTGCCTGTCTGTGGGCCGTGACGCGCTCCTACCACGGC
This sequence comes from Secale cereale, assembly GCA_902687465.1. Classification (NCBI taxonomy): domain Eukaryota; kingdom Viridiplantae; phylum Streptophyta; class Magnoliopsida; order Poales; family Poaceae; genus Secale; species Secale cereale. The sequence goes on from LR738712.1 coordinate 300,435,527, forward strand.
CTGGTATGGCCCAGCTGATTGACCATCTATCCAAGACCCTCGCGAGGGGGGCTAGGCCTCGCGAGGAGAATCCCTGAGGAGTGGCCTCGGCAAGGTGCTCCGGAGGGGCGGAGAATCCAAGGCCAAGCCTGCCTCTGGAGGAGGCAGTGATGCACCGCGCCAGCGGGTGCCAGCGCCCTCCAGCGGCGCAGTTGCTGTTTCGGTGCAAAGGAGGCAGCGGAGACACAGGTTCCCGATGAGCGGGACAAAGGTTTCCCCTTTGGAGCAACAAGACCGAATTCCGCAAGGACGACAGGGAGGATGTCACCACCGAGCCCACCACCGCGTCACCGCCTGATCCTTTTGCAGGCGAAGACTGCTTTTGTCAGGGTAGCAACGTCCATATGTTCCCGCTCAAAAATGGCCGTTGTGGGATCCCTTCCCGCCTAAACATTTTGGGGGGAGAGGACCCTGGCCGCCTATATAAGTAGCTAGGATCCTCATTGTGAGGGGTCAACTGAGGCCAAGTCCAGTCAAGTGGAGCAGATCAATAAACTCTGCCACCACGCAAAGGAGCAAGGACACTTGCCTCCTGACCCTCTAGAGCTCACATCCTGAGCTCAGGAATCACTGTACTAGTTCATATACCAGCCATCCTGAGGCCAATCCACCAAAGCAAGAAGTAGGGTTTTACACCACAAGGTGGCCTGAACCTGGGTAAACTCGTGCGTGTTTCACTTGTTGTTTGCTTGAATCTCTTCATTGGGCGAGGGCGAGACGCTAGGTAGACGTGCGTGGGAGAGATCTTCGTTCACGCCCCTGTGTTCGAACTTCTTGGGTTTTGCGGAGCCCTTAATCCGATAGGGACTAGTGTCGCCTCGAGAGGAGCTGCCCCTTGGCCCACCTCGGGTGCCCCAACCCATGGCCCTACCTTGGGAGCCCGCTTCCTTGTCGTGCTCGAGCCTCTGGAAGGGTGTTGGTCCGAGTAGTTCAAGGCATACCTGCTCCACGGCGCTTTGGTGGAGAAGGAGGAAGACGCAGAGCGTGTGGCCCGCCAGGCCACTGTCGGATTTCGGGTTCCGCAAACCCTAGAGAGGTGCGAACTCTGGGATGCACACGAAGAACACACTCTCCCTAGCGCACTCGCCCTACGATTCCACAGCCTAGCTCAACGAACTCAAAGGACAAGGGACACCGAGGATTATACTGGTTCGGGCCACTTCCAGGTGTAATACCCTACTCCAGTGTGTGTGGTGGATTGTCTTGTATGGCTGAGGTGAACTAATACAAGGGATGAACAGCCTCTGGAGGAGAGGTGTTCCTAGGCTGGGGTGAGCTTGTGGTATGGTCAGGGTGGAATGAATCCGATCCATTCTATGGTGGTGCCTAGGTCCAGTTTATTGTGGCCTTGGTCCTCTTCGCAAATATCGACGGGAAGGGATCCTACAACGGCCAAATTTGAAGGGGAACAACTAGTACAAGTTATCCTGACAAAAGTGGTCTTCGCCTGCCAAAGGCTCTGGTGGTGACGTCGCGCTGGGGTCCACGATGACCTCCATTCTGCCGCCCGGACGGTCCTTAGTCTTGCTGCACCAATATGGAAACCTTTGCTTGATCCCTCGGCACTCCGCACCTGCACTTGCCCTCTTGGAACCAAAGAGGAAACTGGTACACTGCACCCGCTGGCGCTCGCTTGGCCTTGGTCGTCATGACTCATGTCACGTGAACCTTGCGAGGTGCACCTTGCATAGATATCTTCGTTCCTCGAGAGCCAGCCTGGTGAGGCTGTCCCTATGGAGGTCTGGCTGTCGTCCACCTCGCGAGGCTTGGCCCCTAGTGAGGTTCTTGAGTTATGGTTGCTGAAGTTGGGTTGAACCAGGCCGCTGATGGAACCACGTCACAGGCCGCCGGCAGGCCAGTTTGGGAACCCCCATTCCCATGACGCCGAAAGTAGCCCACGGGCCCTCGAGGCAAAGCCAAAGGGGCAAGGGCGAAGCACCACGGGCCCCAACCGCCTGCGGCCTTGGTCGACGTGTGGCGACTTGATTGGATGCTGGCGTCTCCACTTCCCCACGCTGCCTCGGCAACTGCCCGATTTGATGAGACCCTGCTGTATGCTGAGAAAAACCATCATTACGTGAGATCGTGGAGGCCAACGGTTGGCCTCCTCCAGGCAATAAATGGGTAGGGGGTGAAGCCCCCGTTGATCATCTCCTTCTCCTTGTCGCCTGCATCTTCTTCTTCCTCCCGTTTTCACCCTCTTGTTGCAGATTCCATGGTGCCACCCAAGAGGTCCTCCGCTGCGGAGAATGGGTAAGCTCGCCAGCAAGAATCCTACTTGCCACCACTTAAGAGGGGGCGGGGCCGCCCCCGCAAGTATGTCGCCGCCCCTGTGGCGGTGCTCCATGGTCACGGGCGCACTCCTTCTGGGGTTGGCACCGTCCAGGGTGGTCGCGACGGCACCTCTTCCCGTGGCAGGGGCCGCCCTCGTCGCGACAGCCCCTTCACCGCAGGAAGGCGCGCCATGGTCGCCCGGCCTCCTCCACCAGGCTTCCTTTCGTCGAAGGCGCTCCTGGAGTTCGTCGTGTGGCCAGAGAATCAGTCCGGCGCCTGGCTCCAACTATCGTGCTTCTTCGCCCACGAGCTGCCGACCGAGGGTCTCGACGACCTGTGGCTGTAGGCCAATGGCTGCTGCAGCAAAGCATCTTGGGTTGCTGTGGATATCTTTGCTGCGGGCAACGCAGCCCTGGCCCCGCGGTTGGCAGACGTTCGCCCGCGCACTCGGCTTGGGCAGGCAATACACCCTCCACTTCAAGTACGATGGCGCTGCGACCCTCTTCGTGAGGGTGTTTGGGGCGGATGGTCCCTGCGCAGCGTGTTGCCCCGAAGACAGCGGCGACGACGATGGGCTCGGCCTTGGCGACCGTCATGATGAGGCTGAGGGCGGACTTGCCATTGGCGACGGTCATTGCTCGTCCTGCGGCGATAGCTCCTCTCCTAGCGAGAGCACAGGCATTGCTGGCTGCGACCAACCACCTCACCGCCGGGCTCGCTTCAAGGATGGCACCGAGTCCTCCCGTCGCCACGCGGTGGTTAAGCGCGAGGAGGGCTCAGATTGAGCTGAGTCCGGGAGGTCCTTGGAGCCGAGTCTCGCTAGCTGATGCGGTTGTGTGGCCCGCTTTTGTTTAGCCTTCCCTTTCTTCCTCCACTTGAAAAAAGGTAGATGGCCTCGCTTTGGCGTGTAATGAAGTGTGACGCTTATGCTGCTATTCTATGTTTATTGCTCTTGTGCTATGTTATGACATTCATGCTCCTCATGAGTGTGGAGGGATAACTTAGCTTGACACACTTGGGGGTGGCCTCTCGCCTCGTGTGGATGCGCCCTCTTTTATCCGGGGAGGCCTTCTTGCTATCGACTTGGGAGCTGCTAGCCTTGGGAGGCATCATAAAGCTGCAAAATTTGTTTGGGAATCCGTAGGGTACCATATTCCTCCTTGCGCGAGCCTTTAAGAGTGAGATAATCGTGGCTTTATGCACCGCGTCATGGTACCCGGGAGGCACAGACTTGAGGGGGCGTGCCAATCATGAGCTCATTTGAGGGCGCCTCGCGAAGATCAGGGGAGCCAAAGCCCTAGGGCCAGAGGGTTTTGGCAAGGTGTGCCCGTGATGTGAGCTGGCCAGCGTGCAGACACGGACACTCCTGTCGAGCCCCCACGCGAGGTGCGCGAGGGAGAATGCCAAGCAACTGCCGTCCTTCCTGAAGCAAGAAAAAGGGGCGAACAAAGCGGAAAGGGGGGGGGGAACTCAACTAAGGAACCGAGTGACACCAGAACTCCAAATCCATTGAAAGATCGCAACCAAATACAGAAAGCAAATGAACAACCACGTCCGGCACCTAGTCTAGTCTTCTCACTAGGGCGGAGCTAAGTGGTGCCACTAGGATGTGGGCTGGAGCCCCCGAGGCCCGAGGGCGGCAATCCGGAGACTCCGGGGCGTGTACAGCCCCATTCATTATTACGTGAGAGTGTCACTGGCGGAGACCTTCACAGGCACTGTGCCTTGCTTCACAAGCACCAGGCCTTGGCTTCATAGGCACTAGGCCTTGCTTCATGGGTAGAACTTCTGGAGGTGCTGGATGTTCCCGGCATTCTGGACGGGGACGATGTCCCCCGTATCCAGGGCTACGATGCGAGGCTTGGATACGTGGGCAATCCTGAATGGGCCCTCCCACATGGGTGAGAGCTTGTGTAGCCCTTCCCTGGAGAGCGCCCGCCTCAGGACAAGATCGCACACCTCGAGCGTCCTGGAACGGATGATGCGGCAGTGCTACCGCCGCAGCGCCTGCTGGTACCTTGCAGCTTGGAGCGAGGCTTGACGACGGCGCTCGTCTCCAAGCACGAGATCCATCCCCCGCACGGCATCCAGGCATGCCTCATCAAATGCCAACACCTGCATGGAGTGTTGTTTGACCTCATGAGGGAGAACTGCTTTGGCTCCGTAGACGAGGAAGAACGGGGTCTCGCTTGGTGGCTTGGTGGCGGTGGTGCAAATGGACCACAACACAGACTGGAACTCGTCGTGACAGCCCCTACCGCAGGCCTCGAGCTTCTTCTTGAAGGTCCTCGCCTTGAGGCCTCTCAGAACCTCCGCGTTGGCACGCTCAGCTTGCCTGTTGCTCCTAGGATGTGCCACTAAGGCATAGCATATCTGCGTTCCAAGGTTAGCACAATATGTTTTGAAGAGGTTGCTAGTGATCTGCAAGCCGTTGTCGGTGATGATGCGAGTTGGGACCCCGAAACGGCTCATGAGGCCCCTGATGAACTTGACCGCCGAGCCAACGGGGATGCTGCGTACTGGCTCCACCTCCGCTCACTTGGTGAACTTGTCGATGTTGACGTAGAGCTAGCGGTAGCCCCCGAGCGCTCGAGGGAAGGGCCCCAAGATGTCCAGCCCCATACCACTAACACCCACGAGAGCGGGATAGTCTAAAGGCCCTGAGTTGGCTGGTGGATTTGCTTGGTGTGGAACTTGCAGGCTTCACAAGATTTCACCAGCTCGGCAGCGTCACTGAGCGCTTTTGGCCAATAGAATCCACTACGGAACGCCTTGCCCGACAGGGTGCGTGAGGATGAGTGATGCCCGCAGTCCCCGCTGTATATAACAGTTAGCAGCTCGCACCCCTGCTCCCTAGATATGCATCTCAAAGAAACGGCATTGGGTCGTTTTTGGTACAACTCACCATCCTGGAGGCAGTAAGCCGTGGCCTGCCGGGCTACGCGCTCTGCGTCCTCCTCCTTCTCTCGCAGGGTTCCTTGCAACAGGTAGGTCTTGAACTCCTGAGTCCAATACCCCTCCTGGGGCTCGAGAGCAAGGAGCAAGTGCTCTCCCGAGGTCGCGTGAATGGTAGGAGCTCCCAAGGTTGGCGGAGGGGGGAGCTCCTCTTGAGGCAGTCTCGGCTCCGCAACCGGTGGTGTGGCCGACGGCTTGAAGAGCCGTTCCTCGAAGACGTCGGGCCCCTGCGGCTGGCGCCTGGATGCCCTCTTGGCATTGTCGTCTGCCTCCTTGTTCGCGTCGCGCGGTACGTGCTGCAGCTCCAGGCCCAGGAATTGTTTCTGCATTTTGCGTACCTCCACTAGGTACACCTCCATGTGCTCATCCCTTGGCTCTTAGACCTTGTTGGAGAAGTTGACGAGAAGCTGAGAATCGCCCTTGATGGTGAGGCGCTAAACACCCAGAGCGGCCGCATCCTTCAGGCCAGTGATCAGCCCTTTGTACTCTGCGATGTTGTTGGAGACCTTCTCACTTTGCTGGAAGCACAGCTGCATAGCGTACTAGAGGTTGTCCTTGTTGGGCGAGATGAGCACGGAGCCAGCCCCTGCGCCCTAGCGTGCAAAGGCGCTGTCAAAGTACATGACCCAGCCATCTGGTGCTTCACTCCCTAGAAAGAGGGACCGATCCTCACCCGCTCCAGGCTTCGGGTATCGGTCCATTCTACCACGAAGTCGGCAAGTGCGGCGCCCTTGACGACCCTCGTGGTGCTGAACTCCAGTTGAAACGCTCGCAGCTCGATGTTCCGTTCGGCGACCCTTCCAGCAACATTGGGGCTGCTCAACACCCTCTCCAATGGGTAAGCATATACAACCTTGATGGGATGGCCTTGTAAGTAGTAGCGCAGCTTGCACGAAGTGACGAGGAGCGCGAGCAGAAGCTTTTCCTGCATGGGGTAGCATGCTCGAGCGTCGCAGAGCACCGTGCTGACAAAGTACACTGGGTGCTCGACGAGGGTGAAGACCAGGCTCTCCTGGGGCCGCGGCGCCTCCTGAGGCGAGGGTGCCTCAGGATCTTGGTCATCGGACGTGGCCGTTACAGCTTTAGGAACGTCCTCTCGTGGAGCTTGGTCATCGGCTGACCCTGGCAGAGCCTTGTGAGTGTTGCCCCGGGGCTGTGCGGCCTTGTCCTGGTGCTCCTCCCGGACTGCCACCAGCGCCGCACTGGCGGAGTGCTGTGTAGCGGCCAGGTAAAGCACCAAGGGCTCTTGAGGCTTGTCCGCCACCATTATTGGTGGGCTAGTGAGGTATTTTTTGAGGTCTTCAAAGGCCGCATCGGCTTCAGGAGTCCACTCAAACGGGCCCTTCCTTTTCATCAGTTTGAAGAAGGGGAGGGCACATTCCCCCAGCTTGGAGATGAAACGCCCGAGTGACGTTGCACAACCTGCTAGCTTCTGCATCTCTTTGAGGGTCTCCGGTGGACTCATCTTATCTATGGCCTTGATCTTCTCGGGGTTAGCCTCTATTCCCCTGTGTGACACCAGGAAACCTAGTAGCTTGCCTGATGGGACGCTGAACACACACTTTTCGGGGTTGAAACGCAGGTCTACCTTGCGCAGGCTGGCGAAGGTCTCTTCCAAATCTTCAATGAGGGTCCTGGCCTCCCGAGAATTTACCATGATGTCATCAACGTAAGCCTCAGCATTCCTCCCGAGCTGCTCCCCCAGGGCGATATGCATTAGCCGCTAGAAAGTTGCTCCTACATTCCACAACCCTAACGGCATTCAAGTGTAGCAGTATACCCCGCACGGGATGAGGAAGACAATCTTCTCCACGTCTTGTACCACCATCTTGATTTGATGATAGCCCGAAAAGGCATCCAGGGAACACAGCAAGTCGCACTCGACGGTGGAGTCGACAATCTGGTGGGGAGGCCTTGTTGTGGTTGGTGAAGTCGACATACATGCGCTCTTTCCGACCTTTATTGGGCACGACTACTGGATTCGCCAACCACTCTGGATACCGCACCTCACGGATCACGCCAGCTTCTTGCAACTTGCGAGTCTCTTGTACGATGGAAGATTGCTTCTCAGTGGACTGGCGCCGGGCCTTCTACTTTACTGGGCGCACGTTGGGCATACTCGTAGGTGATGTTCAATCACCCCCCTTGGGACACCCGCCAGGTCCTTAGGTTCCCATGCGAACACCTCCTTGTTGGCGTGCAAGAAACTGACCAGTGCCTTTTCTTGAGCTTGGAAAAGGCTAGCGCCTATGGTGAAGGTAGCTCCCGATGCCCCGTCTTCATCAACCAGCACCTGCTTCGTCTCAGCCTGGTCTTGAGAAAAAATCTTCTTCTTTTTGGCTGGCGCAGCCCCCACGGCCTCCGGAGCTGCTTCGTTGGCCGGGCGTGCCACCGATGTGGCCCTGAAGGTGTGCTTGAGGGCCCCAGGGACTCATTGGAATCTCCGGCCATAGTAAGGACGCCGTTGCTCCCTGGCATCTTCATGAGGTTGTTGGCTGGGTGAGTTGCCGCCATGAATCTGGCTAGGGCTGTGTAGACGAGAATGACATTGTATGGAGGCCAATGTGGGCGATTGTCACATCCCTAGCTAGCACTTGCATTAGGACCTGACTAGAGTGTGCATCATGTTTACTTTCAAAGAAACTTGAAATGGGATTAACAGAAACCCCAGCACCCCCTCCCCTAACAACTAGGGTTTGTTAAAATATTTTCCAATGTACCCAAAATGCCCTTCAAAATGTTCATCATTTCTGCCTTGGTCTTAAACCTCTGCCAAAAATGGTGCACAATTTTCTAGGACAATCTAGGGCTTTGGATTAAATCATATGGTATTTGAATTTGGGCATTTAAATACTTTTAAATATTTTAAATGCTCAAATAATCATGAACTATAATGTTTCATACTGTTCATATTATATACAGTAGGTATGACAAGTGTCATGAGTTATAAAAATGTTTAGGCATTTTTATTAAATGAACAAAGTTGCAAAAGAAATAAAACAGAAAGAAAATAGGAAAAGAAAAATAGGAAGAGTACTTACCTGAGCCCACTTACCTGCTGGCCCAGCCGGCCCAGCCCACCAGGGGCACCACCGTCTTCTTCGTCGCGCCAGCGCACGAAGCAGCTCGGTGGCGAGCGCCGCCGATGCGCCGGCCACCTCCTGCCTGCCTGGCTGGCCCCTCGGCCTTCTGGATGGTCTAGAAAGTCGCCACGGAGCCACCCCGACCGTTTCCCCCTCTCTCTCCCGTGTCTCTCCCCTCCTCTCTTCCCTCCGCCGAGCTCCCCCGAGCGAGCTCGTCGCCGACGACCGCTGACACCGCGCCCTACGCCACCTCCTCGCCTCCCAGAAGCACCACTAGCTCCGCCGCATCGCCCCGAAGCTCCCCACCGACGCACACGACGCCAGGAGCTCCGCAACGTCCTCCTCGCCGTCGTCTTCAACCTCCGGCACCGGAGATCGCCGCCGCCCGTACGCCGTCGTCCGACCGTCCCCGAGCTCACTTCGACGCCCTCTGCGACCGCTGTGAGCTCACGCTTCGAACCCCCCTCTCCACAGGCTCGTTTAGGCCTTGTAGCCGCCGCCCCCTTTGCTCACCGACGATCACCGCCGCCGGCCAACTCACCGCCGTGGCCATAGGCACCGTACCTCGCGGCCGAGCATGCCGTTAGCTTCAGTAGGTCACCAGCAAGCTAAAGAGAGCTTTAGCTCCTCCTCCCGTGCACTACAACACCATCCCGACCAACCCCGTGCGAGCACCGCCGCGGACAAGCTCGTCGCCGTCGACTCCGGCGACCCCTCGTCCAACCAGTGGCACCGCTGGATGCGGTGCATCACCAGGAGCACACCGAGCCCATCCGCGCGGCAAATGGATGCCGGAATAGGGATTCCGACGAGTCACCGCCATGCGAAATGGTCGCCGCCGGCCAAACTCCGGCGGGCTGACGTGGCTCGATGATTAGGAGTTAACAGTAATTAGTTTAGTCACCACAGTCACTGACAGTGGGCCCCCGCTGTTAGTCAAACCCAGTCAACTCTGGTTATGACCGGAATTAGCTCCTGAGACACTGACATGAGGGACCCACCAGTCAGGTTTGACTTGGACTGGTCCTGTTGACTGCCTAACGTCAGCATGATGTCATGCTAACGCAGTAATGGTTTTTCTGGGATTTTTAGATTTAAAATAATTCAGGAAATTCCAGAAAATACCCAAAACTTCTAAAAATCATATAAAATCAACCATAGCTGAGATGGAAAAGATTTATATATGAAAAATGATCAGAAAAATCCAATCTTTCTAATGGCACTGGTTTCATGCATGTTTGAACAAGTTAACTTGCTGTATATATCAAAAACATGATATTGCACTTATTCAAATAATAGTTTGAACTTCAATTTGAATCCTTGATTCAAATAGGTTCAAACCCTTCTGGTTTTAGTTGCATTAGCCAACACACATGCATCTTGCCATGTCATAAACATGCATCATATTGTTGCATTTGTTTGTTAATGATTGTATCGTCGGTATTTCCTGTGTTAGGTCCTGCTCCCGAGGATACTGCTGCGTATCCAGTTGAAGAGCAGTACCCGACAACTACCTTGTCAGGCAAGCAATCATTGATCATTCCGATACAACCCAATCTTCTCGCTCCTGCTCTCTTTTACTGCATTAAGGCAACAGAGCGTGAACTGCTACTTGCTGCGGTAGTTGAACCCTATTCCCTTGCATGACCTGTCATTGCCACAGTAAATAGTTGAAACCCACTAGCATGTGTAGGAATTGATTGAGCCTTGTGATGTGTGATCCACCATGCTATTTGCTTATGTTGCCTGCTATGCTTAGAGTTGTGTCTGGTCTGATTCATCTGGGTGATGGATCAGAGTGAAATGATCTTATCGATAAAGAGAAGGAAGTGTGGAATACGCTTGGTAAAGGTATCGATGAAAGGCCATGTAGGAGTACATGGTGGGTTGTTTCATTGGAATCGTCCATAGGACCCGAGATCTGTATGTGTGGTTCAAGTTACAGCTACTACCACGCATTGGGATCCTTAATTGACCCTCTCGGCTTATTAATTACCCTTGATCTCTGTCCAGGAGTTGCAACTAGTTTCTGGTGTTTATAGCTTACTGGAGGTCGTGCACGACGCTGACCCTCGGGGTGGGTTGTGATGCGACAGGTACGTGGCACGGTGTACCGGTTGCCCGTTTGGTGACTCGGGAACCCTGTACACATCGTTTGGGGCCGTGAGCGACACCCCGGCCGGATCTCCCCACCGATGGAACCCAAATAGGCGATAAACCTGGACGAGAGACTTGAGTAGTTAGTCAGGTCGTGGCCGACACCCTCGCTAGGCTTCCGCTTGAAGGTTGCCGAGTACACGCCGAGTAAACGGCGATAAGTGGTGGAAGCGTGTGTGAAGAGGTACACCCCTGCAGGGTTATCAAACTATTCGAATAGCCGTTGTTTGCGGTACGAACTACTTGGTTACTCTTACAGTTCATAGACAAGTTGATGGATACTACTAAAAGCCTCAAGATAAGCGTGAGTGCCGTGGATGGCCCTTCCGTAGGATGACGGAAGAGGATCCTCGGTAGTGTATTGATGTGGAGAGTAGTGGACTCGTGTTCGTTAATAACATCTTGCAATCCGTTGAGAGTTGTAGTATAGGTTAGCCAAGGTCAAAGCTGGCATTCTGCTATAAACTCCACTACCCCATTTGATAATGTTGCATGTATGATAGGTTCTGTGGTAAGACTTGCTGAGTACCTTTGTACTCATGTTTGCTTAATAACTGTTGCAGAGGAGAACCCTGCCCCTGCTGATGGGTTCTACATAGACGTTGACGTCGACGAGTAGCTTGACACCCAGACGGTGATCTGGAGCTTGTGAAGGGCCTTGTAGATAGTCAGGCTACACCAAGCCTGTTTTATTTTCTAAGTTGTCTGTACTCAGACATGTAGCTTCCGCTTGTGCTTGTATGACTGTATGACTTGAGTGTTGGGTCATGTGACCCCTACCTGTATGAATATGTTATGTATGGCTCTTGGAGCCTTTTAAATAAAGTACTTTGAGTCATAGAGTTCTGTTCTGATGCAATGTTGTATTTGCACATATTGAGCATATTGCGTGTATGATTGAAATGCTTGGTATGTGTGGGATCCGACACCTAGTTGTTTTCCTTGGGTAGCCTATCTTACAGGGAAATGCCTCCTAGTGATTCCAATGAGCCTTGGTAGCTTGCTACTGCTCGGAACACGTAGGCTGGCCGGCATGTGTCCTTCTTCGTTCCTGTGTCTGTCCCTTAGGGGAAATGTCACGCGTTGTTCCTTTAAGTCCATATAGCTTGCTACGACTTGGGTTCATACGTTGATGACCGACACATTCGTTGCTGGGTCATGGATGCCTGTCTCTCTAATTTAGTGCCACTTTTGGTTTATAACTAGCCATGTCGGCCCGGGTTCTCTGTCATATGGATGCTAGCGACACTGTCATATACGTGTGCCAAAATGCGCAAACGGTCCCGGGCCAGGTAAGGTGGCACCCGTGGGGTTACCGTGCGTGAGGCCGCAAAGTGATATGACGTGTTACAGCTAGATCGGTGTGACTTAGGATCGGGGTCCTGACAGCGTTGGCATCAGAGCTGGACTGCCTGTAGGTTTCTCAAGCCAAACTGGTTGATGTTGAGTCTAGAAAAATTCTTAGTTATATGTAGGGGAATTGATTGTGGAAGGGAACGTAAGGCTCTTTTTACTCCTTTACCTTATGCCCTTCTGATCTGAGTCAGTCTATTCTTTCTACGGGGATTTAGGATTAGGCCTCTTATCCTTACTAGGTTCACGTGTTACTAATCCGTAGACTCTTAGGATTGTTGGTTTTCAAGCCTCAGTTCAGTTTCTATCCTTTGAGTATGATGATTGTTGAACCCGGAACCTTGATATGGAATTGTTGAGTGGCTATGCTATCATTTGTATGATGTCTCAAATCTTTGTTTGAGCATTTACAGTTGTTATGCTGCCCGATTTCTTCCAGAAACACTAATGCCTTTGCATTATTTCGTGTTTCAGATGTCTGGCCGCATCCCTCACCAAGTGGTTCGTTTGACTCGGTGCATTAATGTGCCCGGTCACACGGCCATGCTAGTCCGTGTGATGACTGAGACCGGTTATCGCTGGTATCCTGAATACACCGTGGAGGAACAGTATCGGGATTTCAATCAAAGTCAGTATCTCTGCACAGTCCGGATATACCCCTCATATCCCGAACCAAATGATCCCATCCATTGGTCTTATGGACTCGGGATTACCATCGAGATGGCAGTACAGGATGCCGCTTATTCGATGATGACCATTCTCCGTGCTAAGCATGCCCTGTTGCTGAACACTGAGTTCTGTTACATGCCAGCTTCACTCCCTGGAGAAGAAGGCTACTACACTGGTCTGTATACTGATGCTGCTCATGAAGAGCCACTGCTTCAGACTACTGTTCAGATGTTGGAGGATAGGGACCGTGAGGTCCGTGCCCTCCGAATGGAGCTGTATAACACCCGAGCCGCTCACTGGACTACTTTGACACGGCTTGCACCTGCTGTGCACGCCGGATATCTGGACATGCGGGATTTGTATCCTGTGCGAACTCGTCTGCCTGATCGCATGGATTGGCGTGACGTTGGGGGTATTACACCACCACGTGGGCGTCGGTTACCACCAGCATCGGGACCGAGACCACACCCATGCCCTTATGGTCCACAGCCTTCGAGTGCTCGCGAGTTCCAAGATCCGTCTGTACCACTTCCAGGCTACGGTGGTAATCTTTACGAGGATTACTACGCGAATGTCTGAGCTAGTCCGTGGTAGTAGTAGTATTGTAGTAGTTGTATTTCCACAGTCCTGCGCGTCTTGTGGAATATGACTTAGTGTGTACTGAGTTCCGGAGGTGTAGTTAAATAATGTATAGGAGCTTGGAATGCCTCTGATGGGATGTATCGTCTTTCACCGCAGTTGTACTTTAGCCTTGGCTTGTACTAAACTTGTATGGTGTGTATGACCACTGGTGTATATATAGCAGTTCCTATATTACCATGTCGTACGGATGAACATCTCTGCATTCTGTGTCATCCATTGCATTCTGCACTTCTATGTCAAATTTTTGCCATCCTTGTCTAAACCGTTGTTTTGTTTTCCTAGGATGGTCAACACTCGCAACACTCCTGCTGCTCAGGAGCAGGGTGAGGCTAGTGGGGCTAGAGATGGAAATCTGCCCCAGCCACCCTCTTTGGCGGAAGTTATGCTTGAAGCAGAACGGAACAAGAGAGAGACCAACCGTCTGCTGGAATGCATTGAGCAAAACACTGGGTTCCGTCAGAGGAATGACGTGGTGTCAATCCACGATTTTATCAAGATGTGTCCACCGAAGTTCCATCACTCCATTGAACCTCTGGATGCTGATGACTGGCTACGTAGTATCACCCACAAGCTACACTCTGCCCGTGTGGCCGAAGCTGACAAGGTTATCTACGCCGCCTACCATCTTGAGGGCCCTGCCAGTCTTTGGTGGGAAAACTTTGAAGCTATGCGTCCTGCTGGCCAAGTCACTACCTGGGCTGAGTTCAGTGAGGCATTCCGTGAACATCACATTCCGGAAGGTCTCATGGATCGCAAGCGAGAGGAATTCTGCAATTTCACCCAGGGCCGTTTAACTGTGGATGGCTACAGTCGTGAGTTTGGTAATCTGGCACGCTATGCACCTGAGGAAGTATCCACCGATGCCAAGAAAAAGGCGAGGTTCTGCAAGGGACTCAGCCCTGAACTTCGTCGAGATCTACGTCTGCACGAGTGCACCTCCTTCCAGAAGTTGGTTAACAAGGCTATCAGTGCTGAGACAGGCCAGACCGACTTCGAGGCCACCCGCAAGCATACTCGAGACCTTGGTTCCTCTTCCGGCTCTGGTTCTCACAAGCGCCGTGTATGGGTTCCTAACACTGCTCTGCCACCCAAGTATACACCGAGGCCATCCTATGAGGCGCCTCGCCCAACTCAACAGTTTGCACCTGCTAAGACCTATGGAGGTCCACCCTCCAACTTTGCTCCACGCACCACCACTGTGACATGTTTCAAGTGTGGAGAACCGGGACACTACATGCGTGATTGTCCCCAGAATCAGCCAGGAAAACCCGTTGGCCGTGGCAAGCCAACCGGCAAGGTGAACTATGTCAAGCCAATCCCCACTGCACGTGGTCATGTCAACTATGTTTCTGCCGAAGAAGCCTATGAGGATCCTAACGTCGTCCTTGGTATGCTTCTTGTAAACTGCCATCCGGCATCTGTTCTTTTCGATACTGGAGCATCCCATTCGTTCATATCTGAGAGCTATGCTCGATTGCACAACATGACTTTTTGTGACATGCCTACTTCCATGGTTATTCAAACTCCTGGTTCAAAGTGGCAAACCTCTAGGTTAAGCCATGGAAATGAAATCCTTGTCGATAGACTTGTTTTCCTTGCATCTTTAATCGCTCTCAAGTCCTCGGACATAAACATCATCTTGGGTATGGATTGGATGACAACTCATTATGCCAAGATTGATTGCTTTACTAAAACCGTTCAACTTACACATCCATCCGGCAAGATAGTCAATGTCTTGACCCGAATGGCTGAATGTCAGCTCTACTCTCTTAATGCCAGCCCTCTACCAAAACTCGAGGATATCCCGGTAGTCTGTGACTTTCCGGATGTTTTTCTAGAAGAACTGCCAGGAGTTCCACCTGACAGAGATGTCGAGTTCGTGATAGATCTTATTCCTGGAACTGTCCCAATCTCTAGGAGACCTTATAAGATGGCACCACTAGAATTAGCTGAGCTAAAGAAACAACTCGATGAGTCCTTGCAAACGGGTTTCATCCGTCCTAGTTCTTCCCCTTGGGCTTGCCCCGTCCTCTTCGTCAAGAAGAAGGATGGAACGGAGCGGATGGTTGTAGATTACCGACCTGTCAATCTATCACCATAAAGAATAAGTATCCGCTTCCCAGGATCAACGACCTGTATGATCAGCTCGCTGGATCCTCAGTCTTCTCTAAAATGGATTTGAGGTTGGGCTACCACCAAATCAAAATCAAGAACGGGGACTAAAACGGCTTTCGTTACTCGTTATGGCCAATATGAGTACACCGTCATGTCCTTCGGATTAACCAATGCCCCAGCTACCTTTTCTCGGTTAATGAATTCTATATTCATGGAGTATTTGGATAAATTCGTCGTGGTATACCTCGATGATATACTCATTTTCTCCAAGAACAAGGAAGATCCTGCCGAGCATTTAAGGCTGGTATTGATGAAACTTCGAGAGCACCGCCTTTATGCCAAATTCTCTAAATGTGAATTTTGGTTGCCAGAAGTAACCTATCTAGGTCATGTGATCTCTGGCAAGGGTATTGCTGTCAATCCCGAGCGAGTTCAAGCCGTCCTTGATTGGACTCCTCCTGAATCGGTCAAGCAAGTTAGGAGTTTTCTTGGCTTAGCGAGCTATTGCCGACGTTTCGTTGAGAACTTCTCCGAAGTTGCTAAACCTCTAACCGAACTCCTCAAGAAAGATAAAAAGTTTGAGTGGACCCCAGAGTGCGAGTCCAGTTTTCAGGAACTGAAAAGACGCCTGACATCTGCACCTGTACTGGTACCACCGGACTTTTCCAAGGATTTTATAATCTATTGCGACGCCTCGCGACAAGGACTAGGTTGCATTCTCATGCAAGATCGTCAAGTGATTGCATACGCATCCCGACAGTTGCGCCCACATGAGGATAATTATCCTACTCATGATCTAGAGCTTGCAGCTGTAGGCCATGCACTCAAAACATGGCGACATTACCTCCTTGGTAATCGCTGTGAAATCTTCACTGATCACCAAAGCTTGAAGTATATCTTCACCCAACCGGATTTGAATCTCAGGCAAAGACGTTGGGTTGAGTTGCTCACCGACTACGACTTAGGAATCACTTACACTCCTGGAAAGGCCAATGTCATGGCTGATGCACTAAGTCGTAAGTCATATTGTAACAATTTAATGCTACAACAAAGTCAACCACTTCTCCACGAGGAATTTAGTAAGCTTAACCTTCACATTGTTCCTCGAGGATTCCTTTCCACCTTGGTGGCGAAACCTACCCTTATGGATCAAATCATAGTTGCCCAGCGGTATGATAAAGGCATATCTCGTATCAAGGAGAACATTGCTAGCGGAGTTGCTAGGAGCTTCTCTATGGATGATCGAGGTGTAGTGTACTTCGAGAACCGCTTGGTGGTGCCCAAGAAACCACAACTACGACAAATGATTCTTAAGGAGGCTCATGAATCTCCTCTCCCGATTCATCCCGGTAGTACCAAAATGTATCAAGACCTACGTCAAAGATTCTGGTGGACTAGGATGAAGAGAGAAATTGCTCAATTCATTGCTAACTACGACGTTTGTCGTCGAGTCAAAGCAGAGCGTCAACGGCCTGCTGGCACCCTTCAACCTCTAGCTATTCCTGAATGGAAATGGGATAAAGTCGGTATGGACTTCATTACCGGGTTTCCCAGGTCCAGGAAAGGGAATAATGCTATCTTCGTCGTTCTCGACCGCCTCTCTAAAGTAGCTCATTTCCTGCCTGTTCGGGAGAGTATTACCGCTAGCCAGCTAGCAGACTTATATATCTCTCGAATAGTATCACTTCATGGTGTACTGTTGGAGATTAACTCAGACCGTGGAAGTCTTTTCACTTCACGATTTTGGGAAAGTTTCCAGAATGCTATGGGAACTCATCTCTCTTTCAGTACTGCCTTCCATCCGCAATCAAGTGGTCAAGTGGAACGAGTCAATCAAATTCTGGAAGACATGCTTCGAGCCTCTGTCATTTCTTTCGGTATGGAATGGGAAAAGTGTCTTCCATTTGCCAAATTCGCTTATAACAATAGTTATCAAGCCAGCTTGGGTAAAGCTCCCTTCGAAGTTCTATATGGACGAAGGTGTCGAACACCTCTTAACTGGTCAGAGACCGGGGAAAGACAATTCTTTGGCCCGGATATGATTCAGGAAGCAGAGGAACAAGTTCGCATCGTTCGTGAGAGATTGAAAACAGCCCAGTCTCGCCAAAAGAGCCAATATGATAGTCATCATAAGGCTGTGACTTTTGAAGTCGGCGATAAGGCTTACCTTCGGGTTACTCCTCTTAAGGGAAGCCATCGCTTCGGTATCAAAGGCAAATTGGCCCCTCGTTACATCGGTCCTTTTCGCATTCTTGCCAAACGAGGAGAAGTTGCCTACCAATTGGAACTACCTCCGCACCTCTCCAGAGTTCATGATGTTTTCCACGTTTCTCAACTCAGGCGTTGCTTCTCGGATCCTATCCGCGGAGTGGACCACGAAACGCTTGATCTCCAAGACAATCTCACATATCGAGAATACCCCGTTCGTATTCTTGATCAAACCGAGCGCACCACTCGACGCCACAATATCAAGTTTCTCAAGTTTCAATGGTCACATCATTCCGAGAGTGAAGCTACTTGGGAAAGGGAGGATCGTCTTCGACTTGAGTACCCCACCGTCTTTCCGGAGGAACCCGAATCTCGGGACGCGATTCTTTTAAGTGGGGGTGAGTTGTCACATCCCTAGCTAGCACTTGCATTAGGACCTGACTAGAGTGTGCATCTTGTTTACTTTCAAAGAAACTTGAAATGGGATTAACAGAAACACCAGCACCCCCTCCCCTAACAACTAGGGTTTGTTAAAATATTTTCCAATGTACCCAAAATGCCCTTCAAAATGTTCATCATTTCTACCTTGGTCTTAAACCTCTGCCAAAAATGGTGCACAATTTTCTAGGACAATCTAGGGCTTTGGATTAAATCATATGGTATTTGAATTTGGGCGTTTAAATACATTTAAATATTTTAAATGCTCAAATAATCATGAACTATAATGTTTCCTACTGTTCATATTATATACAGTAGGTATGACAAGTGTCATGAGTTATAAAAATGTTTAGGCATTTCTATTAAATGAACAAACTTGCAAAAGAAATAAAACAGAAAGAAAATAGGAAAAGAAAAATAGGAAGAGTACTTACCTGAGCCCACTTACCTGCTGGCCCAGCCGGCCCAGCCCACCAGGGGCACCACCGTCTTCTTCGTCGCGCCAGCGCACGAAGCAGCTCGGTGGCGAGCGCCGCCGATGCGCCGGCCACCTCCTGCCTGCCTGGCTGGCCCCTCGGCCTTCTGGATGGTCTAGAACGTCGCCACGGAGCCACCCCGACCGTTTCCCCCTCTCTCCCGTGTCTCTCCCCTCCTCTCTTCCCTCCGCCGAGCTCCCCCGAGCGAGCTCGTCGCCGACGACCGCTGACACCGCGCCCTACGCCACCTCCTCGCCTCCCAGAAGCACCACTAGCTCCGCCGCATCGCCCCACAGCTCCCCACCGACGCACACGACGCCAGGAGCTCCGCAACGTCCTCCTCGCCGTCGTCTTCAACCTCCGGCACCGGAGATCGCCGCCGCCCGTACGCCGTCGTCCGACCGTCCCCGAGCTCACTGCGACGCCCTCTGCGACCGCTGTGAGCTCACGCTTCGAACCCCCCTCTCCACGGGCTCGTTTAGGCCTTGTAGCCGCCGCCCCCTTTGCTCACCGACGATCACCGCCGCCGGCCAACTCACCGCCGTGGCCATAGGCACCGTAACTCGCGGCCGAGCACGCCGTTAGCTTCAGTAGGTCACCAGCAAGCTAAAGCGAGCTTTAGCTCCTCCTCAGGTGCACTACAACACCATCCCAACCAACCCTGTGCGAGCACCGCCGCGGACGAGCTCGTCGCCGTCGACTCCGGCGACCCCTCGTCCAACCAGTGGCACCGCTGGATGCGGTGCATCACCAGGAGCACACCGAGCCCATCCGCGCGGCATATGGATGCTGGAATAGGGATTCCCACGAGTCACCGCCGTGCGAAATGGTCGCCGCCGGCCAAACTCCGGCGGGCTGACGTGGCTCGATGATTAGGAGTTAACAGTAATTAGTTTAGTCACCACAGTCACTGACAGTGGGCCCCCGCTGTTAGTCAAACCCAGTCAACCCTGGTTATGACCGGAATTAGCTCCTGAGACACTGACATGAGGGACCCACCAGTCAGGTTTGACTTGGACTGGTCCTGTTGACTGCCTGACGTCAGCATGATGTCATGCTGACACAGTAAAGGTTTTTCTGGGATTTTTAGATTTAAAATAATTCAGGAAATTCCAGAAAATACCCAAAACTTCTAAAAATCATATAAAATCAACCATAGCTCAGATGGAAAAGATTTATATATGAAAAATGATCAGAAAAATCCAATCTTTCTAATGGCACTGGTTTCATGCATGTTTGAACAAGTTAACTTGCTGTATATATCAAAAACATGATATTGGACTTATTCAAATAATAGTTTGAACTTCAATTTGAATCCTTGATTCAAATAGGTTCAAACCCTTCTGGCTTTAGTTGCATTAGCCAACACACATGCATCTTGCCATGCCATAAACATGCATCATATTGTTGCATTTGTTTGTTAATGATTGTATCGTCGGTATTTCCTGTGTTAGGTCCTGCTCCCGAGAATACTGCTGCGTATCCAGTTGAAGAGCAGTACCCGACAACTACCTTGTCAGGCAAGCAATCATTGATCATTCCGATACAACCCAATCTTCTCGCTCCTGCTCTCTTTTACTGCATTAAGGCAACAGCGCGTGAACTGCTACTTGATGCGGTAGTTGAACCCTATTCCCTTGCATGACCTGTCATTGAAACAGTAAATAGTTGAAACCCACTAGCATGTGTAGGAGTTGATTGAGCCATGTGATGTGTGATCCACCATGCTATTTGCTTATGTTGCCTGCTATGCTTAGAGTTGTGTCTGGTCTGATTCATCTGGGTGATGGATCATAGTGAAATGATCTTATCGATAAAGAGAAGGAAGTTTGGAATACGCTTGGTAAAGGTATCGATGAAAGGCCATGTAGGAGTACATGGTGGGTTGTTTCATTGGAATCGTCCATAGGACCCGAGATCTGTATGTGTGGTTCAAGTTACAGCTACTACCACGCATTGGGATCCTTAATTGACCCTCTCGGCTTATTAATTACCCTTGATCTCTGTCCAGGAGTTGCAACTAGTTTCTGGTGTTTATAGCTTACTGGAGGTCGTGCACGACGCTGACCCTCGGGGTGGGTTGTGATGCGACAGGTACGTGGCACGGTGTACCGGTTGCCCGTTTGGTGACTCGGGAACCCTGTACACATCGTTTGGGGCCGTGAGCGACACCCCGGCCGGATCTCCCTACGGATGGAACCCAAATAGGCGATAAACCTGGACGAGAGACTTGAGTAGTTAGTCAGGTCGTGGCCGACACCCTCGCTGGGCTTCCGCTTGAAGGTTGCCGAGTACACGCCGAGTAAATGGCGATAAGTGGTGGAAGCGTGTGTGAAGAGGTACACCCCTGCAGGGTTATCAAACTATTCAAATAGCCGTTGTTCGCGGTACGAACTACTTGGTTACTCTTACAGTTCATAGACAAGTTGATGGATACTACTAAAAGCCTCAAGATAAGTGTGAGTGCCGTGGATGGCCCTTCCGTAGGATGACGGAAGAGGATCCTCGGTAGTGTATTGATGTGGAGAGTAGTGGACTCGTGTTCGTTAATAACATCTTGCAATCCATTGAGAGTTGTAGTATAGGTTAGCCAAGGTCAAAGCTGGCATTCTGCTATAAACTCCACTACCCCCTTTGATAATGTTGCATGTATGATAGGTTCTGTGGTAAGACTTGCTGAGTACCTTTGTACTCATGTTTCCTTAATAACTGTTGCAGAGGAGAACCCTGCCCCTGCTGATGGGTTCTACATAGACGTTGACGTCGACGAGTAGCTTGACACCCAGACGGTGATCTGGAGCTTGTGAAGGGCCTTGTAGATAGTCAGGCTACACCAAGCCTGTTTTATTTTCTAAGTTGTCTGTACTCAGACATGTAACTTCCGCTTGTGCTTGTATGACTGTATGACTTGAGTGTTGGGTCATGTGACCCCTACCTGTATGAATATGTTATGTATGCCTCTTGGAGCCTTTTAAATAAAGTACTTTGAGTCATAGAGTTCTGTTGTGATGCAATGTTGTATTTGCACATATTGAGCATATTGCGTGTATGATTGAAATGCTTGGTATGTGTGGGATCCGACACCTAGTTGTTTTCCTTGGGTAGCCTATCTTACAGGGAAATGCCTCCTAGTGATTCCAATGAGCCTTGGTAGCTTGCTACTGCTCGGAACACGTAGGCTGGCCGGCATGTGTCCTTCTTCGTTCCTGTGTCTGTCCCTTAGGGGAAATGTCACGCGTTGTTCCTTTAAGTCCATGTAGCTTGCTACGACTTGGGTTCATACGTTGATGACCGACACGTTCGTTGTTGGGTCATGGATGCCTGTCTCTGTAATTTAGTGCCACTTTTGGTTTATAACTAGCCATGTCGGCCCGGGTTCTCTGTCATATGGATGCTAGCGACACTGTCATATACGTGTGCCAAAATGCGCAAACGGTCCCGGGCCAGGTAAGGTGGCACCCGTGGGGTTACCGTGCGTGAGGCCGCAAAGTGATATGACGTGTTATAGCTAGATCGGTGTGACTTAGGATCGGGGCCCTGACAGCGATGTCGAAATCGATAAGCTCGGTGCGGTAGTTGTTGTGGGTGTCGAAGGTGACGGGGAGGCGGATCTGCCCGTGGGGCCGGTGGAGCCGTCTACGACCCCGGAGAACGTCCTGGTGGGGCGAACCGTTCGGGCGACACATGGAGCATGCCGAATGCTTCTGGGGAGAGCACATTGAGTCCGACACCACCGTCGATGAGGGTCTTGGTTACCGCCATGTGGCAGATGGTGGGGGTGCAGACCATCGGGAGCGCGCCTGCTCCTATAGTGACCATTTGGTGGTCTCGGGAGTCGAAGGTGAGGTCGGCCACATGCGCAGCCCATCCTGGAGGGACTCGTCGCATGGCTCGGATGGAGCCCACTTGACTGACAAACTGCGTAACGTGGCGATCTGAGGGCGGCGCCTGAGAGCCATCGAGGAGGGCCATGATGGCGTGGGGTGCCGGCGCCGCGAAGCGTGCAGTGAAAACTTGAGGAACTAGGTGCGCGGCACGCCGGTGAGTGCCATGGGGAGCCAGCTGGCCATGACCTTGCTGTCGCCGCCGGCCGCCGAAACGGCCTCCTCGTAGGCATGGAGGAAAACAACTTGATACGTTGCTCCGTCATAGCGGGGAGGCATTTCCGTCATAAACCTAGGTGGCCACTTCACATGACGCAAGGCGGGGGTGAAGGCTTGGTGGCCCGCAACGCCGCCACGTGCACCCACCGAGTCAGTCGGAGGAGAGGCGCCCACCATGGGAGCCTGGAGGATGGAAAGCGAGATGGACGAAGAGGCGGAACACTGGGGCACCCCTACCTGGCACGGCAAATGTCGGATTTTGGGTTCCGCAAACCTTTGATAGTTTCGAACTGTGGGGTGCGCACAAAGAACTCTCTCACCTCAGTGCGCTCGCCCTACGATTCCACAGCCTAGCTCGACGAGCTCAAATGACAAGGGACACAGAGGATTATACTGGTTTGGGCCACTTTGAGGTGTAATACCCTACTCTAGTGTGTGTGATGGATTGCCTTGTATGGCTGAGGATGAACTAATACAAGGGATGAACAGCCTCCGGAGGAGAGGTGTTCTAGGGCTCGGGTGAGCTTGTGGTATGGTCAGGGTGGAATGAATTTGATCCCTTTAATGGTGGTGGCTAGGTCCTATTTATAGTGGCCTTGGTCCTCTTCCCAAATATTGGCGGGGAGGTATCCTAGAACGGCCAAATTTGAAGGGGAAGAACTAGTACAAGTTATCTTGACAATACTGGTATTCGCCTGCCAAAGGCTCTGGTGGTGACGCTGCACTGAACTCCACGATGACCTCCATTCTGCCGCCCTGACAGTCCTTGGTCTTGTTGCACCGATATGGAAACCTTTGCCTGATCCCTCTGGACTCCACGCCTACGCTTTCCCTCTTATCACCAAAGAGGAAACTGGTACACTGCACCCGCTTGCGCCAGCCCAGCCGTGGTCATCATGGCTCACGTCACGTGTACGTCGCGAGGTTCACCTTGCATAGATATCTCCGCTCCTCCAGAGCTAGCCTGGTGAGACTGTCCCCAGGGTGGTCTTGTTGTCATCCGCCTCGTGAGGCTTGGCCCCTCGCCAGGGTCTTGAGTTATGGTTGCTGAAGTTGGGCCGTACCAGGCCACTGATAGAGCCACGTCACGGGCCGCAGATAGGCATGTCTGGGTAACCCCGTTCCCAAGACGCCGACAGCCATCGTGTACTGCATACAGGATGGTGAGCTCTGGAGAAAGGTCCCGAACGACGTTTCTCTATGATGCATCTCTGGGGAGCAGGGGTGTGAGCTGCTGGCCAACATACATGGTAGGGACTGCAGGCATCAGTCCTCACTGCGCAACCTCAAGGGCAAAGCGTTCCGCATCGGATTTTACTTGCCCACGACGCTGAATATTGCCACTGAATTGGTAAGATCTTGTGAGGCTTGTCAATTCCATGCTAAGAAGATCCACCAACCCGCTCAAGGCCTCTAGACCATCCTGCTCTCATGGAAGTTTGCGGTCTCGGGGTTGGATATCATGGGCCCATTTCCTCGAGCCTCGGGGGCTACCGGTACCTCTACGTCGCCATCAACAATTTCACCAAGTGGGTGTAGGTGGAGGCCATCAGCATCATCCAAGATGGCTCGGCTGTCAAGTTTATCAAGGGCCTCGTGAGTCGTTTCAGGGTCCCCAATCGCATCATCACCGACAATGGCTCTCAGTTCACCCATGGAGTAATGGCCAACCCGAGCGCGCCAACAGAGGTCCTGTGGGGCCTCAAGGCGAGGATCTTCAAGAAGAAACTCGAGGACTGTGGCAGTGGCTGGCTCGATGAGCTTTAGTCTGTGTTGTGGTCTATCCGCACCTCCGCGATCAAGCACACGGTCGATACTCCATTCTTCCTCGTCTACGGAGCTGAGATGGTCCTCCCCCATGAGGTCAACCATCGCTCCCCGCGGGTCTTGGCGTTCGACGACGCACACCAGGACGCCTCACGGGGGATGGACCTCGGGCTGGGGGAGGAGTGCTGCCGCCAAGCCTCGCTCCATGCAACGAGGTACCAACAGGTCCGCCCTAGGACCATCGAGGTGGGCGACCTCGTCCTGAGGCGGGTGCTCTCCAGGGAGGGGCTTCGCAAGCTCTCGCCCATGTGGGAGGGCCCGTTCAAGATCTCCAGTGTCTCCACACCTAGCGCCGCAAGCCTAGAGACGCAGGACAAGGTCCCCATCCAGAACGCCTAGAGCATCTAGCACCTCTTGAAATTCTATACCATGACCAAGGCCATACGCCCGTGAAGATCTCCGCTCATGACACTCTCATGTAATAATGAGATGGGGTTGTACACGCCCCGAAGTCTCGCGAGTGCCGCCCCTGGGTCTCATAGGGGATCCCACCCACGTCCTAGTGGAGGCCCCATGCTCCGCACTGGTGGGAAGACAAGAAGACTAGTATAGCTGCCGGACGCGGCTGTTCTTTTGCTTGCTTTCTGTAGCTGGTTTGCGGCTTCTTGAATATAATTTGAAAATTTTCCCATTTCACTTCAGGGTTGGGAAATTTCTTCTTCTTGCAAAGTTTACTCTTCCAGGTCGTACCTCAGCAGGAGTGGCAGTTGCCTGTCGCTCCTCCTTCCACATCCCGCGGACGGGGGCTAGGCAGGTGTGTGCACTCGGGCCCGACCGTGAACACACCTTGCCAAAGCCTCAATACCCAGGCCTTTTATCATCTTCGTTCCTCGCGTGACGCTCTCAAATGAGCTCACAGACACGACGCCTCCAGAGGGTTCCTAATCATTCAGCCGGGCGGTGCCTTCTGAGGCTCAGTGATATCTGAGTCTCCTGCAGCAAGGCACACTCTCGTCGCGCGCATAGAATTTAAGCCCTAGACTGGCACGCTCTCGGGGCAGAGGAGTGTACACAAGAATGCCAAGCTAAGTCACCCCAACCATGATAGACGGTGACGCGGGTATCGCAATGCAATATGGAAATGATAACATAATGGCGTAAGCGCCATGGTTCATTACATGCCCCCAACAGGGCCTTCTACTTTTTTCCAGTGCAGGGCGAAGAAACAAAAGCAAGCCGCGCGACTATAGTGGCTCTCGAGGCCCGGCTCCAGCAGTGCTCGGGCTCAGTCGTAGTCCTCCTCTTGCTTCACCGGGGTGTGGCGGCGACGAGGCTCACCTTCCTCCCAAGTCCGAGCCCAGAAGCGTGGTGGCTCATCGTAGTCGCCGTCGCTGGTGCTCTCCACCGAGGAGGAGCCCCGATGCTGGAGGCGCCAGGGTCGTCACCAAGGGTAAGCTCACCACCAGTGATGGCGCCACCCATCCTTCCATCATCGTCGTCACCACCGTCATCGTCGCTGCTGCTTTCCGGGCAGCACCTGCACGCCGGTCGTCTTCCCCAAACACCCTAACATAGAGAGTCGCAACACTGTCGTACCTAAAGTGAGGGTGCACCTCCCGTGCTGGCCCCGTGTGCGAGCGAACGGCTGGCACCCGCAGTTCAGGAACACGTTGCCCGCGGCGGTGACTTCGACCTCCAACTATGATGCCTTGCTGCAGCAGCCGTCGGCCTGTGGCCAAAGGCCGTCAGGCCTCCCGGCCGGCAACGCGCCCACGAAGAAACGCGGGAGTTGGAACCAGATGACCGCATGCCTCTCCGACCACACGACCAACTCCGGGGATGCGTCGGCTGAGTGGGAGCAGGTCTACGGTGGCCGGACGATCGCCGCGCACATTCCCCTGTCGCTGGAGCTGCCCCGTGCATGGTACTTGCAACCGCTAGAGGGAGCACCGCCATGGCTGCCTTAGGCGACACCGGCCTTCGAAGGGGTGCGACCTCGCCCCCGAGGGACCACCGCCGGAGTCGTGGTGTACTTGCGGGGGCGTCCACGACCTCTCTTGGGCGGCGGCGAACCTGGCCCCTCCTGGGGGGCCTTTCAGGGAGTCCTGGATTAAGGGGTCCTCGAGTGGCCGAATTACTCGTTATGGGCCGGACTGGTGGGCCATGAAGATCATCACTAATGACTATCCCCCGTATCTGGATAGGACTCCTATATATGTAAAATAGCAAGTTTAGAGGCCTGGTGTAATATTTCATTCCTCTGCAAGATAGTCAAGTACAACCCTGTGTCCCTCCGGTGCATATATAAACCGGATGATTTAGTCTGTAGCGACAGAATCACAATAACATAGGCTAGACTCCTAGGGTTTTATCCATTACGATCTCGAGGTAGATCAACTCTTGTAACCCTATATCCATCAAGATCAATGAAGCAGGAAGTAGGGTATTACCTTGATCGAGAGGGCCCGAACCTGGGTAAACATCGTGTCCCCATTCTCCTGTTACCATCGATCCTTAGACGCACAGTTCGGGACCCCCTATCTGAGATCCCCCGGTTTTGACACCGACATTGGTTATTTCATTGAGAGTTCCACTTTGTCATCGATAGAAGGATTAATGGCTCACTTCGTCATCAACGACGACGCCACACCCGAGGGGATTTTCCTTCCTGGCCAGCTTTTTGTGTTCGGCAGCTTCGTGCTTTGTGCCAACACAAATGGCCACCTCGAGCAGGTTGGCAGCTATGCCCCTGGTCATTAGATCATGTTCGGAAGCTTGAACTATGTTGCTGACATTCGTGGAGACTTGATCTTCGACGTATTCACACCCACAACTGCTGCTCCCTACCTACACGATGAAGACATCTTAGATCTGTCATCGGATACCATCCTGTGGTCAACACCAGCGACAGCTCTGGCCCTAGATCCACATCAGATTGCTTTGTTAGAAGAAGGGAAGATCAACCCCGCCATGGAAACTGCAGACACAGCGGCGTTTGAGCCGCTCACAGATCCAGAATTCAGCAGGATCCTTCCCGCCGCTAGAATGCATCACTTTTCTCTAATCATAAGCTTCGGACTCATGGGATCCGCACTCTACTGGCTAAATGGAGCTGTTTTCACCGAGCATGGCCCCGCAGATTCCCAGACGCCTATCCAGCTCTCGCTCTAAAACAAGGCGCTGCACTTGTGTAACACTCCAAATTTTTGGATTTGGTTTTCTTCCCACTTTTGGTCTTTTGGAAGGGGTATATTTGATATTCTCTTAAAACCCCTTTCTAAAATCTTTTCTGGCCAAAGTTTGTGTGTTCTTCTCAAGTTTGATTCTGGTCTTGAAGGTTTTCCACTTGTGTTAGCTCAACACAAGTTGTTTTTCAAGAGGGTATTGTTTGATTCTTTCTCTCTTCATGAATAACCATCATATGAATAATCATGGACTTGTCTTCCCCTTTCAAACCTTTTCTTGCCATGGCACTCAATGAAAGCCTTTCTCTCCAAGACCTTCTTTTCATCTTGAAACCAGTCTCTAATCAATTCCAATAGGTTTCAACTATATTGGGATTTTTCTTCTATTTATTTTATACCAAAAACAATTTATGTCCTTTAAAATGAACCTTGGTGATTTACAAAGGAACCACCATGTTCATTTGATTTTTGATTCCAAACCAACTCCCCTGGATAGTCCTTAGTACCCACAACCTAGATCCGTCTTGTTTCACTGGTCCACAATTCAAAATTTTCAAATTTCACTTGCTGCAAGTTTGGACCAGATCTGCAAATATTGGTGAAATTCATATTTTTTTCTTCCTAAAAATCTGTGAAAATTCAGGCAGCCTCTAGATGCATCAAGAGACCACTCCACCAAATATCAGCTCCAGAAAGATTTCCCAGATGCCAAAATCATTTCGTCAAACACCTGGCATGCACTGTTTCTCTTAGTTTCAGAAAAGTTACCTGAAGTTAACAGGCGACATTGCAGCTTCGTCAGTTTCGTCAGAAAACGTTCGTCAATCTCACCATTGCCGCTTTGGATCGTTGCTGCACTGCACCGCGCTCTTATCCAGAGCGCCGCACGCGCACTTGGCTGGTTCTTGGCGTCGGTGGCACCCTGGCCCGCCTGCGCCGGCGTCTTTCGCGACGGCAGAGCCACCCATGGCGGCCAACAGGAGGCACCCTCCGGCACAACGCCGTTCAGCACCGCCCAAGTCGCCTGGGGGCTCCGCGTGGACCTCTCCTTGCCAGCGCATGTCTGCAGCACCGTCGCCGTGGCCTGGCACGCACAGGGCGCACTCTCTGCCACTGACGTGCCGCACGGCCGTTCCGTTGGGGACAGGCCGTAACCGCCCCTACCTTGCTGAGTTAGGCACCGAAATGGAATCAGTGCACCTCCTAGTCGATGCTCAAGCACCTAAACCAACCGTCCAGCTACAGCACCGCCGTAATCGCTCGCCGGACTTATCGCGTTCACGGCAACCGCCTCGGGCCGGCTATAAATAGCGCCTCCGAGCTCGCTCTCGACCCCGCACATCTCCACCACCTCACCAGACCCCGCCCAGCCACTGGAAGAGCCTCGAGGGGCCCTTCTTCCTCAACTCCGGCCACCTCCGTCCGCCTCGGGTTCCAGCAACGTTCTCTCTGGTGAGAGCTCCTCCACCGGCCTGGACTCGTTCGTAGCTTCCTGACACCTCTAGGAGACTACCCCCACTCCAATTCAACCCCAGCAACTCTCTCCGACGAGTCCCACGACCACCCGAGCCGCCGGCCGCCTGAGATAGGGTCGCCGTCGACATGGTGCTCGCCGACGCTCAACTCCACCACCCACCGATGCGGAAGAGCACCAGGAACCCGTAGGTACCACTCTCTCCCCCTACCTCGCCGTGGATCGGCGCCGGCGACCACCGCAGCTCTCTGGCGCCGGCGCGACTCTATTTCTGTTTTTAAACCTGACGGGTGGGACCCCCTCGTCAGCCTCTCAATCCATTCCGAAACGTTTTTCTAGAAGGCGCCTTCGGGCAAAGTACGTTTTCCTTATTCGACTGGCGTACTGCGTACCGAATCGTTTTCTGTTTTTATATTCTAGCCCCGGGAATATTTCTATTTCATTACAGACAAGTCCCTGGACGGAAACTTGAATAACTTTTAAACAAAAGATGATTTTGAGTTGATTCTTTTTCTGTCCTCTTTAGTTTTCTGTCTAGTTGTCTATCATATTTATTTGAAAAATATTTGGTACAACTTTTTTGCACGTGCGGTATTTATGTTAGTATTCGTTTTGTTTGAATACGTAGATACTGAAGGATGTGACGAACCCGCGAACTTCATCGAGTTAGACTCCGACTACTCTGAACTAGGCAATCATGTTTGAACCTTTGATATGATGAGTGTGTTGCATGTTTGCTTGAGTAGTTCTTTTTCATAGCATGGTTATATAAGCATTTGTGGATGATTATATTTCATGCAAGCAAGCTTCGGGTGAACCCGAATGATAATGATTGAACC
>LR738712.1:300465367-300585077 GCA_902687465.1 Secale cereale
CCCCCCCCCCCCCCGGGTCATGTGGTGACATGATGGATTGTGAACTGGTATTGTTGGAGCATGCCAGTCATTTGTTATCTCTAGCATCAACATGGATCAAGTCATGATCCCGTTCGTCTCCTTTTTGGTAATGTCATATGCCTTCTGCAAAGATTACGATTTAGTCAGTTGCAAACCTCTTTTCGTGTACACACCAAGTAGAGGGGCCGGGATGAGGGTTCCATGGCCCTAGATTAAAGCCCGTCATCGGTCAGGGAGCATGGGTGTTTCCGGTTGGGACCGAGAGGGGGCACCCCTTAGAGCGCGCATATATAAATTTGATCCCATGCTATTCGATGTTGTAGCCTCCCCATCTAAAAGGTTTTCGTGAAGGTTGTCTCGGGTGATTCCGGGCAGCAGGATGTGAAATGGGTGTGTACTCGTCAGTTGTGTTTCTGCTAAAACACCGTAGACGGAACTAGTCCTTGTGGCTAGTGGAATCCGTTGGCTATGATTTAAGAGTACAAGCTCTGCAGAGTCAAAATCTTCTGAGTAGCCATGTTTATGGCCTAGAATCAATCTTCGTGTCAACCCCGATGACCGTCTCTGGAAACTTATGATAGTAACAAGAGTGGTGATTTTGCCAAGGTTCATTTTGGTAGATGAACCAGCCAGTTACTTTTGCACCAATTAATTTCTTGAGATATTTCATTGTCATACCAAAGATTATGTAAGCCCTTTATGTGATGTCGCTCAAACGTCCGACGGTGGCATTGTTATTATTTATTTTTGTTATAAGCCCTTTATGTGATGTCGCTCAGACGTCCGATTGTGGCATTGTTATTATTTACATTTGTTATAAGCCCTTTATGTGATGTCGCCTAGACGTCCGACTGTGGCATTCTTGATATTTACTTTTGTTATAACCCCTTTATGTGATGTCGCTCAGACGTTCGACTGTGGCATGTTTTTATTCATTTTCATCAGGAGGCGTCGCTCAGACACTCGTAGTTGTTTTCTTTATTTATCTTATGGATTTCGGGAGGACTAACGCCCGACTTCCATTCCTACCTACAGCGCAAATTGCATTATTCGGATACATATTGCTCGATTGCTCATATGCATCATGTTTGCATTTGTTATATCTTATGTCCGAACTGTCTTGCGAGTACATTCAAAGTACTCACCTGGCTTGTTGATTTGGCGAGATGTTGACGAAGGCGATCTCATGGATGAAGAGTTCGATGGCGAGTCCGACGTCTAGTGGACTCCCAGTCAGTCTCTTGCGATCCTGGAGTTGATCACTGTTTTATAACCGCTTCCGCCACCCACCAAATAAATTCATCGGGTCTCACTCCGACACTCGATGAACTGTAAGATATTGGAGTCATGTCACCCACTACACTGTGACATATCCACCACCTCTTTTTTTATTACGAGTTAGTAGCTATGCCACCCCATC
Source organism: Secale cereale (assembly GCA_902687465.1). Taxonomy (NCBI): domain Eukaryota; kingdom Viridiplantae; phylum Streptophyta; class Magnoliopsida; order Poales; family Poaceae; genus Secale; species Secale cereale. Next base: position 300,466,809 of record LR738712.1, read on the forward strand.
ATTGTGTCATATCCGCCCTTATGTATTATATCTGCGTGCTTGTAATAAATTGTTGAGCAACCTCAGCTCAGCCATGTATGATATTTAGTACTCTGGAAATTCTGTATCAAGGATTTGTCTTCCAGCAAGAAGTATTCTTCTGTGCTGGTTCGATAAAAAGGTCGGTCTCTCGGTAATTATTTTACTGAAAAACCGGTCCTGACAACCTTGGTACCAGAGCCAGGCTGACTGTAGGAAGCCACTAGGTGCGATCGCTAATCGGTTATTAGCGTATTAAGTGCTATTTCAGCATTTTGCATTTGTAGCAATTTTCTGTTAGTCATCATAAATTTATGACTTGACTATTCGGAATTTTTGTCTACTTTTGTAGATGGCAAGCGGCGGCTGCGATTCACAAGTGTTCGCCAACATTCCTGAGGGGTTTATCAAGCTCCTCGTCGCCAGCACCAAGGTCGCGATCGGGCCATCGACCCGTCCAGAGTTTACACTCTACCGTCACAAGATCAGCGACAACGTGTCGATGCAGCAGGCCGCGGTGCAATTCAAGGGAGGGCATTCTGAAGCACGTCGCTTCTGATTTGTGGGCAGGGCCATGCCTACGGAGAGGCATGCCATGCAGATGGCTGCCCGTGAGGCGATAGCGTGTCTCCGGGATGCTCTTCCTTCGATGAAGACTCGTCGCTACCGTTACCTCCCATGCCACGTGCCCTACACGTTCCACTATGCGTTTGCTTGCGCAAGGGGAGAACGTGATGAAGCCATCGAATCATTGGTTGAGTACCTCAAGGCTCTTGAGGCAGCCTTTCATAACCTTGTGGACGACTTGGTGGCTGCTCGTATGGACTTAGTCCAGAGTGGTTTCGCCAACAGGAGGGAGCTGCTCCATACTTCACCACCACTGACCTTTGTCTCGTCCTCAGCATCTTATGCACCTGCCATCTTAGCCACCGCTCGCCGCCAACCTACCACTGAGGAGTTTGACCTAGTCATTGCTCCTAGTCCAGTCAGAGCTGCACTACCTGTCGCGCCAGCATCAACTCCTCGTACCAGTACTCCGCGCCTGGAACCTATCACTGAGGAGGAAGTTGAGCCTCCATCGCCACTGGGTCTTACCCTCGGCAGGCCGAGGGAAGTCTTCAACATCTCCGACTAGTACGCCTGTCCGCGACACGATGTGTTCGCTTGTATGATATGTTTTATATGTAAAATAGGTTGATGGAAGTAGTATGTTTGCGCATCATGTAGGAACTAGGAGAAGTGCACTAGCATAAATAACATGTCAGGAATGTGTACGCGCATCCTAAGTGACGTATGTATAATTACGACTCGCTTGTAAGATGTGTACTAAGCAGTCCTTCTCCGTGCGTAATCTAGTTTTTATTTAAATCCTTGGAGTTTGTGTTTTGCTGCATTTGCAAATCTTGGTTTTTTTTCTTGCCGCTCAGTTTTTTTTCTTGATTTCTGCAATGATACACCAGAGTGAATAATGACTCGTCCCTGGACACGTTCCATGCCAAGTCCGCCAGAGGAAAATTATGGCACACAATCAGGTAACAATTTCACACAGGGGCAGTCAAGTCAACAGGGCAGCGAAACAGCCTTTTCTCAAGTATGCCGTTTTTACGAGCAAAGCCAGCAGCAGCATCAGGAGATGATGAACCATGTCATTAATATGGGGAATCACCGTGAGCCACACCACCAGCATTCTAAATTGTTTGAATTACAGAAGACACGTCCGCCAACATTTTCCCACGTTGATAGACCTCTTGAGGCCGATGATTGGCTTCGAGACATTAAAAGGAAATTGATTGTGGCGCAATAATCAGATCGGGAAAAGGTACTTTATGCACCGCACTATCTTACTGGAGCAGCTGCATCATGGTGGGAGAATTTTCTGCATATGCACCCCAATGAAAATGATATCACCTGGGAAGATTTTTAAAGAGGGTTTTCGTGGGGCACACATCCCTAGAAGCATTATGAAGATCAAGAAAAGAGAGTTTGATGACCTCAAGCAAAGGGGCATGACAGTAATTGAGTACAACAGCTAGTTTACTCAATTATCTCGTTATGCCAATGAAGAGCGTATGACTGAAAATAAGAAGATGGAAAAATTCCTGGACGGTCTGGCACCAGCACTTAAATGCCAACTAGTCATACACACTTTTCCAGATTTCAAGACACTGGTGTACAAGGCTATTACTTTGGAAAATGAGCATCGCAGTCTGGAAGATATTCGCAAGCGAAAAAGGGATCGGACCAACCACACTCGCAACAACAGGAATGAGATAAATTTTCAGAAAAATGGGGCGAACAAGCCCATGACGAATGACACGTGTGCGAGCAAAAAATTTCATGCAAGGGACAAGGATTTCACGTATCGCCCAGGTGTTACTTGCTACGCTTGTGGAGAAGAGGGACACTATGCTAAACAATGCCCAAAACCAAGGAACTCAACCCCGAAGCCGAACAGTAATGGAAACAATTCAGCACCCAAGCGTAACAATTTCAACCCCAATAACAACCACAAGAAAGGCCACCTGAACCATGTGACCAAGGAGCAAGCACAGAATGCCCCGGATATCGTACTTGGTATGTTCCCTGTCAACACAATACCTGCCATGGTTTTGTTTGATTCTGGAGCTTCTCATTCGTTCATTTCGAAGAGCTTTGCTTTGCAACATGATTTTTCGATGCTTCCCTTGGGAAAATCAATGACCATTAAGTTCCCCGGAAGTAAGAAGATCACTCAGAATTACTGCCATGGCGTAATCATTGAAATTGAAGGATTAAAGTTTCACGCCAACCTCATCGTGTTGGAAAACAAGGGACTGGATGTTATACTGGGTATGGACTGGCTAACCACCAACAAAGGATTTATCGACTGCTTCAACCGAACTGTGATTCTTACTCATCATCACGGTAGGACGATAAGAGTCGCACCTCAAGAAAGACCAGTATCGCGGCAACAAAAATTAAACAAGGTAGACACTTCGGAGTTAAGCAAAGTTCTAGTAGTATGTGAATTTCCAGACGTATTTCCCGAATAACTACCAGGCATGCCGCCAGACAGAGAAATAGAATTCATCATTGAGTTAGCACCTGGAACCACCCCCATTTACAAGAAACCATACAGAATGGCACCGTCCGAATTGGTTGAACTAAAGAAGCAAATAAAGGAATTACTGGACAAAGGATTTATACGGGCCAGCTCCTGACCTTGGGGTTCGCCGGTATTATTTGCCAAAAAGAAGGATGGGACTATGAGATTGTGTATAGACTACCGAGCACTCAACAAGGTCACCATCAAGAACAAATATCCGATGCCACGGATAAATGATTTATTTGACCAGCTCGCTCAAGCCAAGGTTTTCTCAAAAATTGATTTAAGGTTGGGTTATCATCAGTTAAAAGCACGGACCGAAGATATCCCGAAAACAGCATTTACCTCCAGATACGGACTATATGAATTTACAGTAATGTCGTTTGGACTGACCAACACCCCCGCATATTTTGTCCACCTCATGAACAAAGTGTTTATGAAATTTATGGACAAATTTGTTGTGGTATTTATTGATGATATTTTGGTATATTCAAAGACACCAGAAGAACATGCTGAACATCTCCGTATTGTACTGGGAGAATTAAGGAAACATCAACTCTACGCCAAATTCAGCAAATGTGAGTTTTGGTTAAGACAGGTTAGTTTTCTAGGCCACGTATCGACACAAGAAGGAGTTGCTGTGGACCCGGAAAAGGTCAAGGCTGTACTTGGTTGGAAGCCATCGGCCAATGTAACAAATGTACGAAGTTTCCTTGGAATGGCTGGATATTACCGGAGGTTTATTGAGGGATTTTCCACCATAGCCAAACCAATGACACAGTTACTCAAGAAGGATAAGAAGTTCGTGTGGACCGAAGCTTGTGAGAAAAGCTTCCAGGAACTCAAAAAGAAATTAACAACAGCCCCAGTATTGGTTATACCAGACATACACAAAAGTTTTGAAGTATATTGTGACGCATCCCGGAAAGGCCTCGGATGCGTACTGATGCAAGAAGGCAAGGTAGTCGCATACGTTTCCCGACAACTACGGAAACATGAAGAAAATTATCCTACCCACGACTTGGAATTGGCAGCAGTCATTCACGCACTCAAAGAATGGAGGCACTTTTTGCTTGGGAATCGTTGTAGAATATATACAGACCATAAAAGTCTCAAATATATTTTCACCCAACCAGAACTCAATTTATGGCAACGACGCTGGTTGGAATTGGTGAAAGATTATGACGTTGGCATCCACTATCACCCAGGAAAGACAAACGTAGTAGAAGATGCTCTCAGCCGTAACCCCAACTCGGACAACAACAGCCTACAAAACTTGAGACCCGAGTTTAAGCAGGAATTCGCCAAGCTCAACTTAATGATGTTCACTGAAGGCGAAGTGTCAAATGTGGAAATACGGCCTACACTAATAGAACAAATTAAGAAGGCCCAGCATGGACACCCCAGCATTGAAGGCATAAAAAGAAAAGTGAGTCACGACAAGGCCTCAGAATTTGCCGTAGACAGCGAGGGAATATTATGGTTCGGAGACAGGCTTTGCGTACCCAATGACGAGGACCTCAAACAACAAATTCTGGCGGAGAGCCACACCGCTCCATATTAAATTCACCCTGGAGGGACCAAAATGTACAAGGACCTTCAGGAAAGATTTTGGTGGCACGGTATGAAGAGGGATATAGCCACGTACATAGCATGTTGTGATTCATGTCAACGCATTAAGGCCGAGCACCAAAAACCGGCAGGACTGTTACAGCCAAACAAGATACCTGAGTGGAAATGGGATGATATTGGGATGGATTTTATTGTTGGACTACCTCGGTCACAGCAAGGTAATGATGCCATATGGGTCATCACAGATAGACTGACTAAGGTGGCACACTTCATTCTAGTCAAGACAACCCACACCACCGAGAAGCTTGCCAAACTTTACCTCGCCCGTATAGTATGCCTATAATATCCGACAGAGGCACTCAGTTCGTCTCCAAATTTTGGGATCATTTACAGCAAGCCCTGGGGACGCAACTAGTATTCAGTACGGCCTATCACCCCCAGACTGGAGGACAAACGGAATGAGTAAATCAAATTCTAGAAGACATGTTGAGGGCATGTGTCCTTACCTATGGGACCAGTTGGGAAGCAAGCTTGCCGTATGCCGAGTTCGCATACAACAATAGTTACCAAGCCAGTCTGAAAATGGCACCTTTCGAAGCCTTGTACGGACGAAGATGCCGTACTCCATTAAACTGGTCAAAAACAAGGGACAGTCGTATCTTCGGCCCAGACATGCTAAAAGAAGCTGAGGAAAACATTAAAATATTACGGGATCGACTCAAGACAGCCCAAAGCCGACAGAAGAGTTACTACGATCAAAAGCATCGGGAAGTAAGTTTTGAACCCGGTGAAAACGTGTACCTACGTGTATCTCCTATGAGGGGACTGCAACGGTTCAAGCTCAAAGGAAAGCTAGCACCACGATTTATTATACCCTTTCGTATAGTTGCACGGAGAGGCACAGTGGCCTACAAGTTGGACCTTCCCAAAGAACTATCAGACGTCCATGACGTGTTCCACGTTTCACAGCTACGGAAATGTGTAGGCAAGCCGGAGAAGCATGTGTCGCATGAAAATCTTGATGTGCAACCAGACCTCACCTACCGGGAACGCCCAATAAAAGTATTTGAAGAGTCTGAAAAACGAACCCGTCAGAAGGCAATTAAATTTCTCAAGGTTCAGTGGAGCAAACACACCGAGGATGAGGCAATGTGGGAAAGGGAAGATTTCCTTCGGACAGAGTACCCACACCTATTTGAGCATCAGCTGAAATCTCGGGGACGAGATTTTTCCTAAGGGGGTAGGTGTTGTAACACTCCAAATTTTTGGATTTGGTTTTCTTCCAACTTTTGGTCTTTTGGAAGGGGGATATTTGATCTTCTCTTAAAACCCCTTTCTAAAATCTTTTCTGGCCAAATTTTGGGTGTTCTTCTCAAGTTTGATTATGGTCTTGAAGGTTTTCCACTTGTGTTAGCTCAACACAAGTTGTTTTTCAAGAGGGTTTTGTTTGATTCTTTCTCTCTTCATGAATAACCACCATATGAATAATCATGGACTTGTCTTCCCCTTTCAAACCTTTTCTTGCCATGGCACCCAATGAAAGCCTTTCTCTCCAAGGCCTTCTTTTCATCTTGAAACCAGTCTCTCATCAATTTTAGTAGGTTTCAACTATATTGGGATTTTTCTTCTATTTATTCTATACCAAAAACAATTTCTGTCCTTTAAAATGAACCTTGGTGATTTACAAAGGAACCACCATGTTCATTTTGATTTTTGATTCCAAACCAACTCCCCTGGATAGTCCTTAGTACCCACAACCTAGATCCGTCTTGTTTCACTGGTCCATAGTTCAAAATTTTCAAATTTCACATGCTACAAGTTTGGACCAGATTTGCAAATTTTGGTGAAATTCATATTTTTCTTCGTCCTAAAAATCTGTGAAAATTCAGGCAGCCTCTAGATGCATCAAGAGACCACTCGACCAAATATCAGCTGTAGAAATGTTTTCCACATGCCAAAATCATTTTGTCAAACACCTGGCGTGCACTATTTCTGTCAGTTTCAGAAAAGTTAACTGAAGTTAACAGGCGAAAGTGCAGCTTCGTCAGTTTCGTCAGAGAACGTTCGTCAATCTCACCAGTGCCGCTTTGGATCGTTGCTGCACTGCACCGCGCTCTTATCCAGAGTGCCGCACGGGCACTTGGCTGGTTCTTGGCGTCGGTGGCACCCTGACCCGCCTGCGCCGGCATCTTCCACGACGACAAAGCCACGTGTGGCGGCCGACAGGAGGCACCATGCGGCACAACGCCGTTCGGCACTGCCCGAGTCGCCTGGGGGTTGCGCGTGGACCTCTCCTTGCCAGCGCACGGCTGCAGAAACGTCGCCGTGGCCTGGCACGCACAGGGCATGCTCTCTGCCGCCGACGTGCCGCAAGGCCGTTCCGTTGGGGACAGGCCGTAACCGCCCCTACCATGCTGAGTTAGGCACCGAAATGGAATCAGTGCACCTCCTAGTCGATGCTCAAGCACCTAAACCAACCGTCCAGCCACAGCGCCGCCGTAATCGCTCGCCGGACTTATCCCGTTCATGGCAACTGCCTCGGGCCGGCTATAAATAGCGCCTCCGAGCTCGCTCTCGACCCCGAACATCTCCACCACCTCACCAGACCCCGCCCAGCCACTGGAAGAGCCTCGAGGGGCCCTTCTTCCTCAACTCCGGCCACCTCCGTCCGCCTCGGGATCCAGGAACGTTCTCTCTGGTGAGAGCTCCTCCACCGCCCTGGACTCGTTTGTAGCCTCCTGACACCTCTAGGAGACTAACCCCTACTCCAATTCGACCCTAGCAACTCTCTCCGACGAGGCCCACGACCACCCGAGTCGCCGGCCGCCGAAGATAGGGTCGTCATCGACGTGGTGCTCGCCGACGCTCAACTCCACCACCCATCGACGCGGAAGAGCACCAGGAACCCGTAGGTACCACTCTCTCCCCCTACCTCGCCGTGGATCGGCGCCGGCGACCATCGCAGCTCTCTGGCGCTGGCGCGGCTCTGTTTCTGTTTTTAAACCTGACGGGTGGGACCCCCTCGTCAGCCTCTCAATCCATTCCGAAACGTTTTTCTGGAAGGCGCCTTCGGGCAAAGTACGTTTTCCTTATTCGGCTGGCGTACTGCGTAACGAATCGTTTTCTGTTTTTATATTCTAGCCCTTGGAATATTTTTGTTTCATTACAAACAAGTCCCTGGACGGAAACTTGAATAGCTTTTAAACAAAAGATGATTTCGAGTTGATTCTTTTTCTGTCCTCTTTAGTTTTCTGTCTAGTTTTTTATCATATTTATTTGAAAAATATTTGGGACAACTTTTTTGCACGCGCGGTATTTATGTTAGTATTCGTTTTGTTTGAATACGTAGATACCGAAGGACGTGACGGAGCCGCGAACTTCACCAAGTTACACTCCGACTACTCCGAACCAGGCAAGCATGTTTGAACCTTTGATATGACGAGTGTGTTGCATGTTTGCTTGAGTAGTTCTTTTTCATAGCATGGTCATATAAGCATTTGTGGATGATTATATTTCATGCAAGCAAGCTTCGGGTGAACTGGTATTGTTGGAGCATGCCAGTCATCTGTTATCTCTAGCATCAACGTGGATAAAGTCATGATCCCGTTCGTCTCCTTTTTGGTACTGTCATATGCCTTCTGCAAAGATTACGGTTTAGTCAGTTGCAAACCTCTTACCATGTACACACCAAGTAGAGGGGCTGGGATGAGGGTTCCATGGCCTTGGATTAAAGCCCGTCATCCGGTCAGGGAGCATGGGTGTTTCCGGTTGGGACCGAGAGGGGGGCACCCATTAGAGAGCGCATATATAAATTGGATCCCATGCTATTCGAGGTTGTAGCCTCCCCGTCTTAAAGTTTTTCGTGAAGGTTGTCTCGGGTGATTCCGTGCAGTAGGATGTGAAATGGGTGTGTACTGGTCAGTTGTGTTTCTACTAAAACACCGTAGACGGAACTAGTCCTCATGGCTAGTGGAATCCGTTGGCTATGATTTAAGAGTACAAGCTCTGCAGAGTCAAAATCTTCCGAGTAGCCATGTTTATGGCCTAGCATCAATCTTCGTGTCAACCCCGATGACCGTCTCTGGAAACTTATTATAGTAACAAGAGTGGTGATTTTGCCAAGGTTCATTTTGGTAGATGAACCAGCCAGTTACTTCTGCACCAATTAATTTCTTGAGATATTTCATCGTCATACCTAAGATTATATAAACCCTTTATGTGATGTCGCTCAGACGTCCAACTGTGGCATTGTTATTATTTGTGTTTGTTATAAGCCCTTTATGTGATGTCGCTCAGACGTCCGACTGTGGCATTGTTATTATTTACTTTTGTTATAAGCCCTTTATGTGATGTCGCCCAGATGTCCAACTGTGGCATTCTTGATATTTACTTTTGTTATAAGCCCTTTATGTGATGTCGCTCAGACGTCCGACTGTGGCATGTTTTTATTCATTTTCCTCACGAGGCGTCGCTCAGACACTCGTAGTTGTTTTCTTTTATTTATCTTATGGATTTCGGGAGGACTACCGCCCAACTTCCATTCCTACCTGCAGCGCAAATTACATTATTCGGATTCATATTGCTAGATTGCTCATATGCATCATGTTTGCATTTGTTATATCTTCTGTCTGAACTGTCTTGCGAGTACATGCAAAGTACTCCCCTGCCTTGTTGATTTGGACAGATGTTGACGAAGGCGATCTCATGGATGAAAAGTTCGATAGCGAGTCCGACGTCTAGTGGAGTCCCACTCAGTCTCTTACAATCCTGGAGTTGATCACTGTTTTATAACTGCTTCCGCCACCCACCAAATGAATTCATCGGGTCTCACTCCGACACTCGATGAACTGTAAGATATTGGAGTCCTGTCACCCACTACACTGTGACATATCCACCACCTCTTTTTTTATTACGAGTTAGTAGCTATGCCACCCCATCATTGTGTCATATCCGCCCTTATGTATTATATTGGCGTGCTTGTAATAAATTGTTGTGCAACCTCAGCTCAACCATGTATGATATTCAGTACTCTGGAAATTCTGTATCTAGGATTTGTCTTCCAGCAAGAAGTATTCTTCTGTGCTGGTTCGATAAAAAGGTCGGTCTCTCGGTAATTATTTTACTGAAAAACCGGTCCTGACAACTTGCTGCAATATCCCACCTTAACAGAGGATCCCCAGCCGAACTATGCCCACCGACCACCCACTTGGTAGCCACGGTCGAGGACTTAACTGAGCTACTAGACTATGCTTCCAAAGACATCGATGGGATGGACCAAGACGTCGAATCCAATCTAGGTACAAACCCTCCAATGACCGGGCGATGGACAGCCAGTTCTTCCTACGATGTATACATGGTGGATACACCCAATGAGAATGAAGACGACAATGATAAAGAGCCAGAGCTGGATAAGCCCGTCGATGAACCTCCTAAACAACGGTGTCAGAAACGCCGCTCACGATCACATCGAGGAAAGGAAAGTAACACTGTCTCCAGAGACAATGAAGATCCGGAGGAAGCTGATGACCCTGTAGAGCAAGTGGTAGAGCAGGATGAGCAGGAAGATGGCAAACATAGTCCTAAACAACTCGCTGATCACAACGATTCAAAAGATAGCCACTATCTACCTATCTCCAAAGAGGCTGTCAGCCTGGGAGATGAAAAATTGATAGTCCCAGAGGAACCCCTCGAACAAAAACGCTTTCAGCAACAACTCATTGCTACAGCAAGGAGCTTGAAAAAACAGCAGCAACGGCTTAAGGCCGACCAGGATACGCTCAATGACAGATGGAACGAAGTGCAAGATGCTGAAGAAAGATACAGTCGTGAGCGCCAAACAAAGAGCTATCCCAAAGACAAACTGCTGTCCCAATTCGACGACATGGCCCTTGCGCCAATTCCACCGATGTACGATCAGGCCGATCAACTGGAACAACCACCTCGTGGATGGGACAAAGTAGCCAGCAATACCATACAACAGCTCGCACCGCCCCACCGTAAAGGAAAGGATACAGCGGCTCAGGGCCGTAAGTACAATTTACGTCAGGACCTGAATAAAAAAGTTGGTCAAGCCAGATAAATCTATGGTTCTAGAGAACGTGCTCCCACGCGGGACAGTGGTTATCAAGCTAAGCACGCTGGATACAATCAAGTTCAGGGTCAGCACCAAACACAAATACCGTTCGAACTAAGCCACGATGTGGCACGATACAGGGGCGCTTCACACCCTCTATGCTTCACTGATGAGGTGATGGATGAACATCGAGGCATATGATGGAACGACGGACCCCGTTGTATGGATAGAAGACATTATTCTTCACATCCACATTGCTCGTGGAGATGACCTCCACACCATCAAATACTTACCTCTCAAGTTGAAAGGGCCAGCTCATCACTGGTTGAACAGCCTCCCAGAGAACTCCATTCGAAGATGGGAAGATCTAGAGGATGCTTTAAAGGCCAACTTTTAGGGGACTTATGTCCGGCCCCCGGATGCTGATGATCTAAGTCACATAATCCCGCAAACCGGGGAGTCAGCCCGCAAGCTTTTTTTTGACTGGTAACTATAGGGAAAACCCCCCACAGCAATTCAAAAAATATTATTAAAAAAAGACAAGAGTGTACAAGGATTACAAGGGGTAATCAGACAAAAGAAAAAGAGAAAACTAAACTAGGAAGCTATGAAGCTAAAAGAAACAAAAACTCATGGAGGTAGAAAAGAAATCCATCTAAGCAGCTCCTCCTTGTACCTTTGGAACCGGTTCTTAACTAAAAAGAACCAAATTATCAACTGTCCGGACGTCGAGGCCTTAGCGGCATTCAAACACAGTGTCCGGGACGAGTGGCTGGCAAGACACCTCGTCCAAGAGAAGCCAAGGACAATGGCAGCCCTCACTACACTCATGACCCGCTTTTGGGCGGGTGAAGACAGCTGGCTAGCTCGTAGCAGAAATAGCACCAGCGACCCTGGCACTTCCGAAGATAGAAACGGCGATGGCAAGCCACACTACAATAAGAAAAAGCGTCAAAACAATACCGGAGGAGGTTCGACGACCCTAGTACTCGATCCTATAATTGATGGATATCATCTTACTCGAGTCCTTATGGGAGGCGGCAGCAGTCTAAACCTGATATACCAAGACACTGTCTGCAAGATGGGGATAGACCCGTCAAGCATTAAGCCCAGCAGCACTACCTTTAAAGGAAATATACCTGCCGTATAGGCCCACTACACGGGCTCATTAACATTGGAGGTTGTATTTGTCTCTCCTGATAACTTTCAAAGTGAAGAATTAATCTTCGACATCGCTCCTTTCCGAAGTGGCTACCATGCACTACTCAAAAGAACGGCCTTCGCCCGCTTTAATGTGGTCCCGCATTATGCTTACTTGAAGCTAACAATGTCTGGGCCACTCAGTGTCATCACGGTCAACAGAAATATGGAGCGCTCCCTCCGTATAGAGGACGACACTGCGGCCCTAGCAGCCGAGGTCCAAAGAGTCAAGCCGAATAGTTCATCAGTCGTCAAGACAACATACACTGCTAAACGTGTTCGGCCAGCACTCCATTGTGGCAGCTCACAAGAAACTGAGCTCAATTAGCAGTCACGCCCCCGTTGACTGCCTTACAAGGCGGCAGCATACGTACCTCGTGTACACAATTACGCCCTTAAAATATCTTGGGCGGCGCTGGGGGCACACTGCACAAAAATAGTCCATAGTTCGGCTTCACCCTATTCAGACCCTAAAATATATTTGTGAAAGGTTCATTAAAAGAACCAACCTTATCTACGATAGTGTAGAATATTCTTTTCCAGAGTTCTATTTCCTTTCTCGCAGGCGGCCATGATAACGACCCTCTTCAAGGACATATTGTAAAAAAAACGGTGCAGACGTGCAGCAGGGCCCCCAATCGAAATTTCTTTTTTCGTTAGATTCAGGCTCTGTGTAAAACATTTCCCTTTTTTAATTTCGTTTTCTTCTTCTGGCATGTAAAATGACCAGGATGTTATTGGCACTATCTGTAACCACACGGTTCGCCGTATTAAACGGGATATAAAAGAAACAGTTGGTTCCAATTTGCTTGGAGTTTGTTTTATTACCACCTGTGTTCTCTCCCTATGTCAGATTGCCACATGTGCCTTTAATCTAGACTAAATAGAAGGGTTGTACTTGCCCTGGCACACTTCCAAGTCTGATCACCTATAGGGAACTGTTCAGCATCCCGGATATTGCATTTTATGCACCGGCTCTGAATCATGTCTTGGGTCTATAGTTGGGTTGCCCGGCTCCTGTGCTTACCACCTTACGTTCTGCATTGTTCGGCAAAGGTAATAAAAGAACAACGGTGATTGTACTTCTGGCTCGTCCGATCAAGTACCTCAATAGGAAAAGCCGAAAACTGACTGTCATGATGATCGAGAGCTGGTGAGCGATCCGGCGACCTAGTGTTATAGTACGATCGATAGCGATCTACTCCGTGTTATACAAGGGGCTTGTCTTCACCCAGCTGCGTAAAGTGGGCACCATGGTTCGGATGGCCGCACACGTACTAGGGGCCAGTACTGAGCCCCACAGGTCAAGCTCCTATGGCTAAGTGAAAGCATTAGAGCACATAGTCTGATTGCCTGGTTCGATCCACGTAAACCTCCTTTATGGACCAAGACGTTGGATAAAGAGTGTTCATGCACACTACCGAACACCCTTGTAGTATCTACAAGGGAGCTTGATATGTCTCCAACGTATCTATAATTTTTTATTGTTCCATGCTATTATTTATGAAGTCTTGGATGTTTAATGGGCTTTATCATTCACTTTTATATCATTTTTGGGACTAACCAACTAACCCAAAGGCCTAGTCCAGATTGCTGTTTTTTGCCTGTTTCAGGGTTTTGCAGAACAAGAATATCAAACGGAGTCTAAAGGGAATGGAACCTTCGCGAGAGATATTTTTGGAGGAAATCACGCACGCGGAGCTTGAGGACCAAGTCAGGGGACAGAGGGCTGGCCCTCGAGGGTGGGGGCGCGCGCCCTGGAGGCCCCCTCAAGTGGCCCCCGGTGCCCTCTATCTTCCTATATAAGTCCACGTACCCCAGAAACCCCATGAACAGAGAGAAAACCCTAATTCCACCGCCGTAGCTTCTGTTCCCGTGGAGATCCCATCTTGGAGCCTATTTCGGAGCTCCATCGGAGGGGGATCCATCACGGAGGCCTTCATCATCATCATCATCATCATCCCCCTCACCATGAGTTGTGAGTAGTTTACCACAGACCTTCGGGTCCATAGCTAGTATCTACATGGCTTCTTCTCTCTCTCTGGATCTCAATACAAAGTTCTCCTCGGTCTTCGAGGAAATCTATTCGATGTAATCTCTTTTTGGGGTGTGGTTGTCGAGATCCGATGAATTGTGAGTTTATGATCAAGGTTATCTATGAAAGATATTTGGTTCTTCTCTGAACTTTTTTTGTGTGCTCATTATATCCTTGCAAGTCATTTCAAATTATTGGTTTGGTTTGGCCTACTAGATCTATAGTTCTTGCAATGGGAGAAGTGCTTGGCTTTGGGTTCAATCTTGCGGTGCCCTTTCCCAGTGATAGTAGGCGCAACAAGGCACGCATTTTATTGTTGCCATCGAGGATAAAAAGATGGGGTTTATATCATATTGCTTGAGTTTATCCCTCTACATCATGTCATCTTCCTTAAGGAGTTACTCTGTTCTTATGAACTCGATACACTAGATGCATGCTGGATAGTGGTCGATGTGTGGAGTATTAGTAGTAGATGCAGGCAGGAGTCAGTCTACTTGTCTCGGACGTGCTGCCTACATACAATTATCATGCCTAGATAGTCTCATAATTATTCTCTTTTCTATCAATTGCTCGACAGTAATTTGTTTACCCATCGTAGAATATCGCTATCATGAGAGAAGCCACTAGAGAAAACTATGGCCCCTGGGTCTATTCTCAACATATCAATCTTCATCTACTTTACTTTTCTTGCTTTTATTTGCTGTTCTTATAAACCAAAAATACCAAAAAATATAACTACGAGATCTCACTTTCGTAAGTGACCGTAAAGGGATTGACAACCCCTTATCCCGTTGGCTGCGAAGTTCTTATTTGTTTGTGCAGGTACGAGGGACTCACGCGTGGTCTCCTACTGGATTGATACCTTGGTTCTCAAAAACTGAGGGAAATACTTACGCTACTGTGCTGCATCTCCCTTTTCTCTTCGAGGGAGTACAACGCAAGATCAAGAGGTAGCAAGAAGAATTTCTGGCGCCGTTGCTGGGGAGGCTTACGCAAAAGTCATATACCAAGTACCTATCACAAACCCTTATCCTTCGCATTACATTTATTTGCCTCTCGTTTTCCTCTCCCCCACTTCAACCTTGCCGTTTTATTTGCCCTTCTTCCGCCGTGTGTTTTTCGTTCGCTTGAGTTTTTGTTTGCTTGCATGTGCTGCTTGCTTGCTTGTCATCATTTCTAGCACACCTATCATTATCACCACTCTCCAGAGTGAGGTCCTCAACTTTAAACAAAGGGAGGAAGAAAACTTAAAAGATACCTGGTATAGAATTTGGAATGCTCAAAAATAGATCTAATAGGAAGCTTTCCACTTCCGTTCTTCTTCGGAATTTTTATGTTGGCATAACCCCGTGGAATAGATTTATCTTAGATACCATTACCGGAGGGAATTTCTTAGGTAGCCACACCGTTGATTCTTATAATGCTATGACTGAATTAATTGGCTCACCACCTCTTATGGTTAATGGGACCATTTTAACTTTGGAGCATGTTATGCAAAGGTTAGAAATCATTGAAAACAAAGTTGCTACGGTAGAATTGGTAGAAAACTTGGATAGAAATTTTCATAATGAAATCACCCAATATGGATCCAAGGTAGGATTTGTTCTGGAAAATCTTAAGGAAAAAGAGCCCATAGTTAAAGAAAAGCTAGATCAGGATTCTACTAGAATCAATAAACTTGAGGATGTTATTACTAATGTGCGTTCTGCTCTTTCCGCTATAAAAACTACTCCATGTATCTCTACTAAATTGTCTAAATTCATGTATGTCCCTAAAGACAAGGGTGAAACATCTTGAATTGCGGATCTCAAATCCATAAGTGTTCACCCTAATTTTCTTACTTTTGTAAGAGACCCTTTTGACACTCTAGAATTTCTTGAATTCTTGCCCAAGAGTTTGATTATTCATAGGGACAAAGAAGTGCCCAAGAACCATAAGTTCTTAATCAAAGAATTGCCTTCCAAAGATGGCAATACCTAGTTTTATCTTGTATTGTGCCTAGCTAGGGTCGTAAAACGATAGCGCTTGTTGGGAGGCAACCCAATTTTATGTTTTTTGTTTTTGTTGCTGTTAGGGAATAAATATTGCATCTAGCCTCTGATTAGTTGTGGTTTCATGTTTTGTTTAGTGTTTGTGCCAAGTAGAACCTTTGGGGAGACTTGTGTGAAGTTTATGTGATCTTGCTGTGAAAAACAGAATCGTTAGCGCTCGCTAAAGTAGTCTTCAGAATTTACTGGAGTGCGATTTTTAGTTGATTCTTTTAGCAGATGATTTGTAGACAAATTCCGCAAATTTACCAATTTAGTTTGAATTTTTTGGAGTTCCAGAAGTAGGCGAAACCTGCAGATTACTACAGACTTTTCTGTTTTTGACAGATTCTGTTTTTCGTGTGTTGTTTGCTTATTCCGATGCATCTATGAGTAGTATTGGAGGATATGAACCATAGAGAAGTTGTAATACAGTAGGTTTAACACCAACATAGACAAAGAATGAATTCATTGCTGCACCTTTGAGTAGTGGTTTGCTTTCTTATACTAACGGAGCTCACGAGAATTTTTGTCTAAGTTTTGTGTCGTGAAGTTTTCAAGTTTTGAGTATTGCTTTGATGGACTATGGAACAAGGAGTAGCAAAGGCCTAAGCTTGGGGATGCCCATGGCACCCCAAATAAATCCAATATAATCAAAATCCTAAGCTTGGGGATTCCCCGGGAAGGCATCCCCTCTTTTGTCTTCATCCATCGGTAACTATACTTGGAGCTATATTTTTATTCGCAACATGTTATGTGCTTTGCTTGAAGTGTCTTGTATAATTTGAGTCTTCGCTTGTTAGTTTGCCACAATCATCCTTGATGGACACACCTATTTGAGAGAGTTAAATATGTCCTAGAAATTGTTAGAACACTCCATGTTCTTCACTTATATCTTTTGAGTTGAATAGTTTTTGCTGTAGTGCCTGACTTATATCTTTTAGAGCACAGTGGTGGTAATATTTTGTAGAAATTTTTGAACTCTAATGCTTCACTTATATCCTTTTGAGAGTCTATTAAAACAGCATGGTAATGTGTTTAGGCTAAAGAAACTAGTCTTCACATGATAGACATCCAATGTCATTGTAGAAAAAATTTCACACTAAGTGCATTATATAGAATGAGATGTTGGATGCTTGATAATTGTTTTGAGACATGAGGATAGTGATATTAGAGTCATGCTAGTAGAGTTATTATGAAATTGAGGAATACTTTTGTTAAGGTTAGTGATTCTCGTATCATGCACGTATGGTGAACCACTATGTGAAGGAGTTAGAGCATGAGGTATTTGTATAGTGCCAACCTATGTGTGGACGTCGGGGGTGCGCGATGGTTAACTCCTACCAACCTCCCCCCTTGGAGCATGCGTTGATTGCTTTGTTTTGATGACTCATAGATTTTTGCAATAAGTATATGAGTTCCTATGACTAATGTTGAGTCCATGGATTATACGCACTCTCACCCTTCCACCATTGCTAGCCTCTCTTGTACCGCGCAACTTTCGTCGGTGCCATAAACCCACTATATATCCTTCCTCAAAACAGCCACCATACCTACCTATCATGGCATTTCCATAGTCATTCCGAGATATATTGCCATGCAACTTTCCACCGTTCCGTTCATATGACACGCATCATATTATCATATTGCCATTGCATGATCATGTAGTTGACATCGTATTTGTGGCAAAGCCACCATGCATATTTTTTTATACATGTCACTCTTGTTTCATTGCACATACCGGTACACCGCCGGAGGCATTCATATAGATTCATACTTTGTTGTTGTAGTATCGAGTTGTAATGAAAGTGTGATGATTATCATTATTAGAGCATTGTCCCATGGGAGTAAAGGCTAAATCTATAAAGCCCCTCCGCAAAAAAAAAAAAGAGAAAAGAAAAAGAAAAAGAAAAAGGGACAATGGCTACTATCTTTTTCCACACTTGTGCTTCAAAGTAGCACCATGTTCTTCATTGTAGAGAGTTTAGTCACTTTCATATACTAGTGGGAATTTTTGTTATAGAACTTGGCTTGTATATTCTAACGATGGGCTTCGTCAAATGCCCTAGGTCTTCGTGAGCAAGCAAGTTGGATGCACACCCACTAGTTTCTTTTGTTGAGCTTTCATTCATATTTAGCTCTAGTGAATCCGTTGCATGGCAATCCCTACTCACTGACATTGATATCTATTGATGGGCATCTCCATAGCCCGTTGATACGCCTAGTCGATGTGAGACTATCTCCCTCCTTTTTGTCTTCTCCATAACCACCTCTATTCCACCCATAGTGCAATGTCCATGGCTCACGCTCATGTATTTCGTGAAAGTTGAAAGGTTTGAAAAGATAGAGTATGAAAACAAATGCTTCGCTGAAATTAGGGTTGTGCATGATATGAATATTTTTGTGTGATAACGAGGGAGCATATCCAACACTATTTTGTAGGGATAACTTTCTTTAGCCATAGTATTTTGAGAAGACATGATTGCTTTTTTAGTATTGCTTGAAGTATTATTATTTCTTATGTCGATATAGACTTTTATCTTGAATCTTTCAGATCTGAACATTCATGCCACAATTAAGAGAATTGCATTGAAAAACTATATTGGTTAGCATCCACATCAAAAATTCTTTCTTTATCATTTACCTACTCGAGGACGAGCATGAATTAAGCTTGGGGATGCTTGATACATCTCCAACGTATCTAAATTTTTTGATTGTTCCATGATATTATTTATGAAGTCTTGGATGTTTCATGGGCTTTATCATTCACTTTTATATCATTTTTGGGACTAACCTACTAACCCAAAGGCCCAGTCCAAATTGCTGTTTTTTGCCTGTTTCAGGGTTTTGCAGAAAAAGAATATCAAACGGAGTCCAAGCGGAATGAAACCTTTGGGAGAGATATTTTTGGAGAAAATAACGAACATGGAGCTTGAGGACCAAGTCAGGGCACAGAGGGCTGGCCCTCGAGGGTGGGGGGCGCGCCCCCTTCCCAGGGCGCGCTCCCTTGCCTCGAGGCCCCCTCAAGTGGCCCCCGGTGCCCTCCTTCTTCCGATATAAGTCCATGTACCCCAGAAACTCCGTGAACAGAGAGAAAACCCTAATTCCACCGCCGTAGCTTCTGTTCCCGTGGTGATCCCATCTTGGAGCCTATTACGGAGCTCCACCGGAGGGGGATCCATCACGGAGGCCTTCATCATCATTATCATCACCCTCACCATGAGTTGTGAGTAGTTTACGACAGTCCTTCGGTTCCATAGCTAGTATCTAGATGTCTTCTTCTCTCTCTCTGGATCTCAATACAAAGTTCTCCTCGGTCTTCGAGGAGATCTATTTGATGTAATCTCTTTTTGTGGTGTGTTTGTCGAGATCAGTTGAATTGTGAGTTTACGATCAAGGTTATTTATGAAAGATATTTGGTTCTTCTCTGAACTTTTTATGTGTGCTCATAATATCCTTGCAAGTGTCTTCAAATTATTGGTTTGGTTTTGCCTACTAGATCTATAGTTCTTGTAATCGGAGATGTGCTTGGCTTAGGGTTCAATCTTGCAGTGTCCTTTCCCAGTGACAGTAGGGCAGCAAGGAACGTATTGTATTGTTGCCATCGAGGATAAAAAGATGGGGTTTATATCATATTGCTTAAGTTTATCCCTCTACATCATGTCATCTTGCTTAAGGCGTTACTCTGTTCTTATGAACTCAATACACTAGATGCATGCTGGATAGCGGTCGATGTGTGCAGTAATAGTAGTAGATGCAGGGAGGAGTCGGTCTACTTGTCTCAGATGTGATGCCTATATACAATGATCATGCCTAGATAGTCTCATAATTATTCGATTTTCTATCAATTGCTCGACTGTAATTTGTTTACCCGCCGTAGAATATCGCTATCATGAGAGAAGCCACTAGAGAAAACTATGGCCCCCGGGTCTATTCTCAACATATCAATCTACATCTACTTTAATTTTCTTGCTTTTATTTGCTGTTCTTATAAACCAAAAATACCAAAAATATAACTATCATCTCTATCAGATCTCACTTTCGTAAGTGACCGTAAAGGGATTGACAACCCCTTATCGTGTTGGCTGCGAAGTTCTTATTTGTTTGTGCAGGTACGAGGGACTCGCGCGTGGTCTCCTACTAGATTTATACCTTGGTTCTCAAAAATTGAGGGAAATACTTACGCTACTATGCTGCATCTCCCTTTCCTCTTCGAGGGAATACAACGCAAGCTCAACAGGTAGCAGGGTTGAAGCCGATGACTGGAAACTTTCAGATATAAACAAACAACCGCACGGGAGGAAAAGTCGCTTGCAATATAAAAGCGCAAAATTATATAGACATCATTTCTTAAGCTTAGTCTTTACAATCCTAATACAATTACTCAAAGATTACATCCTTTGAGAACTGGCCCTGTACAATGCATGCCCCTTCTAGGACATCACCGAAGTTCCTTTCCGGCCTCCAATGATCCTTGCCCTCCGGCGGGCCAGTAGTCGATATTTGAGCGGCCTTCATCTTCACCCAGTCCATCTTGACGCGAGCGAAGGCCATTCATGCACCTTCTATGCAGGCCGGACGCTTCACAGCGTCGGCCCAGGGCCTCGCATCGACGAGCCGCTTCATCAACCAAAAGTAGATACTTGGGACTGGATCAGCGGGCCATAGCCGGACTATCAAGTCCTTCATGGTTGTACCCGCCATGTTGTGTAGGTCGAACACCTGCTTCATCTCGCCCTTTAGAGGTACTGAAAGTTCTGGTGCAAGGAATTGCAACCAGAACAGCTTCACCGTGTTGTTCCCCTCCTGGGGTTGGAAGAATTGGGCGGTGTCGGCGATGCTCTTCGGGAGATCCGCAAACACGCCTGGAGAACTCCACAATCACGTTAGCGCAAGATACCTCTGACCTCTGAAGATACTCTGCAAAAGAAAGGCCTTACCAGCCGCTATTTGCCGCGCTTGTTTGATCTCCTCACGGGTGTTGCGCAATGTGCTCCACGCCTCCTTGGCGTCATTGACTACCGTATTGAGTTCGGATGTTTGCTCAAGGGTCTTCTGCTCCAATGCCTCCCACTTGCGCATAGCATCTCGCAGTTCTTCTTCGACTTTGGCCACCCGCGACTCGTGCTGTTGACGCACGGCCTGTTCGGCATTCAGGTCGGCAGCCGCATTGTCAGCGGCTGCTTTGCTCACCTTGGCCTCTTCCTTGGCCTTTGCGATCTCGCCCTTAAGGGCCTCTACCTCAGCTACGTCAACTTTTGCATAAATCATATCGCACAATGAGTTCACACTCACACAGATCAAACATATATTATTCTGACATTTCAATTTTTCAAAAATCTGCATACCTTGCGTTTCATCAAAACGCTTGTTGACATGGTCGAGCTCCTCGTCGGCTAGTTGAAGCTTCCGATTGAGCTTCGAAACCTTTGCGGCCTGGGTAGATAGAACTACTACCGAAGCAAGTTCAAACACATGACACAGTTCTGCTCTGTTTGATGCTATAACATGGATCCTTTGTCCGATTCTATTCAGAATCAAACGAAGCAGCAGGGGCTACTGTCTGTATACTAGGTTTTATAACCTATATATGTATAAAATGAAGGAGTTCTTTTTAGAACATTACGTTGCATACCTCGAAGCCTGTCAATAGGCTGTTAAAGGCTTCATTCAGTCCGCTTTTGGCGGACTGGATATTCTCCATGACCGCACCCATCACGGTGTGTTGTTCCACTACGATGGAAGCACCTCGCAGTGCTTCCTCTGGAGTGTTCGGCGCCTCTGGGTTGCCAGAGGGCGTCGTTGGAGCAGTTGATCCTCCCCCCATCATGGGGGGCTGAGTTCCCGAATTTGGAGATATGCTAGACTCCGGAACGGTGTTCGGCGGGGGCCTAGATTGCTTGGGACCCCCATCATCAACCGCTATAGGGATTGCTCCCCCTTGGCTGGCGGCGGCCGAGGGATTGGCCTCGGGTGCGTTCTCATCAGCCCCGCTCCCACCTGCTCGTGTAGGGGAAGTCCATAGAGAGGACACCTCAATGTCTCCTAAGATGGGCAGTGAGCCCCGCGGTGGTGTGTCGCTCTCCACCATCTCCGCAGCTAGAGAGTTCCGTGATGATAACGAAGCATCATGTAGCGAGTGGGGAGGGCTACAAAATAAACAAATAAAAGTCACCTAGACAATGATAGCTGATTAAACCGAACACGAACAGCAAAAATCCGGATACTTTCGATTCGACCAGGGGCTTAATCCTCGGCTGTACTCGGAAACTATGTTCGGATGTTGAATCCGAACTGTCCGGGATGTTTAGTTTCTTCCGAGGTGCCGCCTTGCCCGCATCTGCGGGGACCGCCCTCTTCCTCCCCTTTGCCTTGATGCGGGAGTCGCTCTCTTCCACCTCCTCCTCCTCCTGCTCTTCTTCTTCGTCGAGGGAGGAGTGGGCGTTAGTTTCCTAGGACACTGTATCCGCGGGACCCTTAGGGAGGGGGTTGGTCTTGACCTCCTTGCCCTTCTTCTTGGCCTTCTTCTCTGGCACCTTGTACGGCGCCGGAACCAGCATCGCTGCTAGCTGAGGTGTGTCTGAGTCTTCGTGCAGCGGAGCTAGACACTTGATCCGTTCCGCTTTCTTCATCCAGGACTGAATGGAATGTGAAGTTCCAACTCCTGTTATAATTGAAATATCGACAGGGTACGTATTCATCAGAATTCTGATTACCTCCGAGGCCGATAACACGCTGCTGAAGTCCTTGTCCTCGGTCTCCTCCGACCACCCCTTTTGGGCCTTGAAGAGCTGCTTCCAGATGTCTTCGTGCGTTGTGCGGAAGAGGCGCATCACCTAAATCACTTTAGTGAGGAGGGTGCCCTTCGCCATCATGCTAGAGATGCGATTTTGGAGGGCCTGCACCTCGATCTGAGACCCCCAATCAAGGCTCTTGGAGGTCCATGAGGTTAGCCTCTCTAGGGGTCCATATCTGAATCCGGCCGCCGCCGCTCACTTGGCATCGCAGGGTTCGGTGATATAGAACCACTCTTGCTGCCATATCTTGTTCGTCTTCACAAAGGCCCCTTTGGCCAAGTGGCATTCGGGAGCTTACTCACGATGGCTCCCCCGCAATCCGCATGTTGCCCGTCGACCACCTTTGGCTTCAGATTGAAGATCTTAAGCCATAAGCCGAAGTGTGGGGTGACATGGAGGAATGCCTCACATACAACTATGAAAGATGATATGTGGAGGATAGAGTTTAGGGCCAGATCACCAAAATCCAGCCCATAGAAAAATAGGAGGCCCCGGACAAAGGGGTGTAGCGAAAACCCCAACCGCCGAATAAAGTGAGGGATGAAAACCACCCTCGAACCCGGCTCAGGGACGGGGATCACCTGGTTCTTGTCAGGAACCCCGTGTGCTATGTTGTCGGCGAGGTAGCCTGCACTCCGTAGATTCTTCATGGTCTTCTCCATCATCGTGGAGGCCTCCCACTTGCCCTTAGAACCGGTTCCAGCTATTGCTAGGGAGGGAGGCAGTGCTGGAGGAGATGAGAGTTGCGAGCGCTGGAGAAGTGGGCGCTGGGGATGAAGAGATTGGGAAGGTAGGGCTTGAGGAGAGCGTAACGTGAAAGTGGAAGGAACTGTATCCTTTTATAGACGGTGAATACTGAACGCCCCCCCACTCCGGCCATAAAACTTGTCGGTTTCCAACGGAATCATGGGTAAGGCACGGTTGGGTTACCCATGTCATATTGTTGGGGATCCCATGATAAGCGGGCACGATCTCTGCTTCGACAAGACGGGCCAATGGGGATATGCCTCGAAACACGAAACTAGGGCCAAGAAAATGGTTCGATATATTAAAGAGTTAAACGTGACGCTTCACTGAAAAGTTGTCAGTAAAGACACATTGTCCGTTTTTCGATACATTGCCTTCGAGGCTAAGGGTTGTACTTATCATGCAAAGCTGGACATAGTTCCTTTGTGCAGGAAATATTGCTTCAATATGTTCGGAAGAAGGAACCCGCCTTGCAATGCCGAAGACAGAACGCGTGCTGGTCTCATTGTCATCGAAAACTAGTTCAAGGGCTTCTGAGGGAGTCCTGGATTAAGGGGTCCTCGGGTGGCCGGATTACTCGTTATGGGCCGGACTGGTGGGCTGCGAAGATTGTCACTGAAGATTATCCCCCGTATCCGGATAGGACTCCTATATGTGTAAAATAGCAAGTTTAGAGTCCGGGTGTAATATTTCCTTCCTCTGCAAGATGGTCGTGGACAACTCTAGGTCCCTCCGGTGCATATATAAACCGGAGGGTTCAGTCTTTAGCAATAGAACCACAATTACATAGGCTAGACTCCTAGGGTTTTAGTAATTACGATCTCAAGGTAGATCAACTCTTGTAACCCTATATTCATCATGATTAATCAAGCAGGAAGTAGGGTATTACCTCGATCGAGAGGGCCCGAACCTGGGTAATCATCGTGTCCCTAGTCTCCTGTTACCCTCGATCCTCAAACGCATAGTTCAGGACCCCCTACCCGAGATCCGCCAGTTTTGACACCTACAGCCTTCCCTTTCTCTGCAGCAAAAAAGCTCCTCACCGGCGACATGGACACTTCAACAAGATGGTGAGACAAGGAGGCAAAAGGAGGAGCAACCGGCGAGAAGACAAAGGTGGGGAGGGGGCTCCCCCCTCTCCCATTTATAGCCATAGGGAGGACAACCATCGGCCTCCCACGATTTTGAGTAGTGATAGTTTTTCTGCATACAACAGGCTGTTGTCAAGACGGACGGTTTCCAAGGCTGCGTGGGCAAGTGGAGACGCCCACGTCCTATCAAGCGCCACACGTCGACTCGGTCTGCAGGCGATTGGGGCCCCCGGTGCTACACCCTTGCCTCCAGGCTTCGCCTCGAAGCCGAGTCGGAGCGCGCCTTGGGCCCGGGGGCTACTGTCGACATTTTGGGAACCAGACTACCTAGAGTTTCCTGCCTGCGGCGCACGGTGTGGTTCCATCAATGTCCTGGTACGGCGTATCTTCAGCATCGACAAGACAATACCCTCAGGGAGGGTCCAAGCCTCGGGAGGCGGACGATGCCAAGACCTCCGTATGGAGCGGCCTCCTACGCTATCTCCTAAGGAGCGGAGATTCCTATGGAAGTGCCCATATCATGAGGATCAAGTGACGCAAGCCGTGACAACCAAGGCCAGGCGGGCGATAGCAGGCGCAGAGCAGTAGGTTTCCCCTTTGATGCTAAGGAGGCAAGCGCAGATGCGGATTCCCGAGGAATCAACTAAATGTTTCCATTCATGTGCAACAATACCAAGACCGCCTGATGGCAGGACGGATGTCATTGCCGAGCCCACCGTGGCTTCAAGACCAGAAGCTTTGTAGGCGAAGACCCCCTTTCGTCAAGATAAGATGCACTTCTTGTCCCCTTTCAAATTGTCCATTATGGGATCCCTTCCCACCTTCATTTTGGACGAAGAGGACCTAGGCCGCTATATATATAGGCTAGCCACCACCATAGCAAGGGGACATATCGAATCCTCAGTTGATACCCGCACAAGAACATACCTCGTGATGTTGTTCTTCCTCTATATTAGTTCATCCACAACATCCCGCGAGGCCAATCCACCACAAAGCAGGAGTGGGGTCTTACGCAAGGTGGCCCGAACAAGGGTAAACTGTTGAGTCTCTTTCCTTTCCTATTCATCGAGCCAGGCCATGAGAGCGACGAGTTGGTAGGCTGGAGAGGTTGAGTTCTTCGTACACGCCCCAAAGTTCGAATCTTTCTTGGTTCTGCGGAGCCCTGAATCCAACAGCATCCTGATACATCTTATCAACGCATATGATTGCGTTTTTCTTATCTAATGGGATGGAAATGACTCCCAGCAGGCCCAACATCTTCAACACGTTCTAAGCATAGTGGGATGCCACCATGAACTTGGCCAGAGTCGGCCGACTAAGAATCCCATCGAATGGCAAGGGAAGCGTGACAACGTCAAACACGACCTTCTCAGTACGATATTTTAGCTCCCCGCCAAATGTCACCGGCAATGTGACTTTCCCCTTGTGCTGGATCGTCCCTTCGTTGATCCCTTGAAACATACCAGTGTTCTTTAGATCTTCATCAGGGATTTTGAGTTTATCAAACACCTCAGGAGAAATCAAGTTCAAACTTGCCCCGCCATCAACCTTCATCTTTGTGAATTTGAGCTGGTGAATCATTGGTGGAACCAATAACGATAAGCATATGACATTAGTGCTGCGATTTGGATGATCCTCAACGTCAAAGATGATGGGTGTGCGGGACCATTTGAGTGGTTTTTGAGCACCTATTGCTGGCTCTAGTGCATTGACTTCTCGCGCCCACTGTTTTAGTTGGCGGTGAGAGGAGTGGAAAATTACACCTCGGTCAATGCACATGGCCTCAGTAGCCTTCTGGAACTCTTGTTCACTGGACTCATCATCGTCCTCTTCTTCACTTTCATCCTCCTCTTTCTTCTCGCGGCCCCTAGCGGGGTTTTCCTTCTATTCCTTAGCCTTGCCACAGCGCCCTCCACGGATGCCACGACCTTTCCCACCAGCACCATCTTGGCCCTTCTCCATATCACACTTCTCGTACTCAGCTTTCTGCTTCTCAACAAGCTGTTCAACCTGACGATATTCTTGGAGATCATGGCCCTTGGTGTGGTGAATTTTGCAGTATGGCCCGTCGGACTTGCAAGTTTTATCCGCCGCCACGGCAGCCTGGCAATCAGCGAATGCAGCTAGTTCCTTGCTGGGCACATCAGTTTTAACCTCTTGTCAGTGCTAGGATCACCAACACTCTCAACGACCATCACTTCTTTGTTTTTGCGCTTCCTGTTGTGCTTTTGTCCGTTCTTTCTTGGGGTGGCGGAGTGATCGTCGTCCTCTGAATCAACCTTGATGCCAAACTCCTCACCGGGGAGGTGCCTCCCTTCTTCAGCACGTGCACACTTGTCTGCCAACGTGTAAAGCTCGTTGACAGTCTTTGGCAACCGAACATTCATCTTGGCGCGTATCCTTCGATTGCGCACGTTAGTATGGAACACGGCAATCACAGCTGCCGCATGTATCTCTGGGATGTTGCAGCATACTAGACTGAACCGTTGCAAATACTTACATAAACTCCCTCCTTCCTTCTGCTGGAGGACTTGTAGGTCGCTGGGCTGCCCGGGCTTCTGATGGCCGCCCGTAAAGGCACCAACAAATTGATTGCATAGTTCGGCCCATGAGGAAATGAAATTCTTAGGTAGGTGCACCAACTACGACCTCACATTGGGCTTGAGTGCCGATGGGAAGTAGTTGGCGAGCACCTTCTCATCTCATCACCAGGTGGCTTGGATGGCAATCGTGTACATGCCCAAAAATTCTATCGAGTTCAGCTGTTCGTCATATTTCTCTAGTAGCTCGGGCTTGAAGGCATGGTACGTTGGCCAGCGGACTTGCCGCAGCTCACGAGTGAAGGCAGGGCAACTGTCGGTGCAATGAACATTTGTGTTCATTACCTGTACCGTACACAGTCGCCATGGCCTTTCCACACTCAATAACAACATGTGTGGGAAAGCCAAGCTAAGAAGAGCAGCTCTTTGAGAGATCAAGGAGCGGGTCAAAAAGACCAAGACAAGTCAACACAACAAGGTTTCATTTTAAGGGAGGCCTCCTTCGCCAGGCAGGAGAGCCTCGCCAGGTAGAGACCGCCCCAACAACGAGTCCAAGTTTTCCCCGGCATGCTTGCCGGGACCGCTGAACGGCAGGTTTCCCCGCCAAAGTTGGCCTTACTAGAGGAGTTTTATTCAAAGCGAACTGTCAAGGGGTCCCCATATACCCAACCGCGTTAGGAACGCAAAAATCAAGGAACATAACATCGGTTTATCGGTTCTTAAGGTGGCATGAGTGGAACAAAACACCAAGAAAAAGGCCAAGCCTTCCACCTATTGCCAAGTATGTAGGTGCATTAATTATAGTAAGATATATTGTGATATTCCAAACATCCAATATCCGACATGGAGCAACCTTCATCTTCACCTGCAACTAACAATGCTATAAGAGGGGTTGAGCAAGAGGTAATATAGCCAAACAACGGTTTGCTAGGATGGTGTCAAAGGTTAGAGGTTTCATGGCAACAATGAGAGGCTGACAACAATAGATGGGTAGCGCGACATATAGCGATAGCATCGAGACAACTAGCATAACACTGATAGTAAAGGTATCCAAGGTGCTGGTCATCTTGCCTGAGATCCCGCTAGGAAGAAGAACGAGTCCATGGAGAAGAAGAATAAGCCACGAAGACAAACCAAGCATAGTCGAACGAATCCTCACGATCGCAATGAAACAAGCACTAACAAGAAGAAGCAAACAACATGGTAAACACACAAGCATAAACATGGCATGATGCACAACCAAGTATGATGCATGACCAGTTTAAATATGCATGGCATGGCAAAGTGCAGAAACAACACTACAAGTTAAGTGGAGCTCAATATGCAATGAGTTGCATATTGACGAAACACCACATCCATTTATTTAGTTGACACTCATTTATGTACCCAACAAAATTAATTGTTAATTAACATGGCAAGGGGTCAAGCACAAAGAAACTACCTATCTAGGCAATTTAAATGAGGCCGGAAACAACAAACAACAATTCTGGAAAATCCCCATGTGCAATTATTTATCTTTGTGTTGTTCTGCCTAAAAACATATTTTATTGTTGGTAAATAGCAAAAGTAAGTGCCCCAAGTTAATCTACACATTTTCCACCCCATTTATATATAAAGTTTATTAAATTTGGAGCTACTGTTATTTAGTTATGAATAAAACCATTTTAGCATGTCATTTATACAAATTAATATAACTAGCAATTTTAAAGATTTTAAATCATGGATGAGAGTTGCATATTGTTAAAGTACATGAAAAACTGAGCAATATGCATATATGACATGTTTCATTTGGATGCATAAATATTTACTTATTAACAATCGAAAATGATGGCATTCATGTGAATCTGAAGAAAATGAATAAATGCTAAAACACATCGGACACGAAAAAAAACATACACGGGCCGGATTCAACGCACTGTTCAAGCCCAGCAGCAGATCTGGCCCGAAGCGGATGATGGGACAGATGGGACATGCTACCTATAGTCTAGGGTTGATCAGTTTATATATATAGGAGTGGGATTTAGGTAGGGGTCATTTGGATCCCTCCGATCGTTATCGGACGATCCAAGAAAATAGGCTAGGAGATGTCAAAGAAGAAACCGATGATATTTTAGGGATGTTTGGGGATGATCCGGATACATCGGTAACGACAGAGTGGGTCGGGTTCGGGCAGGTTTCAGATGTGCAGTCAAGGGGGTAAATGTGGGCTATACAGAGTGTGAGTGGGCTGAGAAGAGAGGGAGATGGCAGCCCGGCATAGGTTTCCGGAACACCGATAACGTCCGACGCTTTATCGGCTATAGTGCAGCTATATGTTTAACGGTTGGGCTATCAAACGAACTCCGAATGCGACGAAATTGGACAGGCGGTGTGTCTACACTATAATAAGACCACACGCCAAGTTTTAACCCATTCCGAGAACATTTTCCGGCCACTTATAAAATAAATATTCGTAGGTGCCGCGGGCGTGTGCAAGTGTGTCTGGGCTCAGAACGGACAACAGAGAGAACTGGGAGACGAGCAACTACAAACGGATGCAAGTTTTGAAAATGATGCAGATGAAATGCACATGATGACATGGCAAAATGCAACACGCAAGAAAATGACATGGCAACGACAGCGAATAACTGGAAGACACCTGATGCATCGGTCTAGAGGCATCACAACACTCCCCTACTAACAAGAGATCTCGTCCCGAGAACTTAGGAATGAGATGGAAGAGAAAAAGAAAAAGGAAAAAAGGAAGAAGGTGAAACAAAAGAAGTTTGAGAGTTTGAACACTTGGAAGAAAGAATACAATGGAGATGAACAAGATATGAGAAACTTCGGTAAAATGAGGAAACAAGGCATACGACGAGAACCAATAGCTTAAATGACAAGAGAGATATTGCAACCACTCCGGTTAAGCGAGATAGAAAAGGAGTAAGAACATGAAAATTTAGATAGCACTCCGGTTGAATATGAATGGAATGGAAGAAGAACTTGAAAAGATGAAATGATACTCGACGAGAGAAACAAGACAACGCCTCCGGAAGAGTGGAATGAAAAGAATGGATAAGAGAAGAACAACTTCCACCACGAATGAATCTGAAAGAGAATCTTTAAGAGAAAAGGCTTGAACATAGTTGTTGAAGAATCAACAAAGAAAGATTTGATTTGCGTGGGCTTATGTAAACATCTCAAAAGTTGAGGTGACTTTCTGCCACTACCAAATGATTGAATAGCTGAGATGAAGGAAGAAATGCAAAACTGCACTTCAAAAGAACATAGAGAATTATTTGCACTTCGAGACGTGAGAAGAAGAATGCATGAGCTGCTCCATAATAAATTGATGAACACTTGAAGAAAGAATTAAATCAAGATGAACCACCAAGAAGAACTCCGGTCACGAAAGAATGATGATATAGAAATGACGGATGAAAAATAATAAGATTAAAGGCTTGCAATGATTTAGATGGGGGGTTCTGACAACATAGCCAAGAAAACTTGGAACTCCGAAAAAGAAAAGATGAAAACACTTGGGATTAGAATTTATTCATCATGAACAAATTCCAAAGGAATGAATTGCTCAACTTGACGAAAAAGAATAAGAATTATGTTATGCTTATCCTTCACCAATTAAATTTATGATAAGCAATGGATTTGCATACTACTTATTCGCGTTAAAAATGATTAAGAGGGATATATCGTGAATCTTGAGAAAGTCTTCATGAACCACCGGTAGGATTGGAAACAAATGAATTCATATGATAACATAGGAAAAGAACTCCTGAGCGAACCACCGTAAGAAAAGGAACAAACCACCGGGAAGAATTAAAATCGAGTGATGAAAGAGAACAAACCACCGTAAGGAATTGAAATTGAGTGAATACAATAGAATGAATCGCTGGGAAGAATACAGCACTTGTGGAAATTCAGATACAAGAGAACGAAGAGACCGCAAACTGATTAAAGGATACTTGGATGAAGCAACGAAAAAAAATCTGGAGATGAACGAAGAGACATCAATTGAGAATAGTTGGAGGATGAAGTTGAAAACTGAGAACGAAGAACTCTTCTGAAATGATGGCCTTCAGAGGAATACGATGGAAATAATTGATGAAATGCTCTGGATTGGTAAGGAAAAGAATTTGTGACAAACAGAATAATTTGAGAGGAAAACATGATGCTAGAATCACGAATCTTCACAAGAACGGTCAAGGATTTCGAGGAAAACTCTTCTTCGGTCTTCACATGTTGAGAATGACGATGAGGAACACCACCAAAATCGGTCAGACACTTTGGAAGAATGAAAATAGGAAAGGTTGAACCAATGTTGAAAAGAATTTTAAAACAATCTTCAGAAGGCATGTGACTGATGGAATCCATTCATACATCACAATTGAAAATAATTTGGGAATAACTCCAGAAATATTAGAAGAGTCAGGTAAGATCCCGGGAAAGACCTGTGGGTTATGGGAAAAAAATTCAAAAGGATTGAAAAGGAGATGATGCACCGAAACGATTGAATGTCTCGAATGAGGTGACAACCTCGAATAAATTTGAACACAGACGAATCTCCTGAGATGTTTACATAACTCCGGAATAATTAAATGGCAAGAGGAGAACGAGCAAGGGGAACCATTTGAGACAAGGAAAAGAATATGATGAACACCGAAAACTTTAATTGGATCCACCGATAAAGAAAAAGAGATGAAGAATGACGAACTAGAAGAGAATTCACCAGTTGAATTAATTAAGGAAAAAAATGAAGAAACTCCGCATGAATAGAATGGATACTCGATTAAGGACTCTGACTCCGAGAATAAAAAAGGGTGGGCTGGTGGGAAAAAGGATCGGACGGGGAAAACGACGCCGGTTGGATAGAACTGAGGATTGAACTTGCAAAGATGAAGAGGGTCGAATCAACTTGACGAGAATTGCGCCCGATGAAAAGATTTGACAAGGCAACGAACGAAAACTAACTGCGTGATCCTAAAAAAAAAATTGAAGGGGAAGAGGAGTAATTCAAAACACCTACGTCAAGATTCCTCACCAGAGCTACGAAGGGGCTGAGGAGTAAAAAGAATTCCTTCTCTCCCATATAACTAGACTCCAAAAAAGTTTTCATCTAGATTCGACAATGGCCAAACTACGATCAATCAAGGGGGCTCCTATGGTCGGTCGAGGCTGTGATACCAACTTGTCATGCCAAAGATGCGATTCTATCCCGATCACGTGATGAACTCGTGATTGGGGCACAACCGCATTTCGGGCGCTTAGCAAGATGGATATCATTACATCGTACCATTACATACATAGATGGGGATACATACAAGTCATACAATAGCCACATGAATACATCAACATCATACCAAGACATCCGACTACGGATGGAAAACATGAAAAGCACAACAACATCCATCCTGCTATCCCAGGCTGCCGACCAGGAACCTATCCCAAGATCGACGAAGAAGAAGAAAGAACTCCAACACAAGTAAACATCGCTCTCACGTCAAGGCATCAGAAACCTGCACCTGCAACTATTGTTGTATTATTTGTGAGCCACGAGGACTCACCAATCCCATAACCATGGGTAACAAGACTAGCAAAGCTTAATGGGTATGGTGAGGTTGCAGCAGCGGCTAAGCATATATGGTGGCTAAATTACGAGTACAAGAATATGATGAGCATCTACGCAAACGGTTGCAAACTAGTAATGATCGCTAAGTGATCCTGAACTACCTACGAGTCAAACATAACCCCACCATGTTCTCTTCCCGAACTTACTCGAAAAGAGACGATCACGGTTGCTCACGTGGTTGGTGTATTTTATTTCGGATCCTCTGTCAAGTTTTCTACAATTGGAAATTAACAAATTCCAATCTGCCACATAACCGTGGACACGGCTTTCGAAATATCATGACCCTGCAGGGGTGTCCGAACTTAGCCCATCAGAAGCTCTCACGATTAGTAGAGGTAAAAATACCTTGTCTTAGGGACAGCCGACCAGACTCGGAATCCCGGTGCACAAGTCATTTCGGCAATGGTAAAACAAGTCTAGCGAGACCTCCCGGAGTGATGACACCCTGATAGTAGCCGCGCGTATCTCGTCTCATGCCACGTCCGGATAAGCAACGCGTACAGGAACCGGAAGCCCTAGTAACTGTGTGGCCCCGCACAGTGCTCTATTTTGGGACCAACACCATCGGCACTGGCCCCCCTGTATGTAGAAGAATCCTCGGGTAGTGCTAACTCCCTACGCAATTTAATTAATTAATTAAGTTTTTATTATGTTGCAAATTAAAACCAAAGTTGGGCCTTGCTGGAGGAGTTTTATTCAAAGCGAACTGTCAAGGGGTCCGCATATACCCAACCGCGTAATGAACGCAAAAATCAAGGAACATAACACCGGTTTATCGGTTCTTAAGGCGGCGTTAGTGGAACAAAACACCGAGCAAAAGGCCAAGCCTTCCACCCATTGCCAAGTATATAGGTGCATTAATTATAATAAGATATATTGTGATATTCCAAACATCCAATATCCGACATGGGCCAATCTTCATCTTCACATGTAACTAACAATGCTATAAGGGGGGCTGAGCAGGCAAGAACATAGCCAAACAACGGTTTGCTGGGATAGTGTCAATGGTTAGAGGTTTCATGGCAACAATGAGAGGCTGACAATAATAGATGGGTAGCACGACATATAGCGATAGCATCGAGACACCTAGCATAGCAATGATAGTAAAGGTATCCAAGGTGACGGTCATCTTGCCTGAGATACCGCTAGGAAGAAGAATGAGTCCATGAGGACGAACCAAGCGTAGTCGAACGAATCCTCACGATCGCAACAAAACAAGCACTAACGAGATGAAGCAAACAACATGGTAAACACACAAGCATAAACATGGCATGATGCACAACCATGTATGATGCATGACCAGTTTAAATATGCATGGCATGGCAAAGTGCACAAACAACACTACAAGTTAACTGGAGCTCAATATGCAACAAGTTGCATATTGACGACACACCACATCCAATTATGTAGTTCACACTCATTTATGTACCCAACAAAACTAATTGTTAATTAACATGGGAAGGGGTGAAGCACAAAGAAACTACCTATCTAGGCAACTTAAATGAGGCGAGAAACAACAAACAACAATTCCGGAAAATCCCCATGTGCAATTATTGATCTTGGTACTATTCCGCCTAAAAAAATATTTTATTGTTGTTAAACAGCAAAAGTAAGTGCACCAAGTTAATCTACACATTTTTCCACCCCATTTATATCTAAAGATTATTAAATTTGTAGCTACGGTTATTTAGTTATGAATAAAACAATTTTAGCATGTCATTTATACAAATTAATGTAACTAGCAATTTTAAAGATTTTAAATCATGGATGAGTGTTGCATATTGTTAAAGTACATGAAAAACTGAGCAATATGCATATATGACATGTTTCATTTGGATGCATGGATATTTAGTTATTAACACTACAAAATGATAGCATTGGTGTGAATATGCCGAAAATGAATAAATGCTAAGACACATCGGACAGGACAAAAACATACACGGGCCGGATTCAACGCACTGTTCAAGCCCAGCAGCAGATCTGGCCTGAAGCGGATGAGGGGACGGATGGGACATGCTACCTACATTCTAGGGTTGATCGGTTTATATATATATAGAAGTGGGATTTAGGTAGGGGTCATTTGGATCCCTCCGATGTAACACCCAAAAAATTTAACCATGTTTTATTAATTAAAAAATTTCCATGGTAAATTTCATTTTTATTCTCTGGATTTTCTTTTGATTCAGAAGCACTCTTTTCTTATGAATTATGGAGTTTCCTTCCAAATAGAAAACTTTTCAAAAATGTTGTTGGACTTGTATACCCTCCCAAGAAACATTTCTTCTATCAATGGAATTATTTCTATAATTATTTTCCTGAGCTTTATTTCTTTTAAAATGATTCTTCATAAGTTTTCGAGCCTCTTTTGCACTACAACCCTTTGATAAATTTATTTAACAATTCCACCAAAATTTGGGGATGTCATGTGATGTTCCCACATCACTTTTATGCAAAAATATGTTTAGTCATTTGGAAAATTTGAGCAAATCATCCTCTTTTGCTCTCTGGTCCAGTTTGGCATTTTCTACTGCAACCATATTTTAACTTGCCCTTTTACCCATGATTCTTTTTCATGCTTATAGACCACTCTACCAAACCCTTAAGTCCAGGAGATTAGACCCATTGGAATATTTTTGGTCCATGCAATAATAGCCTTTATTTTCTGTCCAGATTTGGTTTTCTCAAAAGTTTGCACTAACAAGTTTCTGGTTTTGCCAAACCAACCTTGCCAACCTCTTTATCATCTAAAGATACTATGATCTCGAGTTTTTGGCCACCCCAAGAGGTGCCTAGATGACTGTCGCATTCTGTCAAACACCTTGTATGCATGGCAAGATTTGGCATAGTTTTTAGTTTGCATGTTTGACCTCCTGGCTTTGCCTAACCAGAATGTCCACTAATCTCCTAAACACCACTAACCTAGACCTGTTAATCCCTAGCCTCATCCAAGCCTCCTGGCATGCCTTGGCATTTTGCCGAACACATGGCGTGCCTTCTCTTGGCGCGGCCAAAGCGCGCGTTTTGCACGTGTGTGCGCCCGAGTCGCCGCGTCCTGCTGCCGCCTCCCCG
The DNA here is from genome assembly GCA_902687465.1 of Secale cereale. Lineage (NCBI taxonomy): Eukaryota > Viridiplantae > Streptophyta > Magnoliopsida > Poales > Poaceae > Secale > Secale cereale. The sequence continues at coordinate 300,502,686 of LR738712.1, forward strand.
CGCCTGTTCTGGCCCCTCCCCACTCACAGCCAGCGCGCCCCGACTCCTCCCTCATCACAGAGCCGCCCCGGCCACCTCCTGGCACCCCACAGCGCCACCGTCAGGTCGGCCATGGCGGCTAGCTGACGGCCGCAGCAGGCCCAGGCCATGGCAGCGCCGCCCAAGCCATACGTGCGCGCCAACTCGCTCTCTTGAGCAATGGGGAGTTCGTCGGAATGCGCCGACCAGCTCCAATCCCCTCCACGTCGCCTGCTAGCAACAGAACAGTGGTTTGCCGTTCCTATCCACTGCCGCCGTCAAACCGACCTCGACCGCCTATAAAAGGAGACCCTGAGCTCGTCTAGACCCTGAGACGATCTCAGGCCGTCTCCCTAGTGCTCCCACAGCCAGCAATCGACGGAGGAAGACCTTCTTCCTCGTCTCCGGTCAGTTCGGCCGTCGCCACACTCCGGTTCCGTTCGTCGCGAGCAGGGACACCCTAGTCCTTCCAGCGCCACCGTCCGACTCCCCTTGATCGTACGGAGCCACCCAACCCCTCAGCTTCGACTGGGAGCCACCGTAGCTCGAGACCCCAATCCTCCCGAAACCACCGTCCGCCACGAAGCTCGCCGCCGGCGACCCCCTCCACCCCCGCCAGCCTGTCGACCATTGGGAGCATCGCCCTCGACTGGCGGATCCATCCCTGCCCTTGGGATGCCAGGGGGAGCCGCCGTTCGTCGACGGCAATCGCCGGAGCTCCGCCTCTGCTCGAACAGAGGAGAAAGAAGGCGCGGGCGACTAGTCAAACCTGACTAGTGGTCCCGATGGACCCACTGTCAATGACCAAGTGACGGCCCGCGCTGGTTTAAGTGAAGACGTAAACCCAGAAGTACGTCTTCTCTGCCTCGAAAACGTATTACTCCCCGAACCGTTTTCTTTTTCTGATTTTTATTAAAAACAGATTTTGACTAAACTTTGACTAGATGTAACTTTTTAAATATAAGTCCAGTTGATTTGATTCTTTTTCTGTTGTTTCACAAATTTTGTCTAGTTTATTTTCATATTTATTAGAAAATTTTCCAAACAACTTTTTTGTACTGTTTTGAAACTATGTGTTAATTCTAATTTTCGTAAAATAGAATTTTGAAGAAGGCAACTTTCGAAAAGTGCACCCCCACTTGCATACTCTTGAAAGCAAGCATTCTGAACCCTGGCATAATATTTTTTTGTGTGTTGTTTGATACGATTACAACACCACCTTGACATGGAGCATTCATTACTTAATGTGATGATATGATCATACGCATGAGTGCATAATGAAGATTCTTTGTTGTTGGAAATGGATATGCTTGTGATTGTAATCAGCCTCGTATGCCTTTCATGTCTACCGGAAGGAATCCGGGAAAGCCTCTGTCTTATTTAGACACGAGCTTGTTCCTAGTTCCTCATCGAGACGGTTGTGTCTCGTATGGCATGGTGAGGTATGATGGATGGTGATTATGTCTGTTGGTTGAAATATATTATTTATGCTAATCATGCAAGGAATACTTAAACCTCCTGAGTCGGCCGTAGATCGAGTCTTGTTCCAGTAACCCCCATACTTGTTTCGTACTACCACTTGTCCCTGCCAAAGGTAGGGTACGGTTCAGTAAGTTGTCAACCCCTTTCTAGCACACACCGTACAGAGAGGCCATGGTGGAAGATACCGGCTGCATCTGGTAGGCATGCCACCTGGTCTGGGGGCATGGGTGTTTTCGGTTGGAGCCGAAGGGGTAGCTCCCCTAGTTTGCGCGCGTTATAAATTTTGTGATCCCATGCTAGTCGAGGTTGTAGCCTCCACACTTAGAGTTTTTCTTAACGGGTGTCATGGGTGATTCCAAACACCGGTAAGTTAGGCTGGTGTGTGCGGTCAGGTGTGTTTTCAATTAAAAGGCCGTAGACGGAATTAGTCCCGATTTACTAAAGGAATCCGTTACTCGTGGGTAAAGAGTACACCCTCTGCAGAGATTATATCTATTCGAATAGCCATGTCCATCGTTAAGGACTACAGTCTGGGATGGGTCAAGTGTCGGTCTTAGTGTCGGTCTTCGGAGGAAAAACTGCTAAACCAGAACTTTGATCATGACCTGTGACATATTATTATTATTATTATGGACTAACCATTTATATTATTTGAGTTATTGAGTATCCCTGAGACGGTTCTACCTCCTGGATATTCACTGTGACTATCGTCTTATAAGCCCTTTATTTGGCATCGCACAGACGCCCGACTGCGGCATGTTTGTTATTTATTTTCATTTATAAGCCCTTTATGTGGTGTCGCACAGACGCCCGACTGTGGCATGTTTGTTATTTATTTTCATTTATAATCCCTTTATGTCTTGTCGCTGAGACGCCTGACTGTGGCATGCTTGTTATTTCTTTACTTTATAAGCCCTTTATGTGGTGTCGCTGAGACGCCCGACTGTGGCATGCTTGTTATTTATTTACTTTATAAGCCCTGTATGTGGTGTTGCTGAGACGCTCCACTGTGGCATGCTTGTTATTTATTTACATTTATAAGCCCTTTATGTGGTGTCGCTCAGACACCCGACTGAGGCATGCTTTATATTATTACCCTTTTGAGTCGTCGCTTCAGACACCCGATCGGTGCTTTTCATTTCTACTCCCTTATTGCATATTCATATTGTATATGAACAACCTGCTTGCGTGCATCATGGATTTTTATTTCGTGAGTGACGTTGTGATCATGAAATATTTCAGAGCATGATTATCTTTTGTTATATTGTACCTGTGTTCATAATGTTTGCGAGTACATTCAAAGTACTCACTGGCTTGTCCCTGGCTATTCTCTTGGCCAGATATCTTGCATGGAGAGGAGCGTTGCGATGACCGCCCCGGAACCTACGCAATGGTGATAGCAGCCTCGCGAAGATAGGAGTTATCCTGGTCAGCTGTTCCTGTGGGAAATGGAGTCCCATTAACACCGATGAACCACAAACCGCTTCCGCCATCAGCCACTAGAAACCTTGTGTTGTACTCACAGACCAGAATGGTCTTGTACTACATGTTAAGTACTTTGATTGGAATATTTGTATCAAGTTGGTGCCTCATCAGCTAACAGTAATTCTGGGGCTGATGAGCACAAGGGCCATTTTCTGGGAAATATATCCTGGAAAACCGGTCCTTACAACCTTGGTATCATAGCCAGGCCGACCATTGGCTAATCCTATCTTAGCCATGTCGAAAAACCTAGGTTAACCAACCCACCAGACCTTAACCTAACCCCGACCGAGCTTCTCGTATAAAGATAGCCACACAGTGACCCGACACCTTTTGGCAGTCGGTGCCCAACCTATCAGCCTAGCCTGTCAATCATGCGCGAGTGACCGACACCTAAATAGTCTCTTCTGCAAGCGTGCGAAGGAAGACTCCGTCCCCTTTTTTCTATAAAAAGGGCACGCTAGTCTCAACCTAGCGCAACACACCCTCTACCCCAAACCAAGCCAAGATGCCTGGACCCATTGTTCACAATAAAATCACAGCAACCAACATTGGAGGTTTTGTGACCGTGCTAGCAAACCTCACCCGCCGTGCCTTTGCATTAGAAGAGCCCCCAGAATATGTTGCGTACCAAGGGCCCATGAGCGGTGAGAGCCATCAATTCTGGGCCACTATGCACGTCTATGGTAGGGGTCTATCGCCAGAACGCCCCTACAAGTTCACCGGAAGGACAACTTCCTTTGAGCCACAAGCCCTCCAACTGGCTGCTCAAGAGGCTATAGTTCAACTCCGGCACTTGTGACCCAGAGTTAACTTTCGCTCGTTCTACTACTACCCCAACCGTGACGGGTATGGTAGGCCACCCCAGTTGCCAACGGAGATCACGAGACAGATCCTGCATTGTTGCATCTGGTGCGCTATGTAAGTGCAGTAGAGGAACTGTTCGATCCAATCACTCTTGACCTGATCGCAGCTCGTGGAGAACTGGTTCGCCGAGCCCAGACAAGAGGAGAAGATGAGCCTGACGCCCACAACCCAGTTGTGCTGTTCGGACAACCGATCGAGTCCTTGAGGTCTGCCCCAGCCATCGACCAAAATGCTTTGGTGTCCCCAGAAGTGATTCGTCGTCTTTTGGGAACACGCTCCAATGGAATTGTGGCCAACAACCCCCGCGATGGTCATCATCGCTACCCCGACCCTGCAGTCCCTCAACCCCCTCCTGCTAACCCCGACGGTGAAGCCCTTGGAGAAGCCTCGGCATCCACAAGGCACGCCCGCTTGGATATAAACGAGGTAGACTAAATCACTCGAGTAGCGCCGAGTCTTAGTATGTTCACGCCCTGTAATTGTGTGATCTTGTATTGCTATAATTAAATGATGTCTGCTTGTGCGCCACTATTTTTATATTATTCATGCATAAGTATGTTGGTGTATGATTGCATTTTTAATTCTAGGCGTAGCTTCCAAAAACCACCCCCGTCGACTCCCACAGTAATACGTCACTTTTGCAAGATATGTGTATCTGTAGCATTGACCCCGACCCCATAGAGCAGAACCGACAAACTGGATGCCCACTCACTGTAGCCACATTTTATTGCATAAGTAGGATGGTGATTTTTGTGATATTACTTTGTGATAGTATGAGTAATTCTTTTCATAACAGCCTTTAGAAAATCTCGAGGACGAGATTTTTCTTCAGGGGGGTAGTGTTGTAACACCCCTAAAATTTAAGCATGTTTTATTAATTAAAAATTTGCTATGGTAAATTTCATTTTTGTTCTCTGGATTTTCTTTTGATTCAGAACCACTCTTTTCTTCTAAATTGTGGAGTTTTTCCTCCAAATAGAAAACTTTTCAAAAATGTTGTTGGACTTGTATACCCTCCCAAGAAACATTTCTTCTATCAGTGGAATTATTTCTATAATTATTTTCCTGAGCTTTATTTCTTTTAAAATGATTCTTCATAAGTTTTGGAGCCTCTTTTGCACTACAACCCTTTGATAAATTTATTTAACAATTCCACCAAAATTTGGGGATGTCATGTGATGTTGCCACATCACTTTTATGCAAAAATATCTTTTAGTCATTTGGAAAATTTGAGCAAATCATCCTCTTTTGCTCTCTGGTCCAGTTTGGCATTTTCTACTGTAACCATATTTTAACTTGCCCTTTTACCAATGAGTCTTTTTCCTGCTTATAGACCACTCTACCAAACCCTTAAGTCCAGGAAATTGGACCCATTGGAATATTTTTGGTCCATGCAATAATAGGCTTTATTTTCTATCCTGATTTGGTTTTCTCAAAAGTTTGCACTAAAAAGTTTCTGGTTTTACCAAACTAACCTTGCCAACCTCTTTATCATCTAAAGAGACTATGATCTGGAGTTTTTGGCCACCCCAAGAGGTGCCTAGATGACTGTAGCATTCTGTCAAACACCTTGTGTGCATGGCCAGATTTGGCATAGTTTTTAGTTTGCATGTTGGACCTGCTTGCTTTGCCTAACCAGCATGTCCACTAATCTCCTAACCACCACTAACCTAGACCTGTTAATCCCCAGCCTCATCCAAGCCTCCTGGCATGCCTTGGCATTTTGCCGAACACATGGCCTGCGTGCTCTGGGCACGGCCAGAGCGCGCGTTTTGCACGTGTGTGCGCCCGAGTCGCCGCGTCCGGCTGCCGCCTCCCTGCGCCCGTTCTGGCCCCTCCCTACACACAGCCAGCATGCCCCGACTCCTCCCTCATCACAAAGCCGCCCCGGCCACCTCCTGGCACCCCACAGCACCACCGTCAAGTCGGCCATGGTGGCTAGCTGATGGCCGCAGCAGGCCTAGGCCGTGGCAGCGCCGCCCAAGCCATACACGCGCGCCAGCTCGCCCCCTTTAGCAGTGGGGAGTTCGTCGGAATGTGCCGACCAGCTCCAATCGCCTCCACGTCGCCTGCTAGCAACAGAACGGCGGTTCACCGTTCCTATCCACCGCCGCCCTCAAACCGACCTCGACCGCCTATAAAAGGAGACCCCGAGCTCGTCCAGACCCTCAGGCGATCTCAGGCCATCTCCCTAGCGCTCCCACAGCCAGCAATCGACGGAGGAAGACCTTCTTCCTTGTCTCCGGTCAGTTCGGCCGCCGCCACACTCCTGTTCCGTTTGTCGCGAACAGGGACTCCCCAGTCCTTCCAGCGCCATCGTCCGACTCCCCTCGATCTTACGGAGCCACCCAACACCTCAGCTTCGACTGGGAGCCACTGTAGCTCGAGACCCCAATCCTCCCGAAACCACCGTCCACCGCAAAGCTCGCCTCGGCGACGCCCTCCACCCCTGCCAGCCTATCGACCGCTGGGAGGACCGCCCTGGACTGGCGGATCCAACCCTGCCCTCGGAATGCCGTGGGGAGCCGCCGTTCGTCGACGGCAATCGCCGGAGCTCCGGCTTTGCAAGGCCAGAGGAGAAAGAAGGCGCGGGCGACTGGTCAAACCTGACCAGTGGTCCCGATAGACCCACTGTCAGCGACCCAGCGACGGCCCGCGCTGGTTTAAGTGAAGACGTAAACCCACAATTACGTCTTCTCTGCCTCGAAAATGTATTACTCCCCGAACCGTTTTCTTTTTCTGATTTTTATTAAAAACAGATTTTGACTAAACTTTGACTAGCTGTAACTTTTTAAATATAAGTCCAATTGATTTGATTCTTTTTCTATAGTTTCTCAAATTTTGTCTAGTTTATTTTCATATTTATTTGAAAATTTTCCAAACAACTTTTTTGTACAGTTTTGAAACTATGAGTTAATTCAAATTTTCATAAAATAGGATTTTGAAGAAGAAGGCAACTTTCAAAAAGTGCACCCCCACTTGCATTCTCTTGAAGGCAAGCATTCTGAACCCTGGCATAATATTTTTTGTGTGTTGTTTGATATGATTACAACACCACCTTGACATGGAGCATTCGTTATTTTATGTGATGATATGTTCATACGCATGAGTGCATAATGAAGATTCTTTGATGTTGGAAATGGATATGCTTGTGATAGTAATCACCCTCGTATGCCTTTCATGCCTATCGGAAGGAATCCGGGAAAGCCTCTGTCTTGTGTAGTCATGAGCTTGTCCCTAGTTCCTCGTCGAGATGGTTGTGTCCGGTATGGCATGGTGAGGTATGATGGGTGGTGATTCTGTATGTTGGTTGAAATATATTTGGTATGATAATGATGCAGGGAATACTTAAACCTCCTGAGTCGGCCGTAGATCGAGTCTTGTTCCAGTGACCCCCATACTTGTTTCGTACGAAGGGGTAGCTCCCCTAGTTTGCGCGCGTTATAAATTTTGTGATCCCATGCTAGTCGAGGTTGTAGCCTCCCCACTAAGAGTTTCGCATAACGGGGGTCATGGGTGATTCCTGACACCGGTAAGTTAGGTTGGTGTGTGCGGTCAGGTGTGTTTTCAATTAAAAGGCCATAGACGGAATTAGTCCCGATGGACTAAAGGAATCTGTTACTCGTGGGTAAACAGTACAGTCTGGGATGGGTCAAGTGTCTGTCTTAGGGTCGGTCTTCGGAGGAAAAACTGCTAAACCAGAACTTTGATCATGACCTGTGACATATGATTATTATTATTGTTATTATTATTATTATTATTATTATTATGGACTAACCATTTATATTATTTGAGTTATTGAGTATCCCTGGGACGGTTCTACCTCCTGGATATTCACTGTGACTATCCTCTTATAAGCCCTTTATGTGGTGTCACACAGACGCCCGACTGTGGCATGTTTGTTATTTATTTTCATTTGTAAGCCCTTTATGTGGTGTCGCACAGACGCCCGACTGTGGCATGTTTGTTATTTATTTTCATTTATAAGCCCTTTATGTGGTGTCGCTGAGACGCCCGACTGTGGCATGCTTGTTATTTATTTACTTTATAAGCCCTTTATGTGGTGTCGCTGAGACGCCTGACTGTGGCATGCTTGTTATTTATTTACTTTATAAGCCCTTTATGTGGTGTGGCTGACACGGCCGACTATGGCATGCTTGTTATTTATTTACATTTCTAAGCCCTTTATATGGCGTCGCTCAGACACCCGACTGAGCCATGCTTTATATTATTACCCTTTCGAGGCGTCGCTTCAGACACCTGATCGGTGCATTTCATTTCTACTCCCTTATTGCATATTCATATTTTATATGAACAACGTGCTTGCGTGTATCATGGATTTTTATTTCGTGACTAACGTTGTGATCATGAAATATTTCAGAGCATGATTATCTTTTGTTATATTATACTTGTGTTCATAATGTTTGTGAGTACATTCAAAGTACTCACTGGCTTGTCCCTGGCTATTGTCTTGGCCAGATCTCTTGCATGGAGAGGAGCGTTGCGATGACCACCCCGGAACCTACGCAATGGTGATAGCAACCTCGTCAAGATAGGAGTTATCATGGTCAGCTGTTCCTGTGGGAAATGGAGTCCCATTGACACCGATGAAGCACAAACTGCTTCTGCCTTTAGCCACTAGAAACCTTGTGTTGTACTCACACACCAGAATGGTCTTGTACTACATGTTATGTACTTTGCTTGGAATTTTTGCATCAAGTTGGTGCCTCATCAGCTATCAGTAATCCTGGGGCTGGTGAGCACAAGGGCCATTTTATGGGAAATATATCCTAGAAAACCGGTCCTAACATCCGATCTAAATCGGACGATCCAAGAAAATAGGCTAGGAGATGTCAAAGAAGAAACTAATGATATTTTAGGGGTGTTTAGGGATGATCCGGATCCATCGGTAACGACAGAGTGGATCGGGTTCGGGCAGGTTTCAGACGCATAGTCAAGGGGGTAAATGTGGGATATGCAGAGTGTGAGTGGGTTGAGAAGAGAGGGAGATGGCATCCCGGCAAAGGTTTCTGGAACACCGAAAACGTCTGACGCTTTACCGGCTATAATGTCGCTATATGTTTAACGGTTGGGCTATCAAACGAACTCCAAATGCGACGAACTTTGACAGGCCGTCTGTCTACACTATAATAAGGCCACTTATAAAATAAATATTCTGAGGTGCCGCAGGCATGTGCAAGTGTGTCTGGGCTCAGAATGGACAACAGATAGAACTGGGAGACGAGGAACTGCAAACGGATGCAATTTTTGAAAATGATGCACATGAAATGCACATGATGACATGGGAAAATGCAACACACAAGCAGATGACATGGCAACGATAGCGAATAACTGGAAGACACCTGATGCATCGGTCTCGGGGCGTCACGTGACCCTTTAGGTTTCCTTGGACGGCTGGAAGGAGGCCTTGCCGTTCGATTACTGGGCCGTGGTCGGCACAGCCGGCTCCTCGCTAGCCAACGCCGCGATCTGGTTGAGCTAGCGCCGCTCCTCGGCTATGATGAGCAACTCGGCCAACTTGGAGCTGGCTTGGGCGCACTTCGGGGACTTCTTGTAGTCGCTGATGACGGTGATGAGGCCCTTGGGTCCCTGGATCTTCATCTTTTGGTAGGCGTACTAGGGGACCGCCATGAACTTTGCCAGCATGGGCCTTCCCAACAACGTGTGGTAGGGGTTGTCCAGGACCATGACTTCGAACTAGATTGGCTCACGCCAGAAGCGGTCGTTGGAGCCAAAAAGGATGTCAAGCTGAATCCGGCTGGCTGGGGAGCAGGATCGACCAGTAACGATGATGTGGAACACCGTCTGGGTCATCTTCATCTACTTCGCCTCGATGCCGAGCTTGGTTATGGTGTCGCGGTAGAGGATGTTGATGCCGCTATCTCCATCCATGAGGACTCACGATAACTTGCAGGTGCGCTTTTTAGCAACTATGGTGGCGTCGAGGACTAGGGCACAGCCACCCGGCGTAAGTATGACGGCCGGGTGGTCGTCCCGGGACCAACTGACCGGGCGCTCCGCCAATACATGAACTCAAGCGTGGCTAGGATGACGGTGCTCAACTCCTACCGGAGCAAGAGCTCGATGTGCTTGTCTCCACCCACGCTGGTGAAGATGACATAGCAGGCGCTCGGGTTGTGGAAGGCTTCATCGCGCATGGCACTGGCTGCCTGGGGCGGAGGCGGCAGCGGTGGAGGCGGCTGCCCCGCACTTGGCGCCGGAGGAGGAGGAGGAACCTCGCCCCTCATCGATCGCTTGGTGATGGCGCACTGCCGGAACATGTGTGTGGATGGCATCACACCATTGTGGTGCTCACAAGTAGCATAGAGCATCTGCTCGAAGCTCTTGCCGGGTTGCCAAGCAGTTTTGCTGGTTCGCTGATGCCGGCTGCCACCCTGCTCGGCGGGTGGCTCTTTCCTGGTCGAGTCGATGAGGTGGTTGGCTTAGCGGGGAGCCGCTACTGACCACTATGCTTGTTGTTTTGCCGGGGGTTCTCCTTGCGGCTGCTCTCGCCAGCCGACTTGGAGGGCAGTGCTGGCAGCGCCTTGCCAGCAGCGCCCAACACAACTTCGATCTTGATGGCCGAGTCGACCGTGGCATACTTGTCCATCATGACCATGAGCGCGGACATGGTGGTTGGCTCTGTGCGTAAGAGCTTGGCCTTGAGCAGGGTGCCGTCTCGGTAGCCGCTCGTGAAGTACTGAATGGTCTGGACCTCGTGGACCACCTGGCAGCTATTCTGGAGCTCGGTCTAGCGTGCAAGGTACTTGTGACCGGTATCCTCCGACCCCTGGACGCACATGGCGAGCTGGCTGGGCCGGCCCGGTCGCTTGTAGGTTCCAGTGAAGTGTCGTATGATGACCCACAAGTGTAGGGGATCTATCATAGTCCTTTCGATAAGTAAGAGTGTCGAACCCAACGAGGAGCAGAAGGAAATGATAGGCAGTTTTCAGTAAGGTATTGTCTACAAGCACTGAAATTATGAGTAATAGATAGTTTTGTGATAAGGTAATTGGTAGCAAGTGACAAAAGGCAAAAGTAAATAAGGTGCAGCAAGGTGGCCCAAACCTTTTTGTAGCAAAGGACAAGCCTGAACAAACTCTTATATGAAGGAAAGAGCTCCCGAGGACACATGGGAATTATCGTCAAGCTAGTTTTCACCACGATCATCTGATTCACGTTCGGTACTTTGATAATTTGGTATGTGGGTGGACCGGTGCTTGGGTGATGTCCTTACTTGGACAAACCTCCCACTTATGATTGACCTCTAATGCAACCATCCGCAACTACAAAAGAAGTATTAAGGTAAACCTAACCCTAGCATGAAACAAGTGGATCCAAATCAGCCCCTTACGAAGCAACGCATAAACTACGGTTTAAGCTTCTTTCACTCTAGCAACCCATCATCTACTTATTACTTCCCAATGCCTTCCTCTAGGCACAAATAATGGTGAAGTGTCATGTAGTCGACGTTCACATGACACCACTAGAGGAGAGACAACATACATCTCATCAAAATATCGAACGAATACCAAATTCGCATGACTACTTATAGGAAGACTTCTCCGATGTCCTTAGGAACCAAAGTAACTACTCACAAGACATAATATTGTTCATGATCAGAGGGGTATTAATATGCATAATGGATCTGAACATATGATCTTCCACTAAATAAACAAACTAGCATCAACTATGATGAGTAATTAACACTACTAGCAACCCACAGGTACCAATCTGAGGTTTGGGTACAAAGATTAGATACAAGAGATGAACTAGGGTTTGAGAGGAGATGGTGGTGGTGAACATGTTGATGAAGATAGTTCTCCCCATGATGGGAGAGTTGTTGGTGATGACGGCGGTGACGATTTCCCCCTCCCGGAGGGAAGTATCCTTGGCAGAACAGCTCTGCCGGAGCCCTAGATTGGTTTCCGCCAAGGCTTCGCCTCGAGACGGCAGCGTCTAGTCCTGAAAGCTTCCTTATGATTTTTTTTCCAGGTCAAAACACCTCATATAGGAGAAGATGGGCATCGGGGGGCCCACGAGGCAGGGGGCGCCCAGAGAGGGGGGGCGCGCCCCCACCCTCATGGACAGGTGGTAGCCCCCTGGTGATCTTCTTTCACCAAATATTTTTTATATTTTCTGAAACGGTGTCCTGTGAAGTTTCGGAGCTTTTTGAGTTGTGCAGAATAGGTTTCCATAGTTTGTTTCTTTTCCATCCCAGAATTCCTGTTGCTGGCATTCCCCCTCTTCATGTAAACCTTGTAAAATAAGAGAGAAAAGGCATAAGTATTGTGACATAATGTATAATAACAACCCATAGTGCAATAAATATCAACATAAGAGCATGATGCAAAATGGACGTATCAACTCCCCCAAGCTTAGACCTCGATTGTCCTCAAGCGAAAGCCGATATCGAAAAATATGTCCACATGTTTAGAGATAGAGGTGTCGATAGAAATAAAATATGGAGATGAGGGCATCATGATCATTCTTATAATAGCAATATATATATATATATATATATATATATATATATATATATATATATATATATATATTGTCATATGATTCTTATGCTAAAGTAACAATTCATTCACAATATCGAGCCTGAACCATAAACTTCATTGAAAACAAACAAACTATGATCTCGGTCATTGAAGCAATTGCAATTTATCATAACTTCGGAAAGAGCCAACATAAGAGCTTTTCAGCAAGCCTACATACTCAACTATCATATAGTCTTTCACAATTGCTCACACTCACTCAATACTTATGGTTATGGAGTTTTAATCGGACACAGAGAAATATAGTGGCTTATGGTGTTGCCTCCCAACCTTTTACCTCAAGGGTAATGTCAACAGTAATAGACCATGAAAACTTACATCCAAGTGGGTATATATGTCAGGATCTTTCCAACACAATGTGCTTGGCAAAGGATAAAATGTAAAAAGGAAAGGTGATTTTCACCTTGACTTTAAAGGAACAATAATAGATATGCCCTTCGCAGAGGGAAGCAGAGGTTGTCATGTGTTTTCATGGTTGGATGCACAAAGTCTTAGCACAGAAGAACATCACTTTATATTGCCACTTGTGATAAGGACCTTTATTATGTAGTCCATCACTTTTATTACTTCCATATCAAAAGATCGTATAAAGGTTATTTCCTCCACACTAATAAATCATACATATTTTAGCGAGTTTGCAACATGACAGCTTACTTGGAAGGATCTTACTCAATCCATAGGTAGGTATGGTCAACTCTCATGGCAAAATGGGGTTTAAGGATGTATGGAAGCACAAGTAGTATCTCTACTTGGTGCGAAGAGTTTTGGCTAGCATGAGGGGGAAAGGCAAGCTCAACATGTTGGATGATCCATGACAATATACTTTATTTTGGATATAAGAAAACATAACCCATTATGTTGTCTTCTTTGTCCAACATCAACTATTTAGTATGTCATATTTTAATGAGTGCTCACAATCATAAAAGATGTCCAAGATAGTATATTTGTATGTGAAGCCTCTCTTTGTCTTCCTATTAATTGCAACGATGACCAAAACTATGTTTGTAAACTCCCAACAACTTTTATTCATCATACTCTTTATATGTGAAGTCATTACTTTCCATAAGATCAATATGATCTCTTGGATACTCTTTATGTTTCCTCTTTATGTTTCCTTTCTTTTTATCATGACCAAAGTGAGGAAATCAAGCCCTTGACTCAACACTAATCTTTATTATATAGCTCACGGACTCGATTACAAAGGGTAAAGATCGTAAAGCAAAAGCTCACAACTGGATCATGCTAACTTTATTCTACTAGATCAAGATACTACCAAAATGATCGAACTAAGAAAAACGGTAAAGATAGGAGTGATGGTGATACGATACCGGGGTCACTCCCCCAAGCTTGGCAGTTTCCAAGGGGAGTTCCCATACCCATATGATTATGTCTCCTTCGTCGGGGGTGGTGATGATGGAGTTGAAAGTAGTGACGCCGGATAATCATATATCGTGTGTAGGACATCCTCCAACTTGCGGATAATACCTTTGAGTGTAGCTATATACTCCTTCAACAAAATATTTTCACTTTTGAGATACTTGTTTTGAATTTGAGCTAACTCAATCATCTTGAAAGCTTCAATCTCAGTTGAAGTAAAGAGGTTGGGACGAGGTTGATGGATGCCTTCTTCTCCCATTGCTGGAGCCTGATCTTCCACCACCTTCTTGATCCTCTTCTCCTTGTTGATCTCCTCGGGTCCTTCGCTCTTTAGATATATCTTCATTAGCCAAGCATCATTGCCTTCATTGTTGGAGGAAGGAGACGACATGGTGCCTGGGTTCGTCAACCCTAGCAGAAAATAGCTCGAAACAAGAACAGAGGATTTTTGCGTGACATCGATGTCAAAACCTTCGGGAGTATATATAATGATTTTTTACTGACCAAAAGGAGTAACATACAAGAAATCGGAGTCCGGGAGGCACACGAGGTGCCCACGAGGCAGGGGGCGCGCCCAGGGGAAGGGGGCGCGCCATCCACCCTCGTGGACGCCTCGTGTCTCTTTCGGACTGCCACTTATTTTTCTGTTTTTCTGAATATTCCAAAATGGTGAAAAATTGCCTTTAGAACTGTTTTGGAGTCGGTTTACTTACCGTACCACATACCTTTTCCTTTTTGGAGTCTGAATCATTCTGGAAAAGTGTCCCTTATGTATTCCTCCGGGGTTACGGTTTCAATAAAAAAAATTCAACATTTGTAGGGTTACCTGAGATATAATGTTTAATTCTTTGACCGTTCACCACCTTCGGATTTGTGCCTTTGAAGTTGTTGATATTTATGGCACCAGAACGATAGACCTCCTCGATAACGTAAGGTCCTTCCCACTTAGAGAGAAGTTTTCCTGCAAAAATGCTTAAACGAGAGTTGTATAGCAATACATAATCACCTACGTTAAACTCACGCTTTTGTGTCCTTTTGTCATGCCAGCTTTTAAATTTTTCTTTAAACTGCTTGGCATTCTCATAGGCCTGCGTTCTCCATTCATCAAGAGACCTAATGTCAAATAACCTCTTCTCACCGGCAAGTCTAAAATCATAATTGAGCTCTTTAATAGCCCAATATGCCTTATGTTCTAGCTCAAGAGGTAAGTGACAAGCTTTTGCATAAACCATCTTATATGGAGACATACCCATAGGATTTTTGTATGCAGTTCTATAGGCCCATAATGCATTATCAAGTTTCTTGGACCAATTCTTTCTAGACCTATTAACTGTGTTTTGCAAAATTAATTTCAACTCTCTATTACTTAGTTCTACTTGACCACTAGTCTATGGGTGATAAGGGGATGCGATTCTATGATTTACATCATACTTAGTAAGCATTTTACGGAAAGCACCATGAATAAAGTGTGAACCACCACCAGTCATTAGGTATCTAGGGACTCCAAACCTCGGAAAAATAACTTCTTTAAGCATCTTAATAGAGGTGTTATGATCAGCACATCTAGTTGGAATAGCTTCTACCCACTTAGTAACGTAATCAACATCAAATAAAATATGTGTGTACCCATTAGAGGAAGGAAACAGTCCCATATAATGAAATCCCCAAACATCAAATGGTTCAATAACAAGTGAATAATTCATAGGCATTTCTTGACGTCTACTAATATTACCAATTATTTGACATTCATCACAAGATAAGACAAACTCACGGGCATCTTTGAAGAGAGTAGGCCAATAAAAACCAGATTGCAATACCTTATGTGCAGTTATATCTCCAGCATGGTGTCCTCCATAAGCTTCAGAGTGGCACTTGCGTAGGATCTGTTCATGTTCATGCTCAGGTACACAACTTCTAATAATACCATCTACTCCTTTATAAAGATGTGGGTCATCCCAGAAGTAATGCCTCAAATCATAGAAGAACTTTTTCTTTTGCTGGAGCTAGGAGGTATAAACTTAGCAACAATGTAATTAGCATAATCAGCATACCATGGAGCAGTACGAGAAGTATTTATGACCGCTAATTGTTCATCAGGAAAGCTATCATCAATAGGTTGTGGATCATCAAGTATATTATTTAGCCTAGACAAGTAATCTGCAACGGGGTTCTCAGCTCCCTTTCTATCAATAATATGTAGGTCAAACTCTTGCAGCAAGAGAACCCATCTAATAAGTCTAGGTTTAGCATCTTTATTTTCCATAAGGTATTTGATAGCAGCATGATCAATGTGAATAGTTACTTTAGAATCAGCAATATAAGGTCTAAACTTATCACATGCAATTACAACTGCTAAAAATTCTTTCTCAGTAGTAGCATAATTTCTCTGGGCACTATCTAGAGTTTTACTAGCATATTGGATAACATTCAATTTCTTATCAACTCTTTGCCCTAAAACAGCACCTACAACATAGTCACTAGCATCGCACATAATCTCAAAAGGTAAATTCCAGTCAGGAGGCGGGACAATAGGTGCAGAGATCAATGCTTTTTTAAGTATTTCAAATGCTTCTAGACAATCATCATCAAAGACAAAATGAATATCTTTTTGTAAGAGATTAGTCAGAGGCCTGGAGATTTTGGAGAAGTCCTTTATGAACCTCCTATAAAACCCGGCATGACCAAGGAAACTTCGTATACCTTTATTGTCCTTGGGGCACGGCATCTTTTCAATAGCATCAACTTTAGCCTTGTCAACTTCAATACCTCTTTCAGAAATTTTATGTCCCAAGACAATGCCTTCATTAACCATAAAATGGCACTTCTCCCAATTCAAGACAAGATTAGTGTCTTCACATCTCTGCGAAACTCGATCAAGGTTGCTTAAGCAATCATCAAAAGAAGTTCCGTAAACGGAGAAGTCATCCATGAAAACCTCAACAATCTTTTCATAAAAATCAGAGAATATAGCCATCATGCATCTTTGAAAGGTAGCAGGTGCATTACATAAAACAAAAGGCATACGTCGATACGCAAAGGTACCGAAAGGACAAGTAAAAGTGGTCTTTTCTTGATCCCCTTTTTGACACAGGTATTTGAGAGAAACCAGAATAACTATCTAGAAAGCAAAAGTGAGTATGTTTGGATAACCTTTCTAGCATTTGATCAATAAAAGTTAAAGGGTGATGATCTTTCTTAATAGCTTTATTTAATTTGTGGAAATCAATTACCAGCCAATAACCAGTAACTATTCTTTGCTGGATCAATTCATCTTTATCATTAGGAACAACAGTCATACCTCCCTTCTTAGGGACACAATGGACAGGACTTACCCACTAGCCGTCAGCAACTGGATAGATAATACCTGCCTCTAGAAGCTTTAGTATTTCCTTCCTTACCACTTCTTTCCTTTAGGATTTAACCGTCGTTGATGATCAATTACCGGTTTAGCGTTTTCTTCCAATTTTATCTTGTGTTGGCATAAAGTGGGACTGATGCCCTTAAGATCATCCAGAGTATATCCAATAGCAGCACGGTGCTTCTTCAGAGTTTTCAATAATTTTTCTTCTTCTTGCTCTGAACGGTTAGCACTAATAATAACAGGATATATCTTCTTTTCATCAAGATAAACATACTTAAGATTATTAGGCAAAGGTTTATGTTCAAACACGGGATCATCCTTAGGTGGAGGAGGATCCCCTAGGATTTCAACAGGCAAGTTGTTTTTCAATATGGGTCCCTGATTAAAGAATATTTCATCTATTTCCCTTCTCTCATTCATATGCATATCATTTTCATGATCCAGCAAATATTGTTCTAAAGGAACATTAGGAGGCACAACAATAGAAGCAAGACCAATAATTTCATCCTTACTCGATATATCTTTATCAAGGGGTTTTCTATAGAATTTAGCAAAGTCAAAATCATGAGACATATCCCCTAAACCAATCATAACAATATCTTTCACGCAGTCTATCTTAGCATTAACAGTATTCAAGAAGGGTCTACCAAATATAATGGGACAAAAGTCATCTTGTGGGGAACTAAGAATAAGGAAATCACCAGGGTATTTAACTTTCCCACACAAAGCTTCAACATCTCTAACAATCCCAACTGGTGAAATAGTGTCTCTATTAGCAAGCTTGATAGTAACATCAATCCCTTCTAACTCAATAGTTGCCATATCATGCATAATTTCTTGATATAAGGTGTGAGGAATAATACTCGCACTAGCACCCACATCACATAAACCATGATAGCAATGATCTCCTATTTTAACAGAGATAACAGGCAAGCCTACAATAGGTCTATGTTTATTCCTAGCATGGGGTTTGGCTATTCTAGCAGATTCCTCTTGGAGGTAAATAACATGTCCATCTAAATCTTCTACCAAGAGATCTTTAACCATAGCAGCATTAGGTTCAACATTAATTTGCTCAGAGGGTGTAGGTGTTCTAGTATTACTCTTATGAACTACAGTTGAAGCTTTAGCATGATCCTTTATTCTAACAGGGAAAGGTGGTTTCTCAATATAAGCAGTAGGAACAATAGGATCAACATTATAAGTGATAGTCTTTTCTTCAACTTTAACAGTTTCAACTACTTTTACTTCAATGGGAGGATGGTATTTAAATCACTTCTCCTTGGGAAGATCAACATGAGTAGCGAATGATTCACAGAAAGAAGCTACTATCTCAGAGTCAAGTCCAAATTTAGTGCTAAACTCACAGAAAACATCGGTACCCATAAAAGCCTTAACACAATCAAACTTAGGGGTCATACCTGACTCCTTACCTTCGTTGAGATCCCAATATTTAGAGTTGCGTTTAATTCTTTCCAATAAATCCCATTTGAATTCAATAGTCTTCATCATAAAAGAGCCAGAACAAGAAGTATCGAGCATGGAGCGATTATTAAGAGAAAGCCGAGCATAAATTTTTTGAATAATCATTTCTCTTGAGAGCTCATGATTGGGGCATGAATATAACATTCACTTAATCCTCCCCCAAGCTTGAGCAATGCTTTCTCCTTCGCGAGGCCAAAAATTATAGATATAATTACGATCACGATGAACCTGGTGCATAGGGTAGAACTTCTAATGAAATTCCAACTTCAGACGATTATATTTCCATGATCCAATATCGTCACATAGCCTAAACCATGTCAATGCATCTCCCTTCAAAGATAAAGGGAAGACCTTCTTCTTGATAACATCCTCGGGCATACCTGCAAGCTTAAGTAATCGACAAACTTCATCCACATAGATTAAATGTAAATCGGGATGAAGTGTTCCGTCTCATGTAAAGGGATTATCTAGCAGTTTCTCTATCATACCCGAAGGAATTTCAAAGCAAACATTTTCAGTATGTGCAGTAGGATGAGGAGCAACACTTTGCTCTTCTGGTCGGGTT
The DNA here is from genome assembly GCA_902687465.1 of Secale cereale. Taxonomy (NCBI): domain Eukaryota; kingdom Viridiplantae; phylum Streptophyta; class Magnoliopsida; order Poales; family Poaceae; genus Secale; species Secale cereale. The sequence continues at coordinate 300,521,908 of LR738712.1, forward strand.
GAAGATACCCCGAACAAGCCCCTCAAAGGATTATGAGCCATAGTAACAAGTGACAATAAATTTCAGCACACTATATAAATTTTTACATACCAAGTTCCACTTACCTAAGGTGCTTCACTCTCCAGCAACGGCGCGAGAAAAGAGTCTTGATGACCCACAAGTGTAGGGGATCTATCGTAGTCCTTTCGATAAGTAAGAGTGTCGAACCCAACGAGGAGCAGAAGGAAATGATAGGCAGTTTTCAGTAAGGTAATGTCTGCAAGCACTGAAAATATGGGTAACAGATAGTTTTGTGATAAGGTAATTGGTAGCAAGTGACAAAAGGTAAAAGTAAATAAGGTACAGCAAGGTGTCCCAATAATTTTTGTAGAAAATGACAAGCCTGAACAACCTCATATATGAAGGAAAGCACTCCCGAGGACACATGGGAATTATCGTCAAGCTAGTTTTCATCGCGATCATCCGATTCGCATTCGGTACTTTGATAATTTAGTATGTGGGTGGACCGGTGCTTGGGTGCTGTCCTTACTTGGACAAGCCTCCCACTTATTATTAATCTCTAATGCAAGCATCCGCAACTACAAAAGAAGTATTAAGCTAAACCTAACCATAGCATGAAACAAGTGGATCCAAATCAGCCTCTTACGAAGCAACGCATAAACTAAGATTTAAGCTTCTGTCACTCTAGCAACCCATCATCTACTTATTACTTCCCAATGCCTTCCTCTAGGCCCAAATAATGGTGAAGTGTCATGCAGTCGACGTTCACATGATACCACTAGAGGAGAGAAAACATACATCACATCAAAAATATCGAACGAATACCAAATTCAGGTGACTACTTATAGCAAGACTTCTCCCATGTCCTCAGGAACCAAAGTAACTACTCACAAGACACAATATTGTTCATGATCAGAGGGGTATTAATATGCATAATGGATCTGAACATATGATTTTCCACTAAATAAACCAACTAGCATCAACTACGAGGAGTAATTAACACTACTAGCAACCCACAGGTACCAATCTGAGGTTTGGCTACAAAGATTGGATACAAGAGATGAACTAGGGTTTGATAGGAGATGGTGCTGGTGAAGATGTTGATGAAGATAGCTCTCCCCAATATGGGAGAGTTGTTGGTGATGGCGGCGGTGACGATTTCCCCCTCCCGGAGGTAAGTATCCCCGGCAGAACAGCTCTGCCGGAGCCCTAGATTGGTTTCCGCCAAGGTTCCGCCTCTAGACGGCGGCATCTAGTTCCGAAAGCCTCCTTATGATTTTTTCCAGGTCAAAACACCTCATATAGTAGAAGATGGGAATCGGGGGGCCATCGGGGGGCCCATGGGGCGGGGGCGCGCCCAGAGAGGGGGCGCGCCCCACCTTGGTGGATAGGTGGTGGCCCCCTGGTGATCTTCTTTCGCCAGATATTTTTTATATTTTCTGAGACGGTGTCCTGTGAAGTTTCAGAGCTTCTTGAGTTGCGCATAATTGGTTTCCAGAGTTTGCTTCTTCTCAGCCCAGAATTCTAGCTGCCGGCATTCTCCCTCTTCATGTAAACCTTATAAAATAAGAGAGAAAAGGCATAAGTATTGTGACATAATGTATAATAACAGCCCATAGTGCAATAAGTATCAACATAAGAGCATGATGCAAAATGGACGTATCAGCGTACAAATGCCTACTTGAAGTCGAGCAACGAGTTGATGCTGCCAGCCCACGAGCTGTTCAGCCATGTTCTGAATGAGCCTTGTAGCATGACGGGCGCGTAGCACATGGCTCGGCACCGGTTGCTGCCCGCGATGCCGATGGCGGCGGTGTAGTCGATGAGCCAGTTCACCGGCTTGACGGTACCGTTGTAATTGGGAGTGTCATGGGGCAGCGTGAACCCCGTGGTGAAGGGCTCGTCATGGATGAGTGGGACGAAGTAGGCCGGGCCAACCGCATTATCCCCCTCAAGCTGGAGGGAAAGAGCCAGTTGCTCGATGCGGTGGTGGACGTCAGTGTTGTCGAAGTCGAGTGGACCCAGCCAGCTAGCGACCAAGCCCCGAGGAGCCATCCCGACCTAGGCCGGCTGGCCATGCCGACCGGAGGGTGAAGGAAGATCTTGCCAATGCCGATCAACAAGAGTTGGCTCGTCACCCAGGTTGATGCCAGCCCTCAAGCCACGGTCCTACCGGTTTCGTCCACTCCGGGTCCTCTCGGACAGGGCCTCGCCGGGTGGAGAAGACCCCGGCTGGGTGTCCCGGGGTGCGAGGTTCTTGGACCGGCGTGATTCGGACGCGGCGGGGACGTCGAGGCGCTTCTGCTACAAGTTTGCCCCGCCGAGAAGCTCGCGGATGCGCTGCAGCCTCTACTGCAGCTCCTCGCCTTGCATGGACTCCAGGCCTACTACGGCTGCCTCCGCAGTGCGCATGTTTTTGATGGGGGTGTTGTAGACCGGTGCGACCATGCCTAGAGCATGGGCTAGGGCTCCTCCCTTGGTGCGTACCTTGGCCACCTAGTAGGGCTAAGTCATGGCGGGGGTGATGTCGTACTCGGCGTCACGCTCCCGCGATGCGGACTCCAGCTAATGCTGCATCGCAGCAAGCATTGTGCCCTCATCTAGCAAGCGCACACACTCCTCATCGAGTAGGGCCCTCGCCTAGGTGGCGTTGACGTTGGTGGCGATGGGTACGCTGAGGTTCAGAAGTTTAGCATGCAACAGGTCGGCCTTAGGCGCGGCGATATTGGCCGCGGCAGCCCTGGTTGTGGCACCAGCCGAAGTGGAAGTCGAGCTGGTGGTGAGCACCTCCACGCGGATGCATAGATCCTCCACATTGCTGGGGTCAACGCAGTCATTAGGGACGACGGAGTCACTGACGTTGAGCACCTCGCCGGGCTACTCGCCGGGCACTAGAGTGACGAAGACTTGGAATGCGCCGAAGGGGACGATGGTGTCCGTAGTGATGCCGGCGGCGTCCACGGCAGCTGCGGCGACAACATCATGCATGATGCATTCACTGGAGAGAGTGAAGGGCCTCTTCTGGAACATGACTCTAGCAGGCACCTCGGGCTGCCCCATGGTGGGTGCCAACTGTCGTGGTGATCTCACGGCAGATGCCATAGGATGGCTAAAGTGTGGGACAGACACAATGGCACCGGTGGGTTCCAGAGGCGAGGTTGGCATGCGCAAGTGTGAGACATGAGACATTCCCAGGTTCGGGGCTCTCCGGAGAGATAACACCCTTATCCTGCCGAGTGTGGTTTATTTGAAGTGGATACAAGCTTGCTCCTAGAGCTATTTTGGGTAGGAAGGAAGACGGGCTAGTGTGGATTCTACTGATGACCTGCCATGTACATGGAGGGGCACCGAGGGTTCTTATACGCTAGCCCCCATGGTTACAATTTTAATACTACACATGTGCGGTCAGTGTCTAAGAGGCGGTATTGGGGGCGCTAAGCCATTGGGCCTACCAGGTGCGGACCGTACCGGGGCCGCCGGGCACGGGTACGGCCGGCTGCTGGGTATTGTGGCACGCCTCGCCAGGCGTCATGGCGCAGTCAGCGCCACTCTGCTACAGGGTCGTTCCCCCGCGACACGGCCCCGCCTCGTGTGGGGGCTTGGGAGCGCCGCTGTAGCCCCTGCCGGGGCCGCCGTAAAGGAGAGGGCGTTGTAGTCATACTTGCATGTCGCCGGGGTTTGACTTCTGGTGGATGGCCGGCATGCGCTAGCCGGCGGTCCGGGTAGCATTGGGGAGCCGGCAAGGGCCGGGCCGGGTTGAGGAGCTTTGCCAGCCCCCGATATTTTTGAAAGAGATTCGGGTCATGTTGCCTGCCCGGGGGCCATCCCCTCTGGTCGCGGTCATCAAATGAAATCAAGGCCAATGGTACTTATGAGGCCTCTCGCAATCACACCACAGCTTTTTGAGGTGCACCTTGTATGCTACATCATCGTATGTCACACCGTCCCTTGTTGTGCCACCCGACTCGTCGAATTGGTAGATCATGTCTTTTTCATTAAATCTAATGATTTGTTGATGTGAAAACTTGTACGATTGATACTTCAACCAATCATCACTTTGAAGGGATAGTCTTTCTTTTCACCTATCCATTTGGCTGTGATTCAGAAATACCTTAGAAAATACTCGTTGAGCTTGAAGAAAGTATATTTCACTATTGTAGTCACCGACAAGGAACGAACACCCTTGAGCACATTGTTGAAGCATTCCACCATGTTACTTGTCATGTCTCTATATCACAAACCTCTTTCATCGTAAGCACGTGACCACTTATGCTTCTCCAGAAGATGCCTTCTAAAGAATTATCTTCCTACTTTGTTCTTGTCAAACGCATTGAAGAGTTTATCATAGCGACTTTTGATGTTGAATGCCACGCAAACATGAGTAAGGTCTCTGCAAAACTCCTTGCTCTGGCATGCCTGGTATAAGTTTGCCATGATGTGCCTCATGCACCAATGGTGTTGGAGCATTGAAAAGCCTGGAATTTCAACATAAATTGCTTTGAGTATCCCATGATGCCGGTTGTGGCACCCCGATCCGCATGGAGCAGGGGGGCTTCGCACGTCAGCCCAGTATAACACCTAACGCACGATAGGTCCATGATACAGCATTTCAGGTACAATAATATTCATCAAATACATGCGTATATGATTACATCATTGATGAAAACAATTATCTAGCATAGCCCTAAGGCTATTTAAATGGCGGCGGAAGTTTATTTACATGGCGGCGGAAGTCTTGGTTTGGCAACATAACAACTCTGGCTGGGCTCCACAACTCACAGGACCGGCAAGATTACGGCCTAGCACGACGGAACAAGCAAACACTTTGGGTCCATCCCCCCCCACCAGACATAGAAATGACGCACCACACCTAGGTGCGCCACTGCTATGCTACATAGTAGTGGTGCGCCATTGGTATGTCTCACACACACCCCCCCCTGTGGATCGCCTTTTAGGTTTTTTTAAAAATAAAAGAAAATGATAAAAGATTAAAAAAAATCAAAAAAATATATGCCCATGTGTTATGTGTTATAGTTGTTAGGAAAATTAACAAACTTGAATTTTAATTTTTCTTGCAAAAGGCCACCGTAATTGACTTTATATGAAAAATCATCTACTCGAAAAGTTACATCTGAATTCAACGCCCGTAATTGATTTTCTAGAATCTTCAAAAACCTAACAGAAAAAAAGTTACGATGCTTTTAAGATCTGGAGGCAAAAAAATTCGAAAAAATGCAAAAAATAAATACATTAGCAATGGCGCACTAGTGCATGGTGCGCCACTGCTATTTTCCCGCCTTCAAAATTCAAAAAAAAAAACAAAAAAAACAAGTTAGCAATGGCGCACCTTCTGAATAATGCGCCACTACTATTTTCCCGCCTTCGCAATTCAAAAAAATAGCAATGGCGCACCAGTGCATGGTGCGCCACTGCTAAGTTGGGACAAAAGTTTAAAAGGGTCGGCCAGCCGCTTACCCCTTCATTCTTCTCCTCCTCTCCTCCTCTCCTCCACTCCATCTCCTCCTCTCCGGCGACCTCCTCCTCCTCATGGTGCTCCTCCTACGGTGACCTCCTCCTCACGGTGCTCCTCCTCTAGTGACCTCCTCCTCCCTCCTCTCCTCCTAACGGAGCTCCTCCTCTGGCGACCTCCTTCTCCCTCCTCTCCTCCTCACGGTCTCTCCTCCCTCCTCGTCTACTTCCGGCCACATGTGGAGCTCCCCCGACACAAAGAACGTACCAGATCCAGGTCGAGAATGAAATTTGAAAAAAAATCAAGCAAAAAAAAGAGCAAAAAAACAAGCCGAAAAATGAGCCAGATCTAGATCCAGATCCAAATTCAAAATTCAAAAATAGCAATGGCGCACGGTGGGGGCTAGACAGTGTGCCACTACTATTTTCCTGACTTCAAAATTAAAAAAAGAATCAAAAAAATTCAAAAAAATTTACCAGTCGCGCACCTGTAGCAATAGTAATGGCGCACTACAAGTTGCGCCACTGTTACCTGGAATACTAATGGCGCACCAGAGGTGTGCCATTAGTATTTGTTACTAATGGCGTGGTAATAGTGTCGCACCTATAATGCGCCATTAATGGCAAAAATAGGTGCGCCACTTACAGTCTTTTTTCTAGTAGTGATAGCATAGCATTTCATACATGACATGACGTAATCTAAACATGTCAAGTTCAATCAAGACATGGCAGGGAATCATAACACTATGCTGAAAATAAACTACCAATCATATCCAATGCAGTCATAACATGATAACTTTATGCAACCATCTTTTATTCTATCATGGTTCTTTAAATGCAAATAACAATATATTACTCATGCTATGCAACCAAACTTGTGCAGTGAGTCCCTCGGACTCTCTTACCAACGGGTTGCCTCAAAACCGAACGGTGATCCTGACGAATCACCAACGGAACCATAATCGGTTCAACGGGTTACCTTGTAACCAAACGGTGATCGCTCACGGACCACAAACGGAACCATACTTGGTTCAACACTCACCGAGACCTCTTCTCGCGATCATATCAACACATCATCGTGATTGCTCCCGACTATCTCATAGTCCAAGTCACCACATTATTTGTTACACAAATTCATTTATGAACTTAGTTATTTAAGGTTTATCCTCCATTTCGACCAAGACCCGATAGTGTGACCTACTAGAAACTGTGTGGCTATCGATAGACTTAATAAACACTCTACAGAGGTAGCGCACCGTACCCACATCACGGAACCCATGGCCTCGTCATCCCATTCGGGTGGACCAACGGCATTCCAACGAAACCGACCTGCTGCCATGACACTCTCCCGTCCACTCCGACGAACACCCCTTTTGGGTTCATTCCTGGGTGGCCCCGTGCCTACCAAAGACTCCAACGGCCACCGTCGTGGCAAAATATAAACGGTCCCAAACGGGGACATGAGCTAAAAAACAAACCCGGGCACACAAGGCTTATGTCTGCCTACCTGATCAGGGTAGCGTGCGCCCATAACCTTCCCTCGTTGGAGGCACCGGCGAGAGGCACGACAATATATCACATTAAGGCCTTCCCACAAAGGCAAATGTGGCTGCACTGAAGAAGTTCGACTTGGTGGCACTATGACTCGATCCCATCAATGACGAAGGAGGTTTGTTATTATTAAGTCATCTTATTAACTTCTCCATAATCATTAGTATATTTAACATGAATGCAACAATGAGCATGCAGCATGCAAATGCATGGACAAAATGTTGAACTTCTCAAGTGCACAACTATAGCGTAAAGAACATGACAATACCAAGTACTAGCATATCAACGGTGCATTACAGTCATCATATCATTTTATAATGATGACATGGAAATAAAGTTGAGTAGTGACATGGCATTATCAATAACAACATTCTAATTAGCATGGCAAAAGATATCTTGAAAACACAAGCATGCATGATAAGCATAACGGAATGACTGCAAACGAAAATGATAATAAGCAACTACACTATGCACACAAGGTGCACGCAAAGTCAACATGCAAGTTCAGGGGTCATGATAAGAGGTTGGCTTGCCTGGGGTCGACAAATACTCCAGGAAGAAGTGTGAAACGATCTCGTAAAGATTCACCGGAAACAGTTCTCTTGTATGGGGCTATTTACGGTCACGGGCAAAATAGGCATTTTAAGAATGTGAAAGCATAAAGAAAATGGTCCCATTGAAAAGAGCTCAATGAACTGAGACTGTGAGCGTTGGAATCACCTCAATCGGAGTTACGAGCGCAAAGTTGTGGTCGTTCACTTTTTAGGCAGAAAAGAGGCTTAGACAGTGAACGTTCACAAAATAAGCACTTCGGCGGGCGGGCTGAAAAAAAGAAAAAGTGCATTCTCATAAATACGCCTTCAGATAAGTGAAAACGCATTTTGATCTAAATAATCACTAGAATACGCTTTCGGACAACTGAAGACATAATCCAGAGGATTACGCCTCCACTTATCCACGTCAGCGTAGCTGGTCAACGCCGTTGTTAGACTGGTGGCTGGGGTCCGTGGGCCGTGGGGCCCGCCTGGCCTGACTTCTTCTTTCTCCCGCAAGGGAGCGAGCGTGGCTGAGGGAGGAGATCGCCTCGACAGAGATTGCCGGCATGTCCGACCACGACAACGGACAGGCGACCTACCCATGCGATCAACAGAGAGAGGCGCATCTCCAGGTGATGGTCACTACCATTGAGGAGCGCCGGAGCAGGGGCTGCAGGGCCCACGGCGGAGATGGGCTTCGGTCATGGGTGGACACAGTGCTAGGGTGAGGGAAATGGAGAGGCGGCGGGTCGGGAAGGGTCGCCGAAGAATGGCGTGTCCCATGGAGGGCTTGGACAGGGCAGGAGATGGCTGGAGAGAGGGGTTGGGCACGGAGGCCGTGGGAGAACTCCGGCTAAATTGCTGGTCTCCGACAAGGGATTCGGCCGGGCACGGGCACTGGGGTGGATCGGAGGGAGTGGGGAGGAGGTTGGGAGGGCTGGCATGCTCGGGGAGGGTCGCGGACGGGCTATTTATAGCCGGACAAGGAGAACCCGAGCCGGGCACCGCCGAGCGCGTCTGGGGCTCTGCCGGCTGCAGCAGTCATGGGGGGCATGGGAAGCCGTCGAGGAGGAAGCGGACGCGACGCAGAGGCTCACGAAGACGAGCAAAGCTCGAGGACAAGAGGAGGAATAAGACACGGAGGGTAAGACGACGGGCTCACAGTCCCTCACTGTGTGGCCATTGGAACGGCTCACCGAAGAAGAAAACGGAGGGGGCCATGGGTCCAGGGGGAAGACGACGTCGAGGGGGAGTTGTTGTGCATCAAGGAGGAGGCCAGAGACGGTCGGAGCAGTGCTGCCGACGAGAATAGTGGCAAGACCACCGTTTTGGCTGGCTTCCCTCGTGGTCAGCACAGAGTTTTTACCGATGCCAGCTCATGTCTACCGCGTAGTCCGTCGAAGATAGAGTGTTACTACGGTAGAGAAACGTGCAGATACAAATGGAGCTGAGTAATCTAAGCTTCACAAGTTTTCTGTTGCAAACTTGGCCACACTCTGGAGATAAAACCATAGAGGTTAAAAGGTAAAATTGATGTCTGCTAGACTTAGGGTAGCAAGGACTACGGTCCTAGAGATTTGGAAGGGATTTGGGCAAATATTTAACATAGCTGCAGTGCAACTGTCAAGTATGACCCAGAAAACAAATGATGAAGGAGCACTCACTAAGAATGTTTGATTGGGCTAAAACTTGGCAACGCTTCCTGATTTGGTCATATGTAGATGCTGCAAAAATATCATACCAATCGGACTTTCCAAATTGGTACTTGATTCACAAGCATTACTTCTGACCAAAAACTTAGGAAAATTCTAGGAAAATATTGGCTACATGAAGTGAGCCAAAATCTTGGGTAGGTTGGTTATATGGATAAGAGAAAGCTTAGGAATATTTTCAGACATAATGGAGCAAGATAAAATATACTTGCTTCACAAACTCAAAATTTGGGCACAAAACAAGGATGGCTACTGTGCTCACATAGACCAATGAAATGAGCTGAATTTAGGTGGAGGCTAATGATTTGAGATACTTGAGAAGATGGAAAAGTGTAACATCCCAAATTTTCAATTTGGAATGTTATACATAGATCATAATTGCATTTGCATATTTTGCATTTTGATTCGTGGAGTTCCTCAAAATTCTAAGCAACTCAAGGACCTACGGAGAGAGTTGGGAATTTTGCTGTTTTCGTATTTGAGTTCGCTCGAATACCGGTACGAGGACAGTGTGATTCTAATTATTTTTCTCTCCTAAAAATAGTTCTAAATAAAATAAATGAGCGGAGATAATATGACTTCTCCAAAATAACAGAAATATTGGAGGGAAAAATATTAAAATCACTTTTGGTATTTTTCTGGATTTATTTCCGGATTTATTTGCATAAGAAAAATACGCGTTTTTCAAAATTGCATTTAGGTCCGGGACAAATGTTCACTTTGTCCTAAATATTATTAGAGGACGGTGAAAATTTATTTCGGGATTTTTGGAGTCCGTTTGATATTTATTTCGTTAGTTTTATTGCGTCGGGAATCTTTTTTTTTAAAAAAAAGGGTAACCGACTAGGACTAGTAAAGGACCAGGACTCTGGGCTTTAAAAAGCACCAGAGCCAGCCCGTTCGCCCGCCAGCCCGTTCGCCCGACACCCCAAACCCTAGCGCCGCCCGCCGCCGCCGCCAGCCGCCGCTCGCCGCCGCCGGCCGCGCCAGCCGCCTCCGCCGCCCGCGCCAGCCGCCGCCGCCGCCACCGGACCCCGCCGCCGCCGCCGGAGACGAGGTAGATGCCGCCGGTTTTTTTAGATCGGATCGTTTTTTTAGAAGAACCCTAGATCTGTTTTTTGTCGGTTTAGATCGGTTTTTCGCCGGTTTAGCTAAACAGCGGACGTCCGTACGTACGTTCGTTTTAATGAACGGTTTTCGTTAGTTAATCGCAGACAGCGAACGTTTGTTCGTTAGCCTGTTCGTCGTTTTTCTTTTTCGGGGTATTTTATCCGCGATTTTTCCGATCACGATTTCTGCCCTGATCTTGTTTTTCGTTTTTCTTTTCGCTCGAGAGTCGGAATCAGGTGATTCAAAATCCCAGATCTTCGTCTCGAAGCCCTCTTTACATTTAACCAACTTGAACAAAGTTTTGGCTACTGTAAAATGTGACTTTAGGCCAACTAGTAATTCGGAGCTCATTTCTTTTGCAGTTTGAGTTTCGTTGCCTCTTTCGAGTTGATTCTTTTTGCAAACCGGAGTTCTTAAGTTGAACTTTCTGGTTAGATCTCTTATTTGAGTTTTACCCGTGCATTAGTTAAGTACTTATTGTATGCTTGTTGTTTGATTGCGATAGTGTACCCGGAGTGTGCCGCTTGCTACTTTGAGTCTCTAGGTTTTGCGGATCATCAGCAAGGCAAGTAACACTTTGATCATGCTTTCCAATTACCCAGTTTTCATTGCATTAGTCAAACCCCTCACCCATTGCATGAATAGGATCAATTAACTTGTGGGATTGGGAAGTAGATTGAGGTAGTACCTATTACCTGCATTACATTCAAACCCCTTGGGAGTTACTCTACGTTTGCTGTTAGGACATGCTATGCTCGTAGACGTGGTTTGGGTTTGAGTGAAATCCATGATAGATGTGAGTTGTGAATTAATGGTTCAACTTAAGGTGGCAACTTTAATACACATCTGGGTGGATTGAGGCACTTGGGTATTCCAGGATTGCCTGTTTTTCTTTTGGACCGCCACCCAGGCTCAAAGGGATCATGAGATTTTTCATGCTAGAAACTTCCGTGTGCAGCCACATGCCAATATGGGCTCTGGCATAGTTGAGTAAGTTGTGGGAAACCTTTCCATGATGGGCTAGCAGATGTAGTTGGGTTTTTGTAGGTGTACCGGCCTATATATCTGGTTAAGGGGACCTCTTTGGAAAGACTGTGTCTCGGTCATCCGTTTCTCAAACACCAGGCAGTGCGAGAAACCAAACGGAGGCGATCGAGTCTTGTGGGGAAAGTGCACAAACCTCTGCAGAGTGTACAAACTGATCATGATTAGCCATGTCCCTGATTATGGACATCTTGAGTATCTGGTATTTGGATTATCATGTGCATCTCAACATGTTACTCTAATTTGATTTTGTTGGGTTTAATGATTACTTTTAATTGGGGTTGAGAGGATGTCTATCTTCTCAACGATGTTTCAACTACCATGATAGTTAATTAAAATACATTCCTTTGAAGTAGGGAAAAATTGGCTTTACGCAAAAACTTAATCATAGAGCTTTCCACCAGCCATATTGCATATAGTATAGCTTTACTTTCATTGCATCTCTTGTGTTACCTTGCCAGCATATTCCATGTGCTGACCCGTTTTTCGGGCTGGAACGTTTCATGTTGCAGACTTTTCAGATGACGAGTAAGATGCCCTTTTTAGGTCGTGGTTCTATACTCAGTGATGCCGCTGGAGTTGATGGACTCACTTATCTTCCAAGCCTTCCGCTGTTATCGTATTAGATGGCCTTCAGCCATGATTTTTGTAATAAATTCATCGTTGGACTATCGATGTAATAAGTGTGTGGTTGCTACTCCGTTCTAAATCCTTCGAGTACCATGCGTGTCAGCATTACTGATCCAGGGATGACACTGATGCATGGAGATCAGACTGTTTGAGGTCTAGTAGCTACAAAAAGTTTCATCCCATTTGGAAACTCTATGAAAGTACTCCCTTCTCAAAGTTGCATTCTGGTCAGAAACTTTGAAAAATTGCACAGGGAGCTTGGAGGAAGGGATTGAGCTCATATTTGGTATCCATGGGTGACTTATCAATGTTAATTACCCTGCCAAATTTCAGCACAATTAGAATTAGGAATAAGGCACTTCCTTTGCAAATTTTCAGAGAAGACAGAAACTTGCATTGGATGATGTGCCAAAAAATTTAACTGTAGAACATGAGATAATGATGGAACTAATGATTATATAACAAGGACAAGCTCCACAATTTATGTGGGAATTTTATCTGCTATAAAAATAGTAGTTCCTTTGGAAAAAGGCAGAAATGCAATATTGGTTTAAAATATGAAAAGGCAATTTTCCTTATTTTAATGTGGCCAATATTTTTCCAGAGCTTGGATTAGACATCAACATCGACTTCACCAACTCTCATGAATTTAGGAGATGGCTAGCTATGCCTTTGGATTTTATTCCATAGAAAGGCAAGAAAAGGAATAAATCATAATTGAAAAATATTGCATGGGAATTAGCAATATTTTTGCATATCCAAGGATTAGGAGGATAGGAGGTTCTCTTGGAACAGATGAAATGATCAACAGATCAAGGAAAAATTATGGCTCCTTTGTAATCACAAAGGCCATATTCACATTCCAAAAAATTGGAATTAGGGTTTGAGAGGATTTGAGATGATGCAAATGAGGTCTTGCATGCTGACAAAGTCATGAGCAAGGTTTTGATGGGTTGGAAATGGCTAGAATTCTCAGAGTCATCCATCAAACTCATTAGAAAAAATGAAAAATGATTGTCAAGAAGAAATAACAGCTCAAAAATTGATAACCCAATTTTGGGGCTGCACACCTCTCTCTTGCCAATCACCTTCGTCCTCACACGGTCGATAAACCACTCCCAGTTATCATCGTGCTCGGAAGGCACCAAGGCAAATGCCACCGGCAACACATTGTCATTGGACAAGTGGGCCATTGCCAGCATCAATGTGCCCTTGTACTGGCCAGTTAGGAAAGTACCATCAATAGACAAGACGGGGTGGCAGTGCCTAAATGCCTCCATGCATTGGCCAAAGCTCCAGAAAGCATGGTGCAACACTCCGTCAATTGACTTGACCCTATGGCACATGCCCAGGTTCTGATGAGAATGTCTCCCAATATCCTAGGAAGAATATTGTACGTGACTGCAAAATCACCATGCAACATGCTTATAGCGTTTTCCTTGGCCATCCGCACCTTCCCGTACTTGACCTCATACCCGAATCGTTTGAATACCAAACTCACGAGTAACTTCACCTTCACGAATGGATCATGGATATCTCATTCAACAATTTGTAGCCTAGAAACTCAGACGTGAGTTGATAGTGTCCCTTGATTCAGTTGGCTTTGTTCATTGTATGCGCTCGTGAGTGGCCACACAACTCTTCATCACCCATTGCCCGGTCTAAAGAATTTTTCTTCCATGGATCTTCCATGGGCAACCTTCTTTGTCACATTTGATGGTGTATCACAACTTTTGGATGGAATGAGCAACATTGTATAACCTATGGTTCCTAATGACGTAGTCACTCAACCATTCTTGAACTCTTATGAGCACCCCTACTTGATCCCTTTCTTCCAATGAGCATTTTCATCCTCATACTTGAGCCTTGGACCACTAACCTTCAGGGCATGGTGATGGTTCAACCAATCCTAATCTCATGCCACCATCAATAACGACCTTGTCGGCAAGATTAAGACCACGAAATAATGAGGGTCCTCTTTCCTTGCCATTCACCTTCTTGAGGATTTGATTTTCTTGCGTCGTGAATCCATCCTCATCCAATTCTTCCTCTAGACCTCGTCATTCAAGTCATACCTACACATATGGCTATAAGGGAGGTTATAGTCCATGTATTGTTGGTACACAATGACATCCAAGTCACCAATGGGATTGTAATGAATCTCTTCTTCTTTCGCATAAGCATCATCTCGAGCAATAGCATGATCATCGATCAATAAGAGAGATAACATCATCGTTAACATGAGCAATAGAATCACCATGAACTACTATGGCTCTATAATTGATCTCCTCTTCATTTGGATGGCTACTTTGTGGTTGGCTAGAAGAATTGTGGACATGCACCTCGACACTACCATCATGTATTGGGGAGGACACATTCTGATTCAAATAGAGTTGTAGACGAGGAACTTCAACCTTTGCGGCAAAATAATTCACGTAACTTGTCTTTTGATCCCTCAACTTTATCCTTGTACACATTCCAATGCAATTTGGAGGTGATGGGGATACTCTTTAATAGATACTTTGCTCCCACTCCAACATCATACCTCCGAATAAGCTTCACCTCATCACTTGGGTTAATCCAATTTAAGATCCTTCTCACTTTCACTACAACATCATAATAGCTTGGCTTGTGTCAAAAACTATGGGGTCCTCCCCTTCATCGGCATTTCCATTCATAAATGTCTACTTGTCCAAGTAATGCACATTAACGAGTCTATCCATCTAAGAACAATGGAGAAAATCAAGGCATCCATGGGGCGGCCAATTCATATGGATGAACTATATACAATATGCATACTATGAATCAAGGAACTTGTATGCATTGCATTCAAACAACAAGACAAACATGGTCGAACTAAATCCATAGCCTTAATCATAGGCTTAACCCAAACCCAAACCCTAACCCTTCCCTAACGAAACCACTAACCCTTGCATAAGTTCTTGCTACCCACAACATTGTTAGGCACACAATACATAGGCAAAGCACAAACATAGCCATTAATGCACAACAACAAGATCAAGAATTAGGGTTTGCAACAATGTGAGCAATGCAACCAAAATAGGTGATTCTGATCAACCAAAAGAAGGGGAGTGGGAGAGGTAGCTTGGGTAATGCAAATGCTCTAGATCCACCGGACAAATCTCTAGCAATGGCGAGAGGTTTAGTTGGTGCTTTGGTGGGGGAGAGGGGGAAGAGGATGAGCTCAGGGGAAGAAGGAAATTGGTGGTGAATTGGTGGGTGGGGGCACACCCATTCAACCCAACACCTTATCTAGTACACACACCTACTGTCGGGGTGCTTGGCAGTACGCTCGAGCACCCTACCGCCTGGGTCCTGGTCGGTAGGCCCCTTTGCCATGTCAGTTGTGTAACACGGAAGGCAGTGGCCCATCGTTAACCTATCGTCTGAGAGTGTGGTGGTAGGATGTGAAAAATGGTCAAACCCAGATTTTTTTGCAAATGGGGTCAGATCCAGCCACGGTTTGGCAAAAGGGTCAAAACACTAAATTTTTCCTGCTTTGGCTGCCGTCCTGGATAAAGCTAGGATGGCAGGTCACTGATAGTTCTCTGTCGTATCTACTTTTCCAAACAGTTTTTCTCTTGTTTTGGACTCTAATTTGCATGATTTGAATGAAACTAACACAGAGCGACGTAGTTTTCAGCAGAATTGCCATGGTGTTGTTTTTGTGCAGAAATCAAAGTTCTTGGGTTGACCTAAAAATTTACGTAGATTTTTTGTGGAATATATAAGAAGTACCAGCAGAAAGAATTACTAGAGGGGGTCCACCCATGGGCCACAAGCCTAGGGGGCGCCCCCCCAGGGCACACCCTATGAGCTTGTGGGCCCCCTGGATCTCCGGCAACCCTAACTCCAACTCCATATATATACCTATTCACCAAGAAAAAAATAGAGATAAGGATTCATCACGTTTTACGATACGAAGCCGCCGCCACCTCATGTTCATCATCAGGGGGCTGATCTGGCATCCGTTTGGGGCTCCGGACGGCCCGTCGCCATCGTCATCACCAACCCTTCTACACCGCCAATTTCATGATGCTCATCGCTGGGAGTTAGTAATTCCTTCGTATGCTTGCTGGATGGTGGTGGTGTTGGATGAGATTTATCATGTAATTGAGTTAGTTTTGTTAGGGCTTGATCCCTAGTATCCACTATGCTCTGAGATTGATGTTACTATGACTTTGCTATGCTTAATGCTTGTCACTAAGGCCCGAGTGCCATGATTTCAGATCTGGACTTAATATGTTGTCATGAATATATGTGTGTTCTTGATCCTATCTTGCAAGTTATATGCACCTATTACATGCTATGATCCGCATACCCCAAAGTGACAATAATTGGGATTCTTTCCGGTGATTACCGTAGTTTGAGGAGTTCATATATTAACTAAATGCTAATGCTTTGTTCCAGCTCTCTATTAAAAGGAAGCCTTAATATAACTTTGTTTTCTTATGGACCCCTGCCACGTGAGGGTAGGACAAAAGATGTCATGCAAGTTCTTTTCATAAGCATGTATGACTATATATGGAATACATGCCTACATTACATTGATGCATTGGAGCTAGTTCTATGTCGCCCTTGGTTATAAATGCTACATGATGTATATCATCCAGTGCAATTATCCATGACTGATCCAATTCTTGCACTTTTCATATATTGATCTTTGCTAAGTTACTTTTGTCATTGCTACTGTTACAATCACTACAAAACTGCTACTGGTTCTCCTACTGTTACCGCTACTATCAAACTATCATACTACTTTGCTATACATCACCTTGCTGTGGATATTAAGTCTTTCAGGTGTGGTTGAATTGACAACTCAACTGCTAATACTCATATTCTTTGGCTCCCCTTGTGTCAAATCAATAAATTTGGGTTGAATACTCTAGCCTTGAAAACTGTTGCGATCCCCTATACTTGTGGGTTGTCACTTCCTTTTTCTGGTGCCATTTCCAGGGAGCATAGATATATTTGCTGAGTCACTTGGTATTTATATCAGTTGATCACTATGAAGAATCTTAAGGATGATAGACCCAAGATTGTTACCTTTAAGACGAGGGGAGGTAAGGAACTGTTATGTAGCTCTGCACTTGATTCACCTTTTGTTTCGAGTAAGCTTGCAATACCACCACCTGCTATTAGTCCTGATATGTCGCAAGTAACTGATTATGCTACTTCTACTATGAATGATGTTATTGATGATGCTAGTACTTTGCTTGATGATAATGTGCCACTGGGTGAATTGCTTGATGAACAACTTGCTAAAGCTAAAGAATATGAGAATGTTGAAACTGATGAAATTATTGAAACTGGAAATTATGAAACACCTATTAGACCTACATGTCCTAGATATGAATTTCCTGATATACCTGAGGGTTATTTTATGGATAGAGAGGCAGCTAGTTATTTTCTTTCTTGTAAGGATAGAGATGATCTTAACAAATAGCTATGCAAGTTGAAAGAAAAATCTTTGAATGCTCGAATGAAATATGATCCCAAGGTTGCTAATTCACCTATCTTTATTACAGATAAGGATTATGAATTCTCTGTCGATCTTGAGTTACTTATTTTGGTTGAATCTGGTCCTTTCCATGGCTATGAAACTGAAACCATTGTGGCACATCTTACTAAATTAAATGATATAGCCACCCTATTGGCCCATGAGGAAAAAATTAGCTACTATTATATTCTTAAGTTGTTTCCTTTCTCTTTAAAAGGTGATGCTAAGATACAGTTTAATTCTCTTTCTCCTGGTCGTGTGTGTAGTCCCGAGGATATGATTTATTACTTCTCTGAAAAATATTTTCCTGCTCATAAGAAACAAGCTGCCTTATAGGAAATATTTAACTTTGTGCAAATTGGACAAGATAATCTCCCTCGTGCTTGGAGGAGGCTTTTCCAATTACTTAATGCTTTGCCTGATCATCCCCTCAAGAAAAAATGAAATACTAATGTTGAGTCCATGGATTATACACGCTCTCATCCTTCCACATTATTAGCCACTCTAGTACCGCGTAACTTTCGCCGGTGCATCCAACCACCTTATACCCTTCCTCAAAACAGCCACCATACCTACCTATTTTGGCATTTCCATAGCCATTCCGAGATATATTGCCATGTAACTCCACCGTTCTGTTTATTAAGACACGCGCCATCATTGTCACACTCCTTTGCATGACCATGTAGTTGACATAGTATTTTTGGCAAAGCCACCGTTCATATTTTTATACATGTCACTCTTTATAATTGCACATCCCGGTACACCGCCGGAGGCATCCATATAGAGTCATCTCTTTATTCTAGTATCGAGTTGTAATTTTGACTTGTAAGTAAAAAGGCCAAAAGGTGCCAAATAAAAAGGCCATCTCATTATTAGAACATTGTCCCATGTGAGGTTATAAAAAAGGCCAAAAGGTGCCAAATAAAAAATAGGCCAAATGAGTCTCCAAAAAAGAGAGAAAAAGAGACTCCAAAAAAATGAGGAGTCTTCAAAAAAATGAGAGAAAGAGAGAGAAGGGACAATGTTACTATCCTTTCCACACTTGTGCTTCAATGTAGCACCATTTCTTCATGATAGAGAGTCTCCTATTTGGTCAATTTCATATATTACTAGTGGGAATTTTTCGTTATAGAACTTGGCTTGTATATTCCAACGATGGGCTTCCTCAAATGCCCTAGGTCTTCATGAGCAAGCAAGTTGATGCACACCCACTAGTTTTTTTTTTGAGCTTTCATACACTCATAGCTCTAGTGTATCCGTTCCATGGCAATCCCTACTCACTCACAATGATATCAATTGATGGACATCTCCATAGTCCATTGATTTCCCTAGTTGATGTGAGACTTTCTCCCCACTTTTGTCTATGACCACCTTCTATTCCACCCATATTGCTATGTCCATATCTCATGGTCATATATTGCGTGAAGAGTTGAAAAGGTTTGAAAAAGTAAAGTATGAAAACAACTGCTTGGCCGACACCGGGATGGGCATCAGGGGTACCTTGTGTTAATAAAAGGGAGCACAACAAGACTATATGATTTTGTAGAGATAACTTTCTTTAGCCATGTTATTTTTTAACTTTCATAATTTGCTTTTTAGTATGCTTGAAGTATTATTGTTTTGATATTTATAAACTCTTGTTTTGAATCTTATGGATCTGAATATTCATGCCACAATAAAGAAAATTTACATTGATAAATATGTTAGGTAGCATTCCACATCAAAAATTCTGTTTTTATCATTTACCTACTCGAGGACGAGCAGGAATTAAGCTTGGGGATACTTGATACGTCTCCAACGTATCTATAATTTTTGATTGTTCCATGCTATTATATTATCTATCTTGGATGTTTTATAAGCATTTTCATGCAAATTATATGATTTTTGGGACTGACCTATTAACCTAGAGCCCAGTGTCAGTTTATGTTTTTCCTAGTTTTTGAGTTTCACAGAAAAGGAATATCAAACAGAGTCTAATTGACCTGAAAATTTACTGTGATTTTTTATGGACCAGAAAAAGCCCCCGAAGCAAAAGAGTTGGGCCAGAAGAGCCACAAGTCATCCAAAAGGGTGGGGGCGCGCCTACCCCCTATGGCGCGCCCCCTGCTACCTCTTGAGCTTGCGTTGTTTTTCCCTTGAAGAGGAAAGAGTGATGCGACACAGTAGCGTAAGTATTTCCCTCAATTTTTGAGAACCAATGAATCAATATAGTTGGAGACTACACGCGAGTCCCTCGTACCTACACAAACACATAAGAACCTTGAAACTAATGCGATAAAGGGGTTGTCAATCCCTTCTCGGCCACTTGCAAAAGTGAGATTTGATAGAGATAATAAGATAAATATTTTTGGTATTTTTGGTATATAGATTGAAAGTAAAGATTGCAAACTAAAAGTAAAGTAAAGACAAATAGTTGATGGAAAATTTATATGATGGAAGATAGGCCCGGGGGCCATTGGATTCACTAGTGGCTTCTCTCAAGATAGCATACTTCTACGGTGGGTAAACAAATTACTGTCGAGCAATTGATAGAAAAGCGCATAGTTATGAGAATATCTAGGCATGATCATTGCATATAGGCATCATGTCCGTGACAAGTAGACCGAAAAGATTCTGCATCTACTACTATTACCCCACACATCGACCGCTATCCAGCATGCATCTAGAGTATTAAGTTCATAAGAACAGAGTAACACTTTAAGCAAGATGACATGATGTAGAGGCATAAACTCATGCGATATGATATAAACCCCATCTTTTTATCCTCAATGGCAACAATACAATATGTGCCTTGCTGCCCCTGCTATCACTGGGAAAGGACACCGCAAAATTGAACCCAAAGCTAAGCACTTCTCCCATTGCAAGAAAGATCAATCTAGTAGGCCAAACCAAACTGATAATTCGAAGAGACTTGCTAAGATATTTAAATCATGCATAAAAGATTTCAGAGAAGAATCAAATATTGTTCATAGATAATCTTGATCATAAACCCACAATTCATCGGATCATGACAAACACACCGCAAAAAGAATTACATCGAATAGATCTCCAAGAAGATCGAGGAGAACTTTGTATTGATATTCGAAGAGAGAGAAGAAGCCATCTAGCTAATAACTACGGACCCGAAGGTCTGTGGTAAACTAGTCACAACTCATCGGAGAGGCTATGGTGTTGATGTAGAAGCCCTCCGTGATTGGTTCCCCCTGTGGTGGAGCTCCGGAACAGGCCCCAAGATGGGATCTCATGGGTACAGAAGGTTGCAGCGGTGGAATTAGGTTTTCTGGTGCTCTCGGATGTTTTCAGGGTACATGGATATATATAGGAGGAAGGACCATGTTGGTGGAGCTACGGGGGGGCACGTGTAATTCCCAGTATGTGAATATGTCTCCCACGTGTCGAGGCACGACTTAAAGACATAATCACATACTAGAATGATCTCAAGTATGGTATCTTTGCAAAACTCATGTAAAAGTAGGGATGAAAGTGTAAAATAGAAGTTGGCTTACACTCGCCACGTCACACAATGAAATACAATAACATACATCAACCGAATAACATCAAGGTCCGACTACGGACGAAATCCAAATGAAAGATACCATAAATAAAGCAACACAAGGTCCCGATCATCCTAGTAAGAGCCCTACTGATCCTCGGGATAAGACACGTAGTAACGTCCACGCTCTTCATCGAACTCCCAATACAACTTTGAACCACCACCTGTGTAGTTCTCTACGGTACCTGCATCTGGTGTTGTGTAGAATCTGTGAGCCACAAAGGACTCAGCAATCCCTTTCCCGGGTAGCAATACTATCAAAGCCTTAAGATGTGGAAAAGGCTTAAAACAAGGTTGCAGAACAACTAGCACTAACTTACAGGTTTAGAGTGAGGAGAGAACAAGTGCCAACGATCGTCAAAGTGATCACGAAGTTATCCTAACTACTCACGGCCAAACATAACCCCACCGTGTTCACTTCCCGAACCCCGTCAGAAAGAGACCATCACGGTTACTCACATTGGTAGTGTATTATGAACATGGTGTCAAGTTATCTACAGCCAGATATTAAAAAATTCCCATCTGCCACATAACCGCGGGCACGGCTTTTGAAAGATCAAACCCTGCAGGGGTGTCCCTACTTAGCCCATCACAAGCTCACGATTTACGGAGTCGCAACTCCAAGGTGGAAAGACCCGAGTATTCTCGGAATCCTGTGCTCAAGATATTCCGACAAATCCAGCAAGACCTCCCGGCGTGCTGACACCCTGATAGTAGCCGCGCGTATCTCGTCTCAGGCCACGACCGGATGAGTCATTCTATAGGTGTATACCAGCCCTTGAGTTTCCTCGAGGTGGCCCCACAGTCTGCTCAGTTTGGACCAACACTCATGAGGAGCACTGGCCCAAGGTTGTTAATTAAGAACTCGGGTTTGCAACGCCCTATGCAAGTTTTAGTTATTAGGCAAATGTGAAACCATCTTTGGGCCTTGCTGGAAAAGCTTTAGCGCTAAGCGAGTTATCGAGGGGGGCCCATAAACCCCAACCGTGTTAGGGACGCAAAATCAAGGAACATAACACCGGTTTAACGGATCCTAGGGTGGCATGAGCCGAACAAACCAACAAGCAAGAGGCTTAGCCTTCCATCCATTACCAATACATAGATGATTTAGTTTAACAAATTATATATTGTGATATCCCAATAATAACTTCATCATGAAGCAAGAATCTTCAAGTCTTCACCTACAACTAAGAACGCTATAAGAGGGGCTGAGCGATGCTTACGTAGCCAAACAACGGTTTAATAGGTGGGTGGTTAGAGTGTTTCATGGCAACAATAGGAGGGATGACAAACAGACATAGGCATCGAGAGAATATCTAAAGAGCGAGACATCTCGCATAGGAAAAGATAGTAGTGTTATCTGGGTATGGTCATATTGCCTGTTGATTCCACGGAGGGGTCGTAACCTTGCTCCTCAAACTCAGCCTCAGTAGGAACCTCGTACTTCGAATCGTCACCGGGCTCTAACCAACACAACAAGCAACACAGGAACAATAATCAATCAACATGCAATGCTCAACCACATGATGCATGATCATGATGAACAAGGGCAAGAGTAAATATGATGCATGGCCTAGGGTCACAAAAGTGCAATAACATCATAGTCAAACAAGATCACTCACATGAAAGAAAGTAAGGAAAAGAACAATTAACAAGTTTCTGTAGGTTGTTCAAACAAGCATCCAACAAGTTTTTAAAGGAGTTGGTTAACATGGCAAAGGTGCAACTAAGATCACAGCAACATGCTAGCACATTTAAATGGGCTGGAAATACCAAACAACATTTTCTAGAAACTCCCATATTAATTAATTGCATTTGGGACAGATCTGAAAAACTTCTATTATAAAGTTGTTAAACATGCTAAACAGCAGCACCAAAATATTCTACACATTTTTCCACCCCAAATGCATATAAAGTTTGTTAAATTTGGAGTTGTAGATATTTAGCTATGTATTTCCAAGTTTTAGCATATTTAAAACAAGAATAAATTCAAACAACATTTTAAATGTTTTGAAACATGGCAACAAACAACATATTCATAATCAACCTGACATTCTAAGCACTTTTCATATACAACTTATTTCCATCCGATGAATATATCAACAGATATTAATTAAACAAAGAAAATGCAGAAAAAGAAAAAGAAAAAGAAAAAGAGAAAAGAAAACAGGCGCAGGGGTCAATGTTGACCCACGCCTGCGCTAGCGAGAGCCACCGACAAGGGGGCGCAGCTGTGCTGAGGTGGCACTAGCGGGTGCGCAAGTGGGTGGAAGTGCATAGTGAGGATGACAGGTGGGGCATGCCTGTCATCCTCTCAAGAAAAACAAAAAGGGGGGCGAATAACCACTACCCCGCACGGATTCGAACCCACGACCCCCTGCATATCTGACGGAACACAAGCCACTGTGCTAGCGATTGATTCTTGACAGAATACAGATGCGAAACCTGAAGACATAACTGAAGATACAGAAGCAGGGGAAAACCAGGGCTCATCGGAGCTGCTCCGGCAACCAAAAGAGACGACAGAGGTGTGCGGAGTGCTCCTGGAGGAGTTCCGCGTCCATTCGACGCACCTGCGGCACCTAGCAAGCACTACATCACCGGCGACGAGCACACGACAGAGAGGCGGCGGCGGACAGCTACGCGACGATGCAACGGCCTCGGCAGAGCGGCGACTACTCTGGCAGAATCTACGCGACGAGCTGAAGCGAACGAGCAGCGATAGATGACCTACGGTGGTTAGGACACTCGCCGGAGACGAGGCCCGACGGCGACGAGCTCGGGCGCTCGATGAACTCGGAGCTAGAGGGTGCTAAGGAGGGGGGAAAAGGGCACGAGGAGGTGGAGGCGCTCACCACGAACACGGAGGTGTGTTCGGATGGCCCGGAGGTGGTCGGAGTTGACGGCGACGAGGCTCAAACGGCTGCGGGCGCCGGAGTGGAAGAAGAGGAAGAAGACGTTGGCAGCGAGGCGATCGGCTTCGCGTAGAGGACGTAGTCGACGTTGGGGAAGCAACTGGACACGATTGGTGAGGCCGAGGTTGACGGAAGGCACGCCGGCGACGAGATGGCGCTCCCAGATGCGTGCGGGACTGCTCTGGATTGGCGGATCTGGTGGATCTTGGCTCTTCAGGCGGCGGGAGGAGGAAGAGGAACCCTAGGGAAAGGGGGTGGACATGTTGCGGGTTTAAAAGGAGGGCTAAGATCACGAGACCTCGACGTCCGTGATCACGGCGAGACGGCGAGCGTGCGCTCTGGCTTAGCAGCGTGTGATGGAGGTAGATGGCGATGCGGGGATGTGAGGCTGACGCGTGGGGCCAGGGGAAAAATGAACGGCGCAACGGCGCGCAGCGCTGGCTGGCTGGGACACTGCGGAAGAGAAGAGATGGGTCGTGCAGGCTGCTGTGGAGAAGGACTGGGCCTGGGGGAAGGAGGAAGAGGAGGCCCAGGCCACTGCTGCTCTGCTGATTCTTTTCTTTTTCCATTTATCTTCAGACAGAAAAGAAAAAGAAAAGCACGGGCTTAAAGGAAAAGACTTAGGAGAAAAAGAAAATATCCCCATGCTCCTTGATTTATGCCCTATTTAATAAAATTGGTTTGGACATTTTTAGAGGCAGAAAAATAAAAGGAGTTTGAATATGCTTCAAAATATTGTCATTTTTGAACCCAACCAAATCAATTACTACAAGGCTGAATTTTGGCAAAGAGGGTGTAGACATGGTGCAAGGTTTTTAGGAAAAGAAAGAACATTAAAGGACTTGGCTAGGTGACTTGCAAAATAGAGTAAAGAAAGGAAAGAAAAGAAAAAGGAAGAACAATAAGAGGGAAACAAAGGAGGGGTCTAGGGTTTAGTAAGCCAAGGCTAGAACCACACTCACATACATCACAAGGTGCCTCACATACACACATCAACAAGAAGTAAACTAAGATGCCATGATGATGAAAGCAATGCATGGATGCAAAATAAAATAAATGACAAGGCAATGCAAAAATAAAATGAGCTCCAATGACAAGAACCCCCAAGGATAAGGACAAGGATCAAAATGAGAATGCTTTATTGCCATTGTAGGAAAGTATCACATATGGGGTGTTACAAACTCTCCTATACTACAAAAAGATCTCGTTCCGAGATCTAGGACTGGAAGAAGGAAGGATACTCGAAACGAAGGTGATCTTCTCGTTCCCATGTAGCTTCTCGGTCGGTATTGTGGGACCACTTCACTTTCAAGAACTCGATGGACTTGTTGCGGGTTTTGCGCTCAATTTCTTCAAGAATAGCATTAGGGTTCTCACGATAAGACAAGTCTTGTTGAAGATCAATCTCCTCGAACAGAATGGTGCATTCAGGTGTCTTGAAGCACTTGCGGAGTTGAGACACGTGAAACACATCATGAGCATTTGCAAAGTTGGAGGGAAGCTCGAGTTGGAGTTCATCCTTCAGACCCCCACGGAACTGATAAATCTTGCTCTTGGCATCTGGGATGTCTTGCTTGGCATAACGAGCAAGATTCTGGAACTTGACATTGTATTGATAGATGAACATGGTGCCTTGCTTTAGGTTGTGGAATTGCTCACGCATGCCTTCAATGACACTGGTTGGAATGTGGTGAGAGCGGAAATCCTTGGAGAAGTCAGTCCACGAGATCTCATGTCCACCTCTGGAATCTTTGAACTGTTGCCACCATTCAGCAGCTTGATCTTTGAGTTGGAAAGTGGCAAACTTGACATAATCCTCAGGTCTCACGTTACTGCATTCAAAGTGCTTTTTGATGTCTGTGATCCAGTCTTCAGCATCCAGCGGATCCACACAATAACTGAACGACTTTGGTGTCACATCCCTAGCTCCTGTCTGCCTAGTGCTAGGTTGGCTGTGCATCATGTTTAAAATTTTGTTAACTTGAAATGGGGATTGTTCAAACCCTAGCACTACAAATTCCAAATAGGTCCAGTCAAACCAAAATGCATTCAATGTTTCCAAAATGTTCCTAATATTTGTTGGATATTTTTGGCAAGGCTTTTGTAGCAAACCAAAAATAATGGACATTTCTGTGGAATATCTTGGGCATGGAATTTAATTTATTATTGTATTTGAATTTGGAACTATATTCATAATATATAGAATATATTATCAAATAACTTTGAAATATTTTATGTGCTTTTGGAAAAGTCCATCTAGCAACATAAATTTGTTCAGAGGAGTTTTTGGCATTGTTTAAATTTCAAAACAGTGGCAAAAGAAAATAAAACAAAGAAAGAAAAATAGAAAACAAAAACTAAAATAGAAACAGAGAGAGAGAGGAAACTAACCTGGGCTTACCTCACCTAGCCTTCTCCTGTAGCAGCCCGGCCCAGCTCCTGAGCCGGCCCAGCCCACCAGGCCTCCCCACCGTCTTCAACCTCTGCCAGTAGGCAGAGGCGTGTCGACGTGTGCGCGCCCGAGCTCCACCTCCTGCTTC
The DNA here is from genome assembly GCA_902687465.1 of Secale cereale. Lineage (NCBI taxonomy): Eukaryota > Viridiplantae > Streptophyta > Magnoliopsida > Poales > Poaceae > Secale > Secale cereale. Next base: position 300,548,489 of record LR738712.1, read on the forward strand.
GCGCTGGAGGCCGCCCCTTCGCCCTGATCTGCGCCGCTGGAGACGCCTCGAGCCCCCCTAGCCTTTCCCCTCACTCTCTGCCTTCTCCCTCGTCCTTTCTCTCGCAACCACCGAACACCATCGCCGCCGCGCTCGCTGCCACCGCGGCCAGAGCCACCGCCTCGCCCTTCTAGCATGCCCACGAGGTTCGCCTCGTCCCTCTCTTCCTCCTCGCCAAGCCGCCCGACGCCGGAAGCCCCGAAACGCCGTCGTCTTCGTCTTCTTCAACCTTCGGCCGCCGTCGACCGTGCCGTCGATTCGCTACGTCCGGCGCCTCCCCGAGCCTCCTGAGACCCCCGTCGACCCCGCTGTGAGCTCCTCCGCCGTTTCCCACTATCCCCGTGGCCTGTAGCTCACCGTAGCCGTCGCCCCCTTCCTTACCGTCGCCGGCCGCCGCTGAGCTTGTCGCCGTTGTAGCCACAGACGCGCAAGCCCGGAACTGAGCGGGTCACCGTGCTCACCGAGCCCCCAGGAGCCCGTAGCACCACTTAGCTCACCTTCCCGTGCTTTGTAGCTCCTACCCCATCGGTGTCCGAACTCCGGCGCCGCTGCGAGCTCGTTCCCGACGAGCTCCGGCCACCCCAGCTCCTCCCACTTGCGTGGATGGATGCGGGACAGCACGGGCTCCCTTCTGGTGCCCTTAGCGTGCCTAGCCGCAGCCTACAACGCCGCCCCGATCAACTCCGGCGAGCCTCCGCCGCTATTTTGGTCGCCGGCGTTAAGCCGCCGACGTGGCTCACCTAGTTCGCTCTAATTACCCCACTAATCACCCTCACAGCCACTGACAGTGGGCCCTAGCCCTGGTCAAACCTCAGTCAGCACTGGTTTTGACCGGAATTAGCCCATGTGTCACTGACGTGTCGACCCCACACGTCAGGTTTGACCCTGGCCGGTCCGTTGACCTGCTGACCTCATCCTGACGCAGTGCTGACGCAATAAAGCCTTTCTGGAATTTAAATAATTTAGAAAAGGTTTAGAAATTCCAGAAAATGCTTTAAACTTCTAAAATTCATATAAAATCAACCGTAGCTCAGATGAAAATAATTTATATATGAAAATTGATCAGAAAAATCCAAGGAATCTGTTTATGGCATTTTCATGCATGTTTGAATAACTTACAGCCACTGTTTAGGACAATTTGAATAAATGGCATTTAAATAATCACATATGAACTTTGAATTTGAACCTCTGGTTCAAACCAACTTCATTTAATTGTGTTGCTAGTTGCATTAGCTCAATCAACAGCATATTGCCATGTCATGATCATGCATCATATTGTCGCATTGCATTGATTGTGTTCTCTCTTGTTTGCCGGTGCTTGTCCCCTTTCAGTAGACGTGTTCCGACAATGTGATCGATGACACCGATGAAGACTCAATGTTATCTTCAGAAGTGCCAGGCAAGCAAAACCCCGTTGAGCATTCCGATACAATCCTACTCTCTCGCTCTTGCTCTCTCTTAATGCATTAGGACAACAACGCTTCAACTGTTACCTGCTGCGGTAGTTGAACCCCTTTCCACTGCATGACCTGTCATTGCCACAGTAAATAGTTGAAACCCACTAGTATGAGTAGGAGTTGTTTGAGCCATGTTGTGCCTACTCATTCATGCTTTCTGGTTATGCCTGCTATTGCTTAGAGTTGGGTCAGGTCTGATTCATCGGGGATGAATTGGAATGGTGATGAACATGTCCTAATGTGTGTGAGCTAAGTGTGTGAACATGATTTGGTAAAGGTAGCGATGAGAGGCCATGTAGGAGTACATGGTGGGTTGTCTCATTGCAGCCGTCCTCAGGAACTGAGTTCTGTGTTGGTTGATCCATGACCAGTTACTACCATGCATTGGGCCCGAAACCAATGGAACCTCTCGACTTATTAATCAACATGATCTCTGTCCAGGAGTTGCAACTAGTTTCTGGTGTTTGTAGTTTACTGGAGGTCGTGCGCAGCGCTGACCCTCGGGGTGGGCTGTGACGCGGCAGGTACATGGCACGGTGTACCGATTGCCCATTTGGTGATGCGGGAACCCTGTACACATCGTTTGGGGCCGTGAGCGACACCCCGGCCGGATCTCCCCACGGATGGAACCCAAATAGGCAATAAACCTGGATGAGAGACTTGTGTGGTTAGTCAGGTCGTGGCCGACACCCTCGCTGGGCCTCCGCTTGAAGGTTGACGAGTACATGTAGTGTAAACGGCGGTAAGTGGTGAGAGCGTGTGTGAAGAAGTACACCCCTGCAGGGTTATATATATAATCTATTCGAGTAGCCGTGTCCGCGGAAATGGACTTCTGGGTTACCTCTACAATTCATAGACAAGTGAAAGTGGATACTCTAAAATGCGCAAGATAAGCGTGAGTGCTATGGATGGCCTTCTCGTAGGGAGACGGGAGCGGATCCATAGTGGTGTATTGATTGGTGAATATGTGGACTCGTGTGCGCCACCTCAAAAGAGTTACTTGCAGTCGTAGTTCAGGATAGCCACCGAGTCAAAGCTGGCTTGCTGCAGTCAAACTCCACCACGCCTTTGTTGTTACTGATGCATATGTAGCTAGTTCTGATGTAAGTCTTGCTGAGTACCTTTGTACTCACGTTTGCTTAATTTATGTTTTGCAGAGAGACTTCAGTCTCGCTAGTGGTTCCGCGTGGACTTCGACGTTTAGCTTGTTACTCAGCTACGGTCTTGTACCCTTGTAGGATCTTGTAGATAGTCAGGCATCTCAGCCTTTTTCATTTGTAGTTGTCTGTACTCAGACATGTTACGCTTCCGTTGCCTGTATGCTCTGTATGTTGGGTCATGTGACCTCTGATTGTAATAAATGCTATGATGGCTCTTCTGGGCCTTTATCTATATGAGTTGTTGAGTTATGTTGTGATGCCATGTTGTACAGCACATACTTGCATGTTATGCGTACGTGTAATGTGTATTGCTATTTGTGGGATCCGACACCTAGTTGTTTACCTTTGGTAGCCTATCTTAAGGGAAATGTCTCCTAGTGCTTCCACCGAGCCTTGGTAGCTCGCTACTGCTCCGGAACACTTAGGCTGGCCGGCATGTGTCCTTCTTCGTTCCTGTGTCTGTCCCTTAGGGGAAATGTCACGTGTTGTTCCTTTAAGTCCTTGTAGCTTGCTACGACTTGGGTTCATACGTTGATGACCGACACGTTCGTTGCTGGGTCATGTATGCCTGTCTCTGTAATTTAGTGCCACTTTTGGTTTATAACTGGTCATGTCGGCCCGGGTTCTCTGTCATATGGATGCTAGCGACACTATCATATACATGTGCCAAAATGCGCAAACGGTCCCGGGCCAGGTAAGGTGGCACCCGTGGGGATACCGTGCGTGAGGCCGCAAAGTGATATGGTGTGTTACAGGCTAGACCTATGTGACTTAGGATCGGGGTCCTGACAGCTTTGGTATCAGAGCCTGACTGCCTGTAGGATTAGCAAGCCAAACTGGTCGAAGTCGTGTCTAGAAACTCTTTAGTTATGTAAGGGAATTGTTTGTGGAAGGGAACGTAAGGCTCTTTTTACTCCTTTGCCCTATGACCTTCTGATCTAAATCACCTTCTTCTTTCTACGGGGATTAAGAACTAGGATTCTCATTCTATTTATCAGGATCACGTTATTGTGGATTCACCTCTCAGTTCAGTTTATTCTACTTCTGTGTGTTCAATTGTTGATCTCAGAACCTTGACATTATGATGTTGAGTGGTTATACTATCTTGTGCACGGATCTCAAATGTATTTTCGAGCATTTACAGCCGTTATGCTGTCCGAGTCATCCCAGGTCTCTAAACAATCTGATGCATTTGCAAATCATTCCTACCTGTTCTTAATGTCCTTTTAGGCCAGATTAACCACACTAGACGGTGAGTTGTGGTACTCTGTTACCTAGACACATATGTTGGAGTTATTATTATGGCCCTAAGTATCTTAGAAGATCACCCAGTAATGCAGCAATACTTTGTATCCTCAGCGTGATGGTTCTGGCCGTCATTCTCAAAAGCATCCCGTGATGCCATTTAGTTGGTAGGCATTCTATTCCTGGGTTCTTGAACCCAAGATTCTTTCTACCTACTTCATGTTGGTAGTATTTGCTCGTCCCTTTAGGATATTAGTAACCTTGTGATAGTCCTCAAGGTTTGTGGTATATCCTTCTTCCAAATACCATGAACCATCATGGCAGAAGTTCTTCTGAACCAAAAGATCACAACCAAAGTGCTCCTGAGTAGTACTCCATTCATATGTGACTCTGCCAATTCTACTTTCTGCATGGGTTATCCGGAAGAAATATGTTGAACTTGTTCGACATGTTAATCTATGCATCCACAACTCAGAAAGATATATGTTCCTTTGAGTTGTCCCCTTTTAGTTGTATTATGACCCTCGTCTATCAGTTGATAGTCAAGAGTAGTTGTGCACTCGTGTTCATCGATGCCTTTTACTCTTGTGGTCCATCAAGCCATTCTATTCCGGAATGACTAGGAGAAACAAACTCCAGTACCTTATCCATATCCAGGATTGGGTCAAAGAAGTTGTACTTCGCAGATGAAGAATGCTAATGTAGCTTCTAAACTGTTCTGTCCTGGAGTATTACCATTTTTATGTCAAGAATGTCATGAGAATTGCACTATCTCTTATGAACTCTTGATGCAGTGATACTTCTCACCATTATCGTCCATTCCTCAGTCTCCGTGTTGTTGTAACCGGAATACTGACAAGTGAAATGTGATGTGTGAAATCAATACTCCTAGCAACTCCGTTGCTTGGTAGCTAAAGGACAACAATCTCATTCTTAGCGTGTTGACTATTGAATCACCATTCTAAGATTGATCGTGCTACCTAGTCCACTTTCTTGGTGCACTCCTTGATTGATGAGTTAGGATTTTGTTAAGTCCTTGCTCATTTGATCATATCGTCTCGCCCTGAAAAGCAAGATTGATCTCGAGCTTAGTAACATATCGGTGGTTCATGATTTCCGAACATCTTCTCGGAAGTATTACCAGGTTGTTCCCTGACCGCTATGTTGAGCTCATGATCAAGTTGGTTTCTTGTAAGCAATCCTTCTCCAGGAATCTGTATTGCATACCCTTGAGCTAGTTGGTTAAGCTAAACGAAAACTTGGAGAGTTGTAAGATAAAAGCTTGCCTGACTTAGTTCCTTTCAAGGGGTATGTTTGCGTGTGTTGAAGATAGATGACATCTTCATCAATTGGTCCCTGTGATCAGTTGTTGGCCCTATTGTCGTATCAAAACTTTGATTTGAGTATGGGCTATCATCAAATCAAATCAGAACCAACGATGTTCATAATGTTGTCTTACTCGGGGATGATTCCTCGAGCCTACACCATTATATCCCCTTGGTCTGACCAATGCTACCACCTTGTTCATATAAATTGTGGAATTCCATCTTCATGGATATCTCGATGACCCGTTGTTGAGCCCATCAACATCGTTTATCTTGACCACGATTCATGCCGAACATTTAAGCTAGTATTGGAAACTTTGTAAGCATTGCCTTCGTGTCCCGTTCATGAGGTATATGTTGGATGAGAGAAGAGATTTTCCCAAATTCATGTGTAATTGATGCAAGTTGTCACCGTGAGTTCGAGAAAGTTTGTTTTGCTTCCTGTGGAATCATCCCAAGTCAGTCATGCATACGTGCGAAGTATTCTATGGTTTGGAGATTTGCAACCTTCACTCTATATGTATCCCTAGCACACCAAGCCACTGATTGATTTGTTCAAAGAAAAGAAGTTCAAATGCTATTCCCGAAGGGCCCAGACGGACAAGCACAAGACTTCGCTATCTCCAATGATGATTCCCAATCTGAACTCGATAGTATTTTGTTATAAGACTACTATGTGGTCACGTTTGTCTGGGACAACGTGTTCACAGGTACGTAGCAGAACCAGCTCATGTTTTGGAGCTTGCTATCGTAGCTCACTCCCCGAGAATCTCGCAACGCCATCTCGTCGATTTGAGTTGTAAACTTTCATTTTTCCTTCTAGACTCGATGAGTCTGGAATATCCTGACACCAACCAGAACTGAATCTCAGGCAGATATGATGGTTGGTGCATTTCCCAAGAGCTATAATATTGGTCTCTCGATAACCGGTAAAGTGGATGTCGTGGCCAACACACCCAGCCGGAAGACCTATTGTTGTAGAATCTTGATTGAAGAGGTTGGCCACCTCCCCATAAGAACTTCGTAGGATTTACTCCCTAGTGGTTCTTTATGGATTCTTGTGCTTCCGAAGTCCGACCTTTACTTGATGTTCAAGATACCAAACATATCTATGAATGGTTTACGCTAACACATCAAGGAGAACATTAGAGGCGGAGTGCTAAATGTCTCTCGGTCGATTATCCAAATTCTGCTCCTGACACCGCTAAGGTGGAATCTGAGAAAGTGTTATCTTCCTTTGCATCTGCATCGTCCACCACTATTCATCATGGTAGTATGTTGTGTTGCCAGGATCCTTGACACGGATATTGGTAAAACCTTGATGATTATGGGAAGGCTCAAGTTTTTGAGAGCACGCACAAGCACTAGGTGTTATCCTCGGCACTAACCTGGATTGCTTCCAGTGTTCTTGATTATTTTATACACTCTCAAAGAGTAGATCTACTCTCTACTGTTGGGATTCTTCCTAGTTAGCAGGATCATTCCCTACATTTGCATTTTGTTCCCAGCTTGTACCACCATCATGCCAATTTCCCATGGGTTACCGTTCTCAATCACTGCTGTTCAGGATTATCTTCAAAAGTGGTTCTACCATAGGTTCCATCCATTTCAGATGATAAGAAAAATCATCCCTTGTGATGTCTTTAACAAGGTAGTCCACATCATCCATTCTGGCCGAGTATGTCATTCTTTAGGACACCGTCAAACGATCGATTGTGATTTGCCTCCGGCTGGTATAGAGAATTTAAATGATCTCTATATCAAAAGTAATTCTTTTTGCCACTTAAGGGAATAACTCTACGAGTCACCTTCTCCAAGGTGCCCCGTCTGGTGGTATCGATCACCATCTTCTTAGGTGTGGAATTATTGCCACTAGGTGAACCTTCATCTTTTGTTTCACTCCATCCCCCTGGAGGTGTACTCCGTGTCTCAGCTCAAGAGATGTTTCAACGTCTCACTCCATGGGTTGATCTTGAGTTGCTCGATCTTTTGCAAGATCAATGTTGTAGAGTTTCTCTCATCATCACCGTTTGGACGAAGATCTCGAAAGCAAGGAAGCCAGGATCAACATGAGGCAAGCAATCAACACTTATATAGAGGGCCCTTGGATCATGAAGATTGTGTTAGCTAGTGTCCCCTCTGATTTCTTACCCTACGTCCTGAATCTCGGGACGAGATTCTTGTTTTAGTGGGGGTGAGTTGTCACATCCCTAGCTCCCGTCTGCCTAGTGCTAGGTTGGCTGTGCATCATGTTTAAAATTTTGTTAACTTGAAATGGGGATTGTTCAAACCCTAGCACTTCAAATTCCAAATAGGTCCAGTGAGACCAAAATGCATTCAATGTTTCCAAAATGTTCCTAATATTTGTTGGATATTTTTGGCAAGGCTTTTGCAGCAAACCAAAAATAATGGACATTTCTGTGGAATATCTTGGGCATGGAATTTAATTTATTATTGTATTTGAATTTGGAACTATATTCATAATATATAGAATATATTATCAAATAACTTTGAAATATTTTATGTGCTTTTGGAAAAGTCCATCTAGCAACATAAATTTGTTCAGAGGAGTTTTTGGCATTGTTTGAAATTGTTTAAATTTCAAAACAGTGGCAAAAGAAAATAAAACAAAGAAAGAAAAATAGAAAACAGAAACTAAAATAGAAACAGAGAGAGAGAGAGGAAACTAACCTGGGCTTACCTCACCTAGCCTTCTCCTGTAGCAGCCCGGCCCAGCTCCTGAGCCGGCCCAGCCCACCAGGCCTCCCCACAGTCTTCAACCTCTGCCAGTAGGCAGAGGCGTGTCGACGCGCGCGCGCCCGATCTCCACCTCCTGCTTCGCGCTGGAGGCCACCCCTTCGCCCTGATCTGCGCCACTGGAGACGCCTCGAGCCCCCCTGGCCTTTCCCCTCACTCTCTGCCTTCTCCCTCGTCCTTTCTCTCGCAACCACCGAACACCATCGCCGCCGCGCTCGCTGCCACCGCGGCCAGAGCCACCACCTCGCCCTTCTAGCATGCCCACGAGGTTCGCCTCATCCCTCTCTTCCTCCTCGCCAAGCCGCCCGATGCCGGAAGCCCCGAAACGCCGTCGTCTTCGTCTTCTTCAACCTTCGGCCGCCGTCGACCTCGCCGTCGATTCGCTATGTCCGGCGCCTCCCCGAGCCTCCTGAGACCCCCGTCGACCCCGCTGTGAGCTCCTCCGCCGTTTCCCCCTGTCCCCGTGGCCTGTAGCTCACCGTAGCCGTCGCCCCCTTCCTTACCGTCGTCGGCCGCCGCTGAGCTTGTCGCCGTCGTAACCACAGACGCGCAAGCCCGGAACTGAGCGCGTCACCGTGCTCACCGAGCCCCCAGGAGCCCGTAGCACCACTTAGCTCACCTTCCCGTGCTCTATAGCTCCTACCCCGTCGGTGTCCGAACTCCGGCGCCGCCGCGAGCTCGTTCCCGACGAGCTCCGGCCACCCCAGCTCCTCCCACTTGCGTGGATGGATGCGGGAGAGCACGGGCTCCCTTCTGGTGCCCTTAGCGTGCCCAGCCGCAGCCTACAACGCCGCCCCGATCAACTCCGGCGAGCCTCGGCCGCTATTTTGGTCGCCGGCGTTAAGCCGCCGACGTGGCTCACCTAGTTAGCTCTAATTACCCCACTAATCACCCTCACAGCCACTGACACTGGGCCCTAGCCCTGGTCAAACCCCAGTCAGCGTTGGTTTTGACCAGAATTAGCCCTTGTGTCACTGACGTGTGGACCCCACACGTCAGGTTTGACCGTGGCCGGTCAATTGACCTGCTGACCTCATCCTGACGCAGTGCTGACGCAATAAAGCCTTTCTGGAATTTAAATAATTTAGAAAAGGTTTAGAAATTCCAGAAAATGCTTTAAACTTCTAAAATTCATATAAAATCAACCGTAGCTCAGATGAAAATAATTTATATATGAAAATTGATCAGAAAAATCCAAGGAATCTGTTTATGGCATTTTCATGCATGTTTGAATAACTTACAGCCACTGTTTAGGACAATTTGAATAAATGGCATTTAAATAATCACATATGAAGTTTGAATTTGAACCTCTGGTTCAAACCAACTTCATTTAATTGTGTTGCTAGTTGCATTAGCTCAATCAACAGCATATTGCCATGTCATGATCATGCATCATATTGTCGCATTGCATTGATTGTGTTCTCTCTTGTTTGCCGGTGCTTGTCCCCTTTCAGTAGACGTGTTCCGACAATGTGATCGATGACACCGATGAAGACTCAATGTTATCTTCAGAAGTGCCAGGCAAGCAAAACCCCTTTGAGCATTCCGATACAATCCCACTCTCTCGCTCTTGCTCTCTCTTAATGAAGTAGGACAACAACGCTTCAACTGTTACCTGCTGCGGTAGTTGAACCCCTTTCCACTGCATGACCTGTCATTGCCACAGTAAATAGTTGAAACCCACTACTATGAGTAGGAGTTGTTTGAGCCTTGTTGTGCCTACTCATTCATGCTTTCTGGTTATGCCTGCTATTGCTTAGAGTTGTGTCAGGTCTGATTCATCGGGGATGAATTGGAATGGTGATGAACATGTCCTAATGTGTGTGAGCTAAGTGTGTGAACACGATTTGGTAAAGTTAGCGATGAGAGGCCATGTAGGAGTACATGGTGGGTTGTCTCATTGCAGCCGTCCTCAGGAACTGAGTTCTGTGTTGGTTCATCCATGACCAGTTACTACCATGCATTGGGCCCGAAACCAATGGATCCTCTCGACTTATTAATCAACATGATCTCTGTCCAGGAGTTGCAACTAGTTTCTGGTGTTTGTAGTTTACTGGAGGTCGTGCGCAGCGCTGACCCTCGGGGTGGGCTGTGACGCGGCAGGTACGTGGCACGGTGTACCGATCGCCCGTTTGGTGATGCGGGAACCATGTACACATCGTTTGGGGCCGTGAGCGACACCCCGGCCGGATCTCCCCACGGATGGAACCCAAATAGGCGATAAACCTGGATGAGAGACTTGTGTGGTTAGTCAGGTCGTGGCCGACACCCTTGCTGGGCCTCCGCTTGAAGGTTGCCGAGTACATGTCGTGTAAACGGCGGTAAGTGGTGAGAGCGTGTGTGAAGAAGTACACCCCTGCAGGGTTATATATATAATCTATTCGAATAGCCGTGTCCGCGGAAATGGACTTCTGGGTTACCTCTACAGTTCATAGACAAGTGAAAGTGGATACTCTAAAATGCGCAAGATAAGCGTGAGTGCTATCGATGGCCTTCTCGTAGGGAGACGGGAGCGGATCCATAGTGGTGTATTGATTGGTGAATATGTGGACTCGTGTGCGCCACCTCAAAAGAGTTACTTGCAGTCGTAGTTCAAGATAGCCACCGAGTCAAAGCTGGCTTGCTGCAGTCAAACTCCACCACCCCTTTGTTGTTACCGATGCATATGTAGCTAGTTCTGATGTAAGTCTTGCTGAGTACCTTTGTACTCACGTTTGCTTAATTTATGTTTTGCAGAGAGACTTCAGTCTCGCTAGTGGTTCCGCATGGACTTCGACGTTTAGCTTGTTACCTCAGCTACGGTCTTGTACCCTTGTAGGATCATGTAGATAGTCAGGCTTCTCAGCCTTTTTCATTTGTAGTTGTCTGTACTCAGACATGTTATGCTTCCGTTGCCTGTATGCTCTGTATGTTGGGTCATGTGACCTCTGATTGTAATAAATGCTATGATGGCTCTTCTGGGCCTTTATCTATATGAGTTGTTGAGTTATGTTGTGATGCCATGTTGTACAGCACATACTTGCATGTCATGCGTACGTGTAATGTGTATTGCTATGTGTGGGATCCGACACCTAGTTGTTTACCTTTGGTAGCCAATCTTACAGAGAAATGTCTCCTAGTGCTTCCACCGAGCCTTGGTAGCTCGCTACTGCTCCGGAACACTTAGGCTGGCCGGCATGTGTCCTTCTTCGTTCCTGTGTCTGTCCCTTAGGGGAAATGTCACGCGTTGTTCCTTTAAGTCCTTGTAGCTTGCTACGACTTGGGTTCATACGTTGATGACCGACACGTTCGTTGCTGGGTCATGTATGCCTGTCTCTGTAATTTAGTGCCACTTTTGGTTTATAACTGGTCATGTCGGCCCGGGTTCTCTGTCATATGGATGCTAGCGACACTATCATATACGTGTGCCAAAATGCGCAAACCGTCCCGGGCCAGGTAAGGTGGCACCCGTGGGGATACCGTGCGTGAGGCCGCAAAGTGATATGGTGTGTTACAGGCTAGACCTGTGTGACTTAGGATCGGGGTCCTGACATTTGGTTTGTTTGCCATGAATTGGTTGAGAGTCGCAAAGTAAGGTTGATTGAACAGATTGCCTTGGCCTTGGTTCCCATGATTGCCTTAATTTGCTTGGTTGGTTTGAAAGTTCTGCATCATTTGCATAAGCATCTGGGTGTTCTGGTTGGTCGCTTGCATAATTGCTCTCCATGCCTCAGACGGAGGAGGAGGGGAAGGAGGACGTTCAGGAACACGCTCTTCTTGACCCTCTGGGTTAGCGTTGAGAACCTTCTTAAGAGCCATCCTGAATGAGATGACAACTATTAGCCATAGATGGAAAAATATATAAGCTGAATCAACGGCTAGAAATTGCAACATAAGTCTTCACAAGAACATTCGAACAAATTGAACGAATGTATTCCACAGTTTAATGGTACAACAATCTTCTCGAGAAACCACTTGGGAGAACAAAAGGTAAATAAAAAAACAAGGAACAGATAGAACACATACATGATAGAAGATTCGTCCCACATGTTCGTGCTGAAAGCTCATGGAACATGTTACAAAAGGGTGTTGCAATCCCCGGATCAGCATAGCCAAGGACCCTTTAAGATGAAACTCCCAATTGGAACAACGCCCATAAAACCTCTTCACTTGATGTTGAACTCCGAACTGCATATCATGCACTCGTTAGAAGAATGCCTACGAGCTACTAGAAGAACCCACCTATTAATTTCCGAAGGTTTCCGGTTATGCAATCGGGTGTTGGGGATACAGGGGAAGCACCGCGCACTCAACTCTAATCCTACATCCAGGTGTATCCATCCTTCAACACATAACCAGTCATCCTCGGAAATTGTTTACCTCGGACCATCGAAACGCATCCGCTATACAAGCTGTGGCAATACTCCCGAACTATCCCACCAGTACTGGGTGACGTCGGGGTTATCTCACCACTAACCGCATAGAAGAGTTTTTGATGTCGACCGTCTTAAGTATTCTAGAACCGCTGCGATACATTTGTGACGACAACACCTCGGAGCTCAACTCCCCGGGACACTGCCCCAACCCCTAAATGACAGGAGGCATTGAGAACAATGTTCTCGTCACAAAGATATCGGAACAATCCAAAGAAGACTCGCGTGATCCTAAAAAAAATTTAGTGAATTTTTTAGAGTAGAAGAGATAGAACAACGTCAGGAGTCCTCACCAGAGCGATGAAGGGATGAGGAGTAAAAAGAAATCCTACTCTCCGATATATATATAGGACTCAAAACATTTTTATGTGTGTGCCTAGACTCAACTGTCAACGATTCAATCAATCAGGGGGGCTCCTAGGTGGGAGAAGGCTCTGAATACCAACTTGTAATGCCCAGTATGTGACTATGTCTCCCACGTGTCGAGGCATGACTTAAAGACATAATCACATAATAGAATGATCTCAAGTATGGTATCTTTGCACAACTAATGTAAAAGTAGGGATGAAAGTGTAAAATAGAAGTTGGCTTACACTCGCCACGTCACACAATGAAATACAATAACATACATCAACCGAATAACATCAGGGTCCGACTACAGAAGAAATCCAAATGAAAGATACCATAAATAAAGCAACACAAGGTCCCGATCATCCTAGTAAGAGCTCTACTGATCCTCGGGATAAGACACGTAGTAACGTCCAAGCTCTTCATCGAACTCCCAATACAACTCTGAACCACCACCTGTGTAGTTCTCTACGGAACCTGCATCTCGTGTTGTGTAGAATCTATGAGCCACAAAGGACTCAGCAATCCCGTTCCCGGGTAGCAATACTATCAAAGCCTTAAAGTGTGGAAAAGGCATAAAACAAGGTTGCAGCAGTACTAGCACTAACTTACGGGTTTCGAGTGAGGAGACAACAAGTGCCAATGATTGTCAAAGTGATCACGAAGTAATCCTAACTACTCACAGCTAAACATAACCCCACCGTGTTCACTTCCCGAACCCCTTCGGAAAGAGACCATCACAGTTACTCACGCTGGTAGTGTATTATGAACATGGTGTCAAGTTATCTACAACCGGATATTAAAAAATTCCCATCTGCCACATAACTGTGGGCACGGCTTTCGAAAGATCAAACCCTGCAGGGGTGTCCCAACTTAGCCCATCACAAGCTCACGATCCACGGAGTCGCAACTCCAATGTGGGAAGACCCGAGTATTCTCGGAATCCCGTGCTCAAGATATTCCGACAAAGGTAAAACTAATCCAGCAAGACCTCCCAACGTGCCGACACCCTGATTGTAGCCGCGCATATCTCGTCTCAGGTCACGACCGGATGAGTCATCCTACAGGTGTATACCAGCCCTTGAGTTTCCTCGAGGTGGCCCCGCAGTCTGCTCAATTTTGACCAACACTCATGAGGAGCACTGGCCCAGGGTTGTTAATTAAGAACTCGGGTTTGCAACGCCCTATGCAAGTTTTAGTTATTAGGAAAATGTATAACCAGTGTTGGGCCTTGCTGGAAAAGCTTTAGCGCTAAGCGAATTATCGATGGGGGCCCATATACCCCAACCGTGTTAGGGACGCAAAATCAAGGAACATAACACTGGTTTAACGGTTCCTAGGGTGGCAGGAGTGGAACAAAACACCAAGAAAGAGGCTTAGCCTTCCACCCATTACCAATATATAGATGATTTACTTTAACAGGTTATATATTGTGATATCCCAATAATAACTTCATCATGAAGCAAGAATCTTCAAGTCTTCACCAGCAACTAACAACGCTATAAGAGGGGCTGAGCGATGCTTACGTAGCCAAACAATGGTTTGCTAAGTGGGTGGTTAGAGTGTTTCATGGCAACAATAGGAGGGCTGACAAACAGACATACGCATCGAGGCAATATCTAAAGAGCGAGATATGTAGCATAGGCAAAGATAGTAGTGTTATCTGGGTATGGTCATCTTGCCTGATGATTCCACGGAGGGATCATAACCTTGCTTCTCAAACTCAGCCTCGGTAGGAACCTCGTACTCCGAACCGTCACCGGGGTCTAACCAACACAACAAGCAACACCGAAACAACAATCAATCAACATGCAATGCTCAACCACATGATGCATGATGATGATGAACAAGGGCAAGAGTAAATATGATGCATGGCCTAGGGTCACAAAAGTGCAATAACATCATAGTCAAAAAAGATCACTCACATGAAAGAAAGTAAGCAAAAGAACAATTAACAAGTTTATGTAGGTTGTTCAAACAAGCATCCAACAAGTTTTTAAAGGAGTTGGTTAACATGGCAAAGGTGCAACTAAGGTCATAGCAACATGCTAGCACATTTAAATGTTCTGGAAATACCAAACAACATTTTCCAGAAAGTCCCATATTAATTAATAGCATTTGGGACAGATCTGGAAAACTTCTGCTATAAAATAGTTAAACATGCTAAACAGCAGCACCAAAATATTCTACACATTTGTCCACCCCAAATGCATATAAAGTTTGTTATATTTGGAGTTGTAGATATTTAGTTATGATTTTTCCAAGTTTTAGCATATTTGAAACAAGAATAAATTCAAACATCATTTTAAATGTTTTTAACATGGCGAAAAACAACATATTCATAATCTACATGAAATTCTAAGAACTTTTCATATACAACTTATTTCCATCCGATGAATATATCAACAGATATTAATTAATCAAAGAAAATGCATAAAAAGAAAAAGAAAAAGAAAAACAGAAAGGAAAACAGACGCAGGGGTCAAAGTTGGCCCACGCCTGCGCTAGCCAGAGCCACTGATAAGGGGGCCCAGCTGCGCTGAGTTGGCACCAGCGGGTGCGCAAGTGGGTGGAAGTGCACAGTGGGGATGACAGGTGGGGCTGCCTATCACCCTCTCAGGAAAAACAAAAAGGGGGGCCAATAACCACTGCCCAACACGGATTCGAACCCACGACCCCCTGCATATCTGACGGAGACACAAGCCACTGCGCTAGGGATCGATTCTAAACAGAATACAAGTGCGAAACCTGAAGACATAACTGAAGATGCAGAAGCAGGGGAAAAGCAGGGCTCGTCGGAGCTGCTCCGGCGACCAAAAGAGACGGCGGAGGTGTGCGGAGTCCTCCTGGAGGAGTTTTGCATCCATTCGACGCACCTACGGCACCTAGCAAACACTAAGTTGCCGGCGATGAGCACATGACAGAGCGGCGGCGGCGGACAGCTACGCGATGATGCAATGGCCTAGGCAGAGCGGCGACTACTCTGGCAGCATCTACGTGACGAGCTGAAGCGAGCGGGCAGCGATAGACGACCTACGGTGGTCGGGACACTAGCCGAAGACGAGGCCTGACGGCGACGAGCTCGGGAGCTCGATGAAATCGGAGCTAGAGGGTGCTAAGGAGGGGGGAAAGTGCATGAGGAGGTGCCGGCACTCACCACGAACACGGAGGTGTGTTCGGCAGGCCCGGAGGTGGTCGGAGTCGACGGCGGCGAGGCTCAAACGGCTGCGGGCGCCGGAGTGGAAGAAGAGGAAGAAGACATCGGCGGCGAGGCGATCGGCTCCATGTAGAGGACATAGTCGACGTAGTCGACGTCGGGGAAGCAGCTGGACACGGTTGGTGAGGCCGAGGTCGACGGGAGGCACGCCGGCGACAAGCTGGCGCTCCCAGATGCGTGCGGGACTGCTCTGGATCGGCGGATCTGGTGAAGCTTGGCTCTCCAGGCGGCGGGAGGAGGAATAGGAACCCTAGGGAAAGGGGGTGGACAAGCTGCGGGTTTAAAAGGAGGGCTCAGATCATGAGACCTCGACGTCCGTGATCACGGCGCGACGGCAAGCGCGCGCTCTGGCTCAGCAGTGTGTGACGGAGGTAGACGGCAACGCGGGGATGTGAGGCTGACGCATGGGGCCAAGGGGAAAAACGAACGGTGCGACAGCGCACGACGCTGGTTCGCTGGGCCGCTGCAGAAGAGAAGAGATGGGCCGCGCAGGCTGCTGTGGAGAAGGACTGGGCCTGGGGGAAGGAGGAAGAGGAGGCCC
This sequence comes from Secale cereale, assembly GCA_902687465.1. NCBI lineage: Eukaryota > Viridiplantae > Streptophyta > Magnoliopsida > Poales > Poaceae > Secale > Secale cereale. The sequence goes on from LR738712.1 coordinate 300,564,990, forward strand.
AGGCCACTGCTGATCAGCTGATTCTTTTCTTTTTCCATTTATCTTCAGATAGAAAAGAAAAAGAAAAGCACAAGCTTAAAGGAAAAGAGTTAGGAGAAAAATAAAATATCCCTATGCTCCTTGATTTATGACCTATTTAATAAATTGGTTTGGACATTTTGGGAGGCAGAAAAATAAAAGGAGTTTGAATATGCTTCAAACTCTTGTCATTTTTGAACCCAACCAAATCAATTCCAACAAGGCTGAATTTTGGCAGAGAGGGTGTAGACATGGTGCAAGGTTTTTAGGAAAAGAAAGAACATTAAAGGACTTGGCTAGGTGACTTGCAAAATAGAGTAAAGAAAGGAAAGAAAAGAAAAAGGAAGAAGAAGAAGAGGGAAACAAAGGAGGGGGTCTAGGGTTTAGCAAGCCAAGGCTAGAACCACACTCACATACATCACAAGGTGCCTCACATACACACATCAACAAGAAGTAAACTAAGATGCCATGATGATGAAAGCAATGCATGGATGCAAAATAAAATAAATGACAAGGCAATGCAAAAATAAAATGAGCTCAAATGACAAGAACCCCCAAGGATAAGCACAAGGATCAAAATTAGAATTATTTATTGCCATTATAGGAAAGTATCACATATGGGGTGTTACACCACGAGGGTGGGGGGCACTCCCCCTGCCTCGTGGCCATCCCGTGGCTTACCTGGCGTGTACTCCAAGTCTTCAGTGTTGCGTTTGTTCCAAAAACGATCCTCCCGAAGGTTTCATTCCATTTGGACTCCAGTTGATATTCCTTTTCTGCGAAATACTGAAATAGGCAAAAAACAGCAATTTGCACTGGGCCTTGTGTTTGTAGGTTAGTCCCTGAAATAATATAAAAGTGTATAATAAAGCCCATTAAACATCCAAAATAGATAATATAATAGCATGGAACATTCAAAAATTATAGATACGTTGGAGATGTATCACCCCCTACCTTGTGGTTGACTCGTGGACCCCCCCTGACTTGTTCTCGACGCCAAGAATTCCTATAAATATAGAAACCCCCAAAAAGAAACCTAGATCAGGAGTTCCGCCGCCGCAAGCCTCTAGAGCCATGAAAAACCAACCGGGAGCCTATTTTGGCACCCTGCTAGAGGGGGAAACCATCACCGATGGCCATCTTCATCATCCCGGCTGTCTCCATGATGATGAGGGAGTAGTTCACCCTCGAGGCTGAGGGTATGTACCAGTAGCTATGTGTTTGATCTCTCTCTCTCTCTCTCTCTCTCTCTCTCTCCTCTCTCTCGTTTTCTTGATTTGGCACGATCTTGATGTTCCGTGAGCTTTTCTATTATAGTTGTCTCTTATGATGTTTCTCCCCCTCTACCTTCTTGTAATGGATTGAGTTTTCTCTTTGAAGTTATCTTGTCGGATTGAGTCTTTAAGGATTTGAGTACACTTGATGTATGTCTTGCATGTGCTTATGTGTGGTGACAATGGGATATTCATGTAGAAACTTTGGGGCACTCTTTGAAATTCTTTGTGTTGCTTTGAATAGATGAATCTGATATTGTGTGATGCATATCATATAATCAAACCCGCGGATACTTGTGGTGACATTGGAGTATCTATGTGACATTAGGGTTTTGTTTTATGTGTGTCTTAAGGTGTTTTTTTAGTAAGAACTCTAGGGATGTTTGTGACACTTACAGGAATGGCCCAATAGATTGATCTGAAAGAATAACTTTGAGGTGGTTTCATACCCTACAATAATCTCATTGTTTGTTCTCCGCAATTAGTGACTTTGGAGTGACTCTTTGTTGCATATTAAGGGATTGTTATATGATAAAATTATGTTATCATTGTTGAGAGAACTTGCACTAGTGAAAGTATGAACCCTAGGCCTTGTTTCCAAGCATTGCAATACCATTTGTGCTCACTTTTATCATTAGTTATCTTGCTGTTTTATATTTTCATATTACAAAAACATATGTCTACCATCCATATTACACTTTTATCACCACCATCAAACCCGTGTTTTAGCTCATTTGGCATCAAATTTTGGTCTCCTTGCTCGTAGCTCCATTTCCAAAACTGTTTGGGGGATTGCTCATCGGTATGTGACTCCTCTAAATGGTCCAATTAGTTTTTATTCTATTGCTTTATTATTTGCACATTTGTTATTGTGACCATGTTCTTGAGCTGGCATGTCAAATTTATATGGTTCAAACTTGTTTTGGTGCATGATATAGCCTCTAGATACTTGTAGGAGTAGTTGCTATCGATTTTGTTGAGTTTGGTTCACTTTTATTTTGAGTCCATAAAAATTTCAGAAAATTTCAGAGAGAAAATGTGAAGGAAGATGTTCCAAGGTTGTTCCTCGAGCAAGAAATCACCAAGGCCCGCTTTGCGTGAGCCGGACCTCAAACAACCGCGGGGAGCTCTAGTTCAACATTGTAAATGGCCGTGTTGGATTACTTCATGACTTAAGCCGGTTTCAAGAAGTAATTTGATATGTACGTTGTCAGATTTCGGGTTCCGAAGACCCTAGAAAGGTTCGAACTCTGGGGTGCGCACGAAGAACACTCTCTCCCAGTGCGCTTGCCCTATGATTCCACGGGCTAGCTCGACGAACTCAAGAAACAAGAGACACAGGGTTTTATACTGGTTCGGTGTGTGTGGTGGCACTACAAAACATACACTTCCATGATGATACGTGTTTGTCACAGTAGGTCACGTTTTCTATTATGCATGTACATCCATGGCAAATTTATGACAGAATCAAGATAGTCATACCTGTGATGTCGTAGAAGCGTTCCATGGCATTAACAAAATTATCATCACCGAAGTGTCCACTTCCATGACGATAAATCGCGTCACAGAAGTGGTTTCGTCAAGGGTGACCGACACGTGGCATCCACCGTAACAGAACGCCGTTAAGCTATAGGGTCCGGTTTTGGATCTGATAACCCGTTAACAGCCCTGACCAATGGGGATTTTCCACGTGCCGGCTCACCATTGTGACATATGTCATCCACTCATTGGACCCAAAGCGCCTATGATACGTCGACACGTGGCACGGCCCAACAGAGGCCCATTCCTGTGAAAAGGTCGGCCCATTTGACCTGGTCAAAAGGTGGCGGGCCGGCCCATGGCAAGCCTGTTAACGGACTGCTCGCATATAGCCTATTTACAGCCCGCTAACCCAGGGCCCGTTTACGGCCTATCCGAATTAGCACCAGTAGCGTCATCTGGGCCGTCCAATATAATTCCAGCCTGTTTTAACTTCCGGCCCATGTATGGCCCATGACATCTTTCGGCCCATATGAGGCCCTTATTACCGTCGGCCCACTAATGACCCGTGGTAAAACTGGCCCGTAATGAATAGTGTATCACTTTATACCCATTAATGGCATGTGGTGAAACTGGCCCGTAATGAACATTGTATCACATTATACCCATTAACGGCCCATTATTCCGTTGGGCCGTTTCCAGCCCATGTTATCTTTCGGCCTTCTCGGGGCCCATTTATTCGTGGGCTAATTTCCACATTCGTTTACTTATGACCCGTTAATGTCATTTTCTGCTTGTGGGCCAAATTCAGCCCGTGGTTATAGTCGGCCCGTTTGTGGCCCATTAGTATGTTGGGCTGTTTTCATAGCGTCATCAAAATACAGCCGATTAACGACGGCCCGTTATGGTCGGCCCATGAACAGACGATTTCAACTCTAGCCCATTTACGACCATAATGTGGTCTGTTATTGGCCCATGTTTGGCGAAGCGATCATACTGCCCGTAGAAGGCCCATTGATGATACGGCCCATAGAAGGCCCATTATGTCTACAGCCTGAATAAGGCCCATTGTTTCTACGCCACGTAGAAGGCCCATAGTTTTTTTTTTGAAAAAAAGAAGGCCTATTGTTTCTACGGCCCTTAGAAGGCCCATTGTTTCTACGGCCCGTAGGAGGCCCATGTTAACTACAGCCGGTGGGCATCAAAGTTCGCCACAAGTGAAAATATAGGGAACACCCTACACTATACAAAAATGGCTTGTTGTTTTCTTCAGCCGGTGGCTGCACGTTAAGAACAAATTTTGTATCGCACCAAAACAAATTACAACTGTAAAACAAAAGGAAGGTCGGCATAAAAGTTAACAGTCTAGCAGATAAATGCACCACCAGAAGTTTAGAAGCTCAGTTCATTTGACCTTACGGTTACGTTTTCATGCTGTATTGTCCGGTGGAGCACCATAACTTCGCCTTCAGTTCTCCTAGGCTCCTGAACAACGTAGCAAATGTCTGATAGTCTGGTTTCAAAACCATGCATATCTTGACAACATCAAACAATGTCTCTCCTTGTTTCACAAAGGGTCTGTGTTAGGGAATGGACTTGTGTCTGGAGCGCAGAGACAACATTGTTTTGAGCTTGCATATCTTGATCATGAGGTGGTTTGGACGAGATTGCCATAACAACCAAGCCAGTATTACGCAGGAACGTGCTTTTGGCACTGTTAGTGGACATGTACTGACCCACTGCAGCAAGAGCTGACATTGTAGTTATAGTTGCCTCACCACCTTCAGAAGGTGGCAGTTCCACCATTTTTTCCATAGCTCGCTGAAAATTTGAGGTTTTACATTAATAGTACCAGAACAGAAGATATTAAGGAGGCAACAAAACCAAACAAAATAGCTTTGGTTTTCATACAGAACTTATTCTGGTGAACCCATGTACAATAATAGTTGTATTTTATTGCAAAGTACATAATAAAACAAGGTTCCAAACATATGACCATGTACCATCGCTAATGTATTGTATATTTCTTCACATTGTATTGAGGGCTAAGGATAAAGAGACGAAGTTTATAATATGGTAAGCATAGTATGACATAATTCATATCACAAAACAATTGAGAACAGACAAACAGGCAATTGTAACGTTGTGTGGGCAAGTCCAGCACGGAACTAGATGACAGGTCAAGATCAAAGGAACATCACTCCTCTCTTTTAAACCTTGTAAGGTGCAATGATACGCTAAGACAATTGTGTATCAAATTGAAAAGAGTAATAGACATTGGCTGCAAAACATGCAGTTCAAGGCATACGTCAGAGTAAGTAGTAGTTAAAAGGCATGAGGATTAAGGACTTAAAACAACAGCTTTGACTGGTGTAGTCATGCCCTTCTTGCTGGTGTGACAGTCCTTGAAGATTTCCACAACATTTGGTTCATGTACTTTTTAGTCCTTGTGGGCTTTCCTCTACATTTGGAACAAGTCAATATAGATCTGATAATATGGTACATCGAAAAGAGTGAAACAACAGCTAATTACAAGAGCCTCGCAGTGTGCAATATAGCTACGAGATCCTGTCGTCTGTTGGAATTTCACTTTCGTACGGTTGGCCTTGTTCTATGAACAGTTCACCTACAAGACGATTGATTTGTGTAGCACATGCGTAAATAGGACTTCAACATGTGATCTGATAACATATATAATATACCTGATACTTTGGATCAGACTAGTGTTTAACGAGGCATCTCCAGTCTTCATCAGATATATTTTTGACTGGAGATGTTTTGGCAAGTTCACTGTTAGCCTTGCCTTGAAAGTGAGTTTTCCTCAAGTTATACCGATACTGTTGCAGAGCAGACTTGAAAACATGGGTGCAAGCTTGTGTGGTTGCATCATCTTGGCTATCCAACTTGAACCTCATCTGTTGAAAATTATGGGAGTCTCATTATCATCAACCTAGAAAGTATTGGACAGAGCAAGACGATATTACTTACAGATAAATGGTCGAGGAAGGTGTTGAACTAGGTTTCGTCTTTGTCATTCCTGTACTGAATCCATGTTGGGAGGATACGTACATGACACCTAACAGCAACCGCTGCCTCTGATACTAACTTGGCTGACTCTGTAGCATCACGTGGCCTTTTTAAACCTACCTCAAAATGGATCTCCATTCTTCCTCGTCTAGATTTAGTTAAACTATCGAGCATTATCCCTGATGTTTGTTTCCTCTTGCGCCTAGGTGCTAGTCCAACAACAAACATAGGAAATGTTAGTGTACATCAGACTGTGAGACTACATATAACGAAGTATGCAACTGTAACTTGACTCTAGCAACTACCTTCTTGCTATTGAAGCTCACAAAGTTCATCTGATCTGGCCAACTCATCTGGTGTCAAGAGTTCTTCGGAAGTAGTGTCAGGTGGCAAGGGAGCTTGGGAACGTGCTGCTAGCTGAGTTGACCAACGAGTAAATCGTGTAGCTGGTGGTAGCTATTTGTGTCTGTTTGGCTTGTTCCATAGCTCGTGTAACACGGGATACCCTATCGGTACAATTTTCCGCCGGACTTTGACCTTCTATTGCACCATCAGTACCAGCAAAATTTGCAGGATTGTTCCGCTTCCCTTTCCCCGTCGTTCTATCTTGCTTCCTCTTTCTCTGTGCCATGTTAACTCAACCGACAATAAAAACGAATAACAATTTAGTTCTTCAGAACAAATGTACTTTGATGTAAGAATATGGTGTGATAGACAGATATTGTATGTTCTAGAAACAGGAACACGTGTCTTAGTCACAAGTATAATGTGTAAAGTAGGAAGATGAAATTCAATAAAATTAGAAGCAATACAAGCTACATAACATGCAACCACATATAATAGTGCCAAGTTAGAGGGAGCACCTATGATGGTGCACTAGGGGAGAAGTGCTCATCACCAACACAACTACGTTGAGTGTCTATGCATGTGTTGTCTTGGAAATCAGCTTGGGGGGGGGTGGAGGAGTAGAATCTGTAGAGGCCCTCCATTTGGAAGGAGCACCTTTATCCACTGCCTTGCTCACTTCCTTCCGCTTTATTGATTTTTAAATGTCAAGTAAAACCGACAAGAAAAAGAAATAAAATTCACTCTTCAGAACTCATTCATGCATGATACTGACAATCACTACTTTGATGTAAGGCAAATACATGATTCTCGGATGGATTAATACAAAAACTAGGACGACATGGCATATTCACAACTGTTTGTGTAAACTAAGCAGAAACCATTTCACCAAATAAGAAGCAATGCAAGCTAGACACCGCGTGAAAGATGCAACCAATATGACTCTACGAAGTTAAAAGTGTCCCATCATAAATGGCATTTCAACAAATTAGAAGCAGCGCATGCTATAAATCATTTCAAAGATGCAACTAATATCACACTGCATATACTGTAGGTGTCTCGTCATATTGATTTATGTGGGATACAAAAAAACAATAGTTTTATGTGCGGACATGCTTAATAGACAGATTTACTATGTACTAAATACAGGAAGGCATGTCACATTAACAGGTATAATGTATAAGCTAAGAAGAATAGCACATGTAGTTTAACCAGATTGGAAAAATTACAATCTAGACACCATATGCAACATGGAACCACATATCATGCTACCAAGTTAGAGCAAGCACCTGCGATGCTAGTGTAGGGGAAATGCGGTAATCAACTACAGAGCTACGTCCACTATCTTCATCTAGCCTTGCTGTTTCTTGAGAATCATGTCAGGAGGCTGACGCTGCATTCTTCAAATGAGGAGAAATCCACTTGCCAGACTGCCTCATCATAAGTGATTGATGAGGGATACACAAGAACATTAGTTTGATGTAAGAACATGGTTAATACACAGATGTACTAGTATGTACCAAAAACAGAAAGGCATGTCATATTCAAAGGTATAATGTGTAAGCTAAGCAGATGCAATTTGACCAAATTGGAAGCAATACAAGCTAGATATCCGACATGAGTGGTGAGCATGATCATCTAGGACCTGAGAGCCTGGTGGGAGGCGGGCTGCTTCGCCACCATCGCGGCTTTTTAGTTGGCTTCTAGGTGATGCTTCTCTTTGCTGGGCTTGTAACTGGCTTGGCTAGTGCCCTGACTAACTATTTGTCTTCTGGTGCTCACGGGATGGTGGTTCATGTAAAAAATATCTTTCCTTATCTTAATAAAGACCGACTTCAGCCTTTCGAATACAAGCTAGACACCATATGGAACATGCAACCACATATGACATCGCGAAGTTAAAGCAAGCACCTGGGATGGAGGTTCATTGCGAGCGAGGTCATCAACTTTAGAGCTACGTTTACCGTCTCCATCTGCTGACACTGCACCTATTATAAGGCTGAAACATGTCTAGCCTATCCGCGCAAGACGCTGGAGCGACTTCTCTCTTTTCTTTTTTGCTTCTCTCATAGCAGGAGAGTCTGAAATACCCTTGCATAAAAACACAATAGTGAGAGTATGGGTGAAGTGTGTGCAGAACTAGTGCACTTTAAATTAGCAGATAACAGGTGGATGAAAAATAAATGACATGAGACATATGATAGCTCTACAACATTGCATGGCAAACAAAATTAGATTCTACTCTGTATGATTTTGTAATATATGAGGACAGGAAATGCAGGTACTCCTCCAGCACACCACCACATGTGGTCATATCGAGATAATAGTTGACTGAAAATAAATAGGTCAGTCGATTTTTTTAATGAACCGTCCAATCTATAAGGAACGGGCAGATGGCCTCCGTCTACCTCCCGCTAGTCACTGTTGATGATCTTTCTCGAACCACTAGCGGCCACCGGCCCAGACCCCTGGCTCCGCCGCCCCGGCCTCCCCTCGACCTCACACCACCGCCGTGCTTGGCAGCACCCCCAGGCCATCCCTTTAATCCCGGCCGACCTCCAAACCGGGCGCTAGTAGCTCTAGGCCCCACACGCCCCTAAGATAAACACCGAGGCGCTGCTTCCCCGACGTAATAGGCGGACTAGCGCCTGATACGTCGGGGAATGCTTCCGTTAATTGGGAATCAACTGACCAAGAATTGTAATTCAGGGGGGCGACGGACCTGTAGCTGAGGTGAAATAGTATATGAGGAGAAACCTTGTGCATCGCTAGTTACTAGGAACATCTAGTATCAAGAAGAAGCGGTCAACTAGTGTCTTCTGTGGGATGAATAACGTGCAAGCAGACACATAAGATTTGCACGAATAAGGGAAGAGGAGCACCTTTTCGGTTGCCGGTGTGGTCGCCTCCACATGTCGCGCCGATCTTCTTCCTTTTGTCGTGGAAACCTATGTTCTGGAGGAGGGTGCAGGCTTGGACGAACCCATGGCTAAATTGCTGACTGTGTTGCCGTGGCCGTATGTCGGCGGAGGGGAAGCAGAACTGAGGCGGCGAAAGATGGCGTAGCAGGAACAGCTCTGGTGTGGTGGAGGGTGGCGAAGTTGGAGCGGCAGTGGTGAGGTGCAGGACGACATGGTTGAACTATCTCGAGTACGGACGACTCGGCCTCTGCTTCAACTACTAGCCGTGGAGGGCGTTGCGGCTGAGGTTGCGGTGGACGACGACGTCGGGGTATCGGTTCTGGCATGATGGAGGAGGGCAGCAGTTCATGGGTGGAATGGGGTGGCGGACAGAGGATGCCGGGGTTTCGCGGCTGGTGGAGAGGTAGTTTTCGCGCCCATGGAGTAAGAATGGGGAATCGGACGGGTGGACGGGGGGAGGGGGGACAACCATGTTTCGGTCTGGGAGGCGCTTGTTTTTGGCTATTTTGAATAGAAGATGGGACACGCTTGTTTGATATTTGGGGAAAGTACAACCTTTGCCCCCCTCTTAAATTTCAGACCTACTGTGGGTCGGGGGTAGGATGGTAATCCCAGGTGTCCCAAATAGTGGGTGGGAGCGATTTCGGCCGTGCGCATGTGTGCTTAGGCGGCCGTTGTGTATGAATGTTTTTCGTAGGTGGTTGGGTGGCGTCTAGATGAAGCTACAAACCTACTCTAGTTTAGACCTTTGGACGTCGGGCCGGTAGGTTTTACGGGTTGGAGTTATTAGAAAAGTAATTTCCTTGTACTACCAAACATTGGTTTCACGCGGTTTCGAGCGAGTAGAGGCTGTTTTGGTGCTTCGTTCAAAATTTTGAAACACAATCATTCACGTTTAGAGTACTCTTGAACTTTGAGGGTTGACCTAAATAGACAACGTTAAATTTGACCTTGTATGTTTGAAAACCTCATTAAATTATCTTCTTCTTTTTCAAATTTTGACACTTGAAAATCCTATAACTACGATTATTTTGGAAAGGATGAGTTAAATTAGAATCTATTTTTTACACGACTACATATGCTATTATGTAAAAAATCAGAGCAAAGATTGGTGCCCCCATAATTTAGGTATGATTTACAAATGCCATGATATGAAATTCAAATAATTGAATGGACTTCATGTTCAATTTGATTTTTTAAACCACCTTAAGTTGAATTCAAATGTATGCTAGTTCATAATTAGCTATTTATAATGTTCATTCTGTAACTTTCGTATGTATAATGTGCTTTACACACACAACATGAACTATACTCACGTTTATATTCGATTGCTAAAGCGATGCATTGTTGGAGTTCAAAATACTAACTATGTGGATCAATTGTGTCGAATAATAACATAGACATGCTGAAATTCGATAGAATCTAGATGTCTGATGGATGAATGACCGTTCCTTACGCGAATTGCAAATATCATGATCCCATCCTAATATTTGGATAAAATTTATATCTTTAATCAATGTGTACAACAGTCTTGTACGTGTAGTTTCACTCTCCATCGGTGGTCTCTCACACATGCTCACACACTCTCTCCCGAGGTGTCTTTCTCGTGATATCATAACCCTCCCTCCCTCTCGTAACCATTTACGACTGTTTTCACTAACCTTTATCAAAAACACTCACCCTCTCGCAAGCATACACACGAACAATCCCCATCGACCCTTTCTATATACATAGACCTGCCTACGTGTCTCTGGTACGCACATTATCTTTAGGCATGTCTCTCACTCATTGTCTCACACCTCTTTTCCTAATCGACGAGTATGATTCTAGCAGAGCATTCTGTAGGATGCCCCTTAAATTTAGGTTGGATGAATAGTAATATCAGAGATAAAGGGGATACCTTAGTCCGAGAACCTAGGGTTACAAATCTTAGCCGGCTTTGTGAGTGGACATAGAGTCCTTCACAATTATGTTATCTTTATCTTGTATGACTAGTCATCCATGGGTCTCCCTAAATGTGTCACGGGCCGACCAATGTGGAACAGGACAGAACCAAACGAAGGGCCTCACCTCGACCCACCAGACCTCACACGGTGACACACCCTCTGCTCCCACGTCACGTTATCTTCTTACACACACACATACCAACACAGACACCACACACAAAAAATACATTCTCCTGGTGCCTCTACTTACTCCCCCCTTGCATATACACACTCAAGGAAATCTCTCGCCGTGACGTCATATCTGTCTCTCTCTCTCTAGACCACCCTCATTTCTCGTGCTATCTCTCCCACGCCCCCTTGTCGGCCCCTCTATCCATGCCTCTCTCGAATACGTAATACACACACATACCTTCCTAGGCCCCTCCAAATGCATCAACTACACATTCACACATGTTACATCACGTACTCCATTGGTCTAAAAATCCCTCTCTTCATGTTTATTTCGCATACAACATTCCTTTTGAATAAAGTGTGGCCAAAAAAATATTTTAGAATTTCTACATATATACAACATTACAAAGTTATATGGAGGAGTATGAACGCTTGCATTGCATGGTGCCCACAATGATATTTATTCCACACTGTGAATTTGTATATTTTTTTACTATATATAAAGTTAGTCATAATAAAGAGAAACGAAGAGCATCTCTCTCTCTTCATCGCATACCCCCCTCTACGCCCCTTTCACGTACGCACACAAACTATCTCCAGGTCCTCTAAAAGTAAGCCCTCCAGCACATTCACGCATGTTTCATCTTTCTGTCGTGATATATATATAGTGACGACCATTGTATTTGAAGCGAAAGCACAATACGTACATTGGACTTCAGAATCCACTCATTACGGTCACCATTTACGTTTTGTGGTTATTATACAGTCACGGGCTCACCGTACAACTCTGTATTTTCTCAAGACACGACTAGTTGACCAGTTAAACGATCCATGTGGCACCTCTAGTGTTGCATCACATTATCTCACTACCATCGGGCCCACCTGCCGGCTTGTATCTACTCTACACCTACACTCTTATAAAATACAAGCAAGATGCCCATGTGTTGCATGGAACATCAAGATGCATTTGTATGAGTAGTTTATCTTTTGGTAGAAAAGTATGAACAAGGGAAGGCCTTATTTGCAAGTGTGGAGAGGGGTGTGGGTATCTTTTTTCAAAATTGCCATAGTTTGCTTCCTATCCGTCAGATATTGACCGGACAGCCTATATTGCAGGATGGCAGGCACACGATCATCACCGACAATGATTTTTATAAGAGTAGGGATAAAATACACTCTTATAAAAAACAGAGTTGGTGATGATGGTGTGCCTGTCATCTTGCAATATAGGCTGTCCGATTTATATCTAACGGATAGGAAAGAAACTATGAAAATTTTGCAAAAAGGTACCCACACACCTCTCCATGTATTGGTATGCTGAGACGTCTGTTTTAACACACAGGAGCTGGTGTGGTGATTATACACACACGCACGCATGCACACGAACTGCATGCACGCAACACTCACATGAACACATGCACCCACGCACGCACGCAACACTCACACGTACACATGCAGCCACGCACGCACGCAACACTCACACGGACACACGAACGCAAGCATGCACACACCAGTACACCACACGACCAACACACACTCTCACGCTCAAGTGCTCAACCTACACGTGCATGCGCACACATCAGGCCCTGACAGACACATACACAACCAGGTAATTCCCGCGCACGGGGTGGAGTCTTGTCGCGCCTGCATAAATTTGTGTTTATCTGACCTTTTCCCTATGCGAACTGACAGGTGGGACCCTCTAGGAATGTGGTCAATTTAACTAGTCAACATGGTGCCACGCAGACTATTTGGCCGGTCAACAGAGTGCAATCCAATGCTGAACCGTGAGCAAGTGACCATATAATCACCGCAAAACGTATATAGTGACCGTAATCAGCTTATTCTGAAGTTTGGTGAATGTATTACGCTTTTCTCTCTATAGGCCCTCCAAAACTACATCTCTACACGTTCTCGCATGTTACATCTAACAACTATGCAATACAGCACTACTACTACACTCTAACACAATAATCATATGTGTTTTTAGTTTTGCTAGATATCATATTGTTACTTAATTATTCAGTTTGGGTACATTAAAATTGCCTTTGAAATGTATGGCCACTATCATATACCACGCGGGAAAAATCCCGTCCTTTCCTGTTTAATCGGGTTTGTATCGATGGATTGTGCGAAACAGCAAAACTATAGTACTATATACAGTACAAGTGACAGTTCACTCGGCCGTTGTGTCGTGTATTCCTCCGTCGTAAGAGTGGAGTGCTCGCTTTCATAAATCTTCTAGTCCCTTTCGTCCACATGTGGGGCATCAAGATACCGGGTCCACGTGCCATACCGGAATACACTGCAGAGCAGCCGGGGTGAAGCACCCAGTCATGGCGCCGGCATAGTAATGAGCAATGAGGCATCAAATCACAAAGATGCACTTTTCCCGCAGTTAAGTTGGAGGGACAAAGTAATAATGATAAAAAAAAGTTGGTGGGATGAAGCAGCCATCATTTCACTCGTTGCTGAATCCGCTTCTCCCTCATCTTCTTCAAGTTAACCATGTGTTGCTTCTGCCGTTGTTCTGCCTCATGCGGGAAGCAGATCAGCTTGGTAAAGCACTAACACGTGGTACCGCATGTTAGCAAACCGCTAGGACAATGTCCTCTAATAATAAGAAATCTCCCACGCCATCCGCGCGGCAAAATCACCTCCTTTTTACTAATCTTGATTCTATAATTTTTTAGATCAATATAAATGAGATTTGTATAGATAGTGCACATGAGCAAAACCAAGTAGTACAGTTAAGGGCATCCACAATGTGTAGCCAAATGTGAAAATAGCTTTTGGCATCATGGGAACCATTGTGGACGGTGTTGCCAAAGGCAAAAGGATGGAACCAAAGCTCCCTAATTGATTGATTGAAGGAATAGAAAAATGCACTGTTTCTCCTCTTTCTCCCGTGCTTGGACGCATGTACAGTATAGAAGACATAGTCTACTCCCCTCTCCCTCCTATCACAAATCACAAAGCAGTGAGGCATCCAATCACAAAGCACGGACGAAGCAACCATCATTTCACTCTTTGCTGACTCCGCTTCTCCATCGTCTTCTTCGAGAAACCATCTCACCGCACTAAGCTGGACGGACGACGCTATTATGTACGAGTAGTAGTAGTACATTTACGCGTCCTTTGGTTCAACAGACTTCCTGGATGCAAATAAGGCGGTTGTCTCGGCTTGCAGGATGCACTTGCGAACGACTTACCGTGGTCTCCCTCAATGGTGTTCTCCCTCAAACGCACTTCGCCAAACCAGAACATTTGAGATATCGTCGACGTCACCGCAATGGGGAAGGAAGTCAAATATAGTTACTACCTCCATGTTTTTTACACAAGGCCAGTATATCAAAGTTACAATTTGCAAAAGGCCACTGACACTAATCAAGGCAAAATTGATGGGGTTTGCCTCGTAAAAGCAACCAAGGACATTAATATCCCCTACATGCATGCGAAAGTGAGAAGGTTGGTTTGCATGGTGGTGCATTAATCAAGCGATGATGAGTGAGATGGTTAGCTCTTTGGGCTTTGGAGAAAAAATACGCATTAATTGACACGTGAAATGAGAATTTATATCGATTAATCCCGTGAAGGAAAACCCTATCTTTCTTTTTTAACACTAGTACTCCTAGTACTACGTACTACGTACTTATCCTGTTTGGGTCTAGGCCTTGCATTGCCATACTTCGCCACACATTTTTGCCAAGCTTGCCTAAAGTTTTCAAAATGAAAAGGAGGTACACTTGCGCACGGTTATCGCGGTCGCACCGCACCCTCACACGGTCGCTCCTGCACGCTGCGGTCGCATTGCACCCTCACATGCACAGTGACTCCTGCACGCCGCAAACCCAACCAAAGGAACGCACCCTCACTGACACATGCTGTCGCATGTGAACAAACCAAACTCAGCCATCCTACCTCTAACACATAATATTCGTTCATGGAGTATGTTTATCCAACTGCATGTTGGGGAGTATCCGTACGGCCTGTGCGGTGGTCTGTTGGGGAAGAAGAAGAGGTGAGGAAGAAGGATTAGGAGACGTAGGATATTCAACCAACTGCCTGAAATGGTAGACTAACCCAAGTCAGGCGACTTCTATAACAATATATGTTTTTAAGCAACAAAAGATCCATAAAAACAACAACATAAAGAAAAACTATCACTACTCGCGGAACGAGACGGCCTTGAAGTCTTTGTCTGCCGGCGTGAACCAGCCGTAGCTGCCGACGTGTGTCTATGCACCGTGGTTGTCCTTGGCCTCCAGCTACTCATTCATGCGGAGCGTGCGGGCGCTCTGCACGGATGAGAGCACCGCCCGGTTCAAGTCGAGGACGTCCGCTTCCGCCTGCAGGAGGGCCTCGATGGTAGCAGCATCAGCACACTCCGCGTCGAGTCGAGCCTCCGCCACCCGGTTCAAGTCCAGGACGTCCGGTTCTGCCTGCAGGAGGGCCTTGATGAGAGCGCCATCCACGTGCTCCCCGTCGAGGTGAGCCTCTGCCGCCCGGTTCAAGTCCAGGATGTCCGGTTCCGCCTGCAGGAGGGCCTTGATGGCAGGGGCATGTGCGCGCTCCGCCTCAAGTTGAGTCTCCGCCGCCCGGTTCACATCCACGACATCTGGTTCCGCCTGCAGGAGAGCCTCGAGGGCAGCGGCATGCGCGTGCTCCGCGTCGAGTTGAGCCTCTGCCTCTCGGTCCTCCTTTAGTATCGCCAGGTTCAACCGCTGGTCTGCCTACTCCGAGGGGGACTCGGACGCCGGCACGAAGTCGACGTCCACCGTCTCATACCCATCGGGGGCCTTCTGCGCCGCGACCTCCGCCATGAACATTGGATCGGCTTCCTCCTCCTTGTAGCTTGGCTCCAGAGAATTCGGGGATTGGCCCGCTGCAAAGCGAGCTTTGGAATGGAGATCTTTGGTGCCGACCGCCGCCGCGATTTCTGCACGGCGCTCTGGCGTGAGCATCTTGTAGTTCGTGATCTTGCGGCGCACCGTGACTTTCCGGGGAACTAGGGGACGCTTGATGCGGGCTATGGGATCGAAAGTTGGGTGAAGGGGCTGGAGATTAGGTGTGGTTTTAGGGTAGTGGTTGGTGTAGGCTGAGCAGCGAAGGTTCTGGTGTGAATAGTGGTTCCGGTGACGACCGGTCAATCGGTTTTGACTATACATCGCTCTTGTCGCGTTCGCGTCGCAGCCCGTACACTGGACCCTCCACGTCGCTCACCGAATGGAACGCGCTTCGTCTTGCCTTTTCGCTCGCTTGTGGGCCCGCAGTTGAGAGCAAACCGACGTCCCTCCCCCTCCCCCGCCCGCGTCATTTTATGCAGAGTAAATAAAAACAGAGGGAGTATACGACGGATGAGGATCACCTGACGTGGCCAAACCCATTGAGTAACTGACATGCGGGGCCTAGCAAGCATGGGGATACGCCAGTAAATGACCGAAAGGGAGGGTAAGGCAGGGATACGTATGTGAAAGGAGCTTCCAATGATATAATTTTCACATTATACATCTCATGTACTAATGATCTTGTCAATAGTCAAATGCGGTTTTGAAAAATGCATTAGAGCATGGTGAATAGTATAGCCAGTCGATGGCTATAAGGAACTGCCATGTCATCTATAGCCATCATCTATTATACGCACTCATACAGTAGTGTGGGCTATAAGGTTGGCTATTTCCCGCAAAAAAATATTATAAGGTTGGCTATTGTATTAGTACTTTTTTCCAACTCCTCTCCATCTCTTTGTTCATATTTATTGTACGTATTTAACTAGGAATGCGTATATAGCTAGGCTCTTGTATGAGAGCTCACTACCCTTACTTTTTCACATCTCTCTCCTCCACATAGGCCCTATATAAATGGAAGGAGGGAGTACAACTATGAGCATTGCATACTCTAGTACAGATGTTGTCAGTATTCCACTAGTACTATTGGACAGGGAGCTTAAAAATTACTATTGGACTGGCTATACGTGTCGAAATCCTAGTAGGAACAACATGTGCGAGAACAAGCACATTCACGTGGTTGAAAACAAATTGGAAACCATCTCGAGTACGAATCTAGGAGTACGTACGAATCTAACAATATTGAATGGGCGTTGTTGAATGTTGATACTTTTTGTTATCAAAGTAGAGATTCTTTGACTACACATAAAACTTATATGTAAACTAGAAAGGATAGGAGGGAGTATATTGTACGTTCAAAAACGAAACCAACATTGAACACCCTTTATATATTATTTGCGGATGCTATGATCACCGGTTCAAAATTTTGAATCCGCCTTAGGTATCACACATACCCCCACTCGTTCTCTCTCGATTTAATCTCGGGGTCCGGAGATCGATTGAAAGAGGACTAGGGTGGGTGCAATACATTCGTTTCCCTTATGAACATACAATATACTCCCTCTGATCCCCACAGGCACCCCCACAGGTCATTTCTATCATAGAAACAGACCAAACCTTTATCTCCTTGCATGACACGCAATTGATCTCTGAACATCAATTAATCTCGTCAACATGTGTCGGGGCATGAACCGAATGGGATGTCAAAACTAAGACGCGAAGCGACATGTAGTGGAGGAAAAGTGAAACTTCAAACGAACCGTTTGTTTGTACGCATGTCGGACAAATTACAAATAAACAGTGGAAATACAAGCGTGGTCTAGGCCCACATGCGAATGATACTCGGCGGAATGTTCAAATGAGGCATGCGGGAGGATGGACTCGACCGGAGGGCGACATGATCGATGGAGAAGAGGGTTGGAGAAATGCCACATGATTATACTTGAACGGCTCAAATAAACAATAAGTTGTCTCGCTTGGCCTACATAGTGAAAGGCCTAATGTGCAACGCGGAGCACTGACGCTCGAATATGGCCGGGAAAACAGGGAAACCGACATGTGGGGCACACCTGTCAGGACGACGTAGCGCAAACTAGTCCAATGGACGAGCTGGCCCACGACCTTCGCGCCACCAGCAACCGTTCATGTGGGTCGTGGGGGCCAACAACGTGGCATAGATCCAGCACTACCTTCGGACACGGCGACCGCGGTGAGCGACACGCTCATCGTCGCTAGACACGGTCTATTTCAGTGTGCCGAGGGTGGCATTGGTGCTATGGCACGACCAACAGTATTTTTTGTTTGTGCCCAAGGTTGCCCCATGAAAGCATTGGGTAGCCAAAATTTTGGTTGAGGTTTTGGTTGCCCTTGATTTGGCCGACATCGGAAAGAAAAATGAACTAGAGTTGGCGAGAGTTCATTGGCATGCCAAAAAAATGGCAACCATCCAAACAAAGACCAATCTTTGGGTCATGACCAAAATTTTGGTAAGGTGCACTTTGGCCACAATGCAAACACACCCTAACGCCTGGCTCGTCGGGGATACACGGGGCGCCGGGACGCGTCCGCGGAGTGGTGTAGCGTGGCCAACTACATCCTCAGGACCTGAGACCATGTCGGGTCGTCTTGCTTTTTCAATGACATGCGTCGATCACATGTAAGAAAAGGGCATCTCCAACGTTGCCATGACTGCAGCTGACTACACTGGCACACCAAAAACCCTCGTCCCTCGCGCTGTCGCGCGGTGCGTTCCCAGCCGGCGCCAGCTGCCCGCATTCATGTCATCCGTCCGTATGCCATAGTTAAGAGGCTCGGTGCCCGAGGAACCAACTCCGGCGACTTAATGATGCACCAGGACGCTTGGCCTCACCAGAATGCGCTACTTAAAGCGGCAAAGCCCAGCTAACCTCCACACCATAGCATATCGTCCTCCTACCTGGCACCACATCCGCCATGACCGCTAGCGTGAACGCTCTGCGGGAGAGCCTGTCTTCAGGGATGGAGCTCGAGGTCGCTGCCCTCGCTCAAGTCGCCGCACAAGCTGTGGACACGCGTGCGGCCGACGACGAGAGCACCGTCAGCCACGCGTCCTACTTGCTCCCGTCCAACGTCCGGCACCGCTGAGGTCGGGGACTCCTCCGAGGATGAGTAGGGCATGGGAGGCAGCCGGGCATGGTGTGCCAACTGGCCGGTCCGTCTCCCGTGTTCTACTTTTCCTCACTGGAGACCGCACCTTCACTTCACGGGTCTTGAACCCCGCCCCCATACATGGAGATCGCAGATGGAGGACGTCGGTCGCCGCCATAGAATAGGTTTAGGGTCGGGTTTCTTTTATTTTTCTTCCCTATAAAAGTTCGAAATGTTATGAAAATCTGTCGTGTTTGCATTAATCTCGGCCGGTGTATATGAACTTTCACAATAATATAGTATATTATATATTTTTGCCTCATAATATAGTATATTGTAGGAGTACTAGAAAGATACCCGTGCGTTGCACAGAAGATCAAGACCTTGTGGGTGAGAAGGATGAACGAGGGAATTCCTTATCTACAAATGCACATTCATGCATTTCACATCTACGGGAACCTACGAAAGGGATAACCTAAATTGCCTCTCTCTCTCCTCCCCTGATTTTCATGGTGGTGGACCCCTCCCTCTCCCCAATCTACAATCAACAGCTCACAAGTTACACATTATGTTAATTGCATAACTGGTACTACATAGGTGTAGCATTACTCATCCTAAAAAAACCCAATTAAGCCATCCTCCTAGCATATCGCGCGGGAAAAGACCCGGCCGCGCCGTTTTAGTCGGGATTACCGGATTACTAGTAGTAGTAACGATGGATCGCGTGAAGCAACAAGTTTTTTTGAGGGAGCGAAGCACCTTGCTTAAAAGGAAAAAATGCGGTACACACACAGCACCCCTGTCGCAGTCGCATTGCACCCCACACACGTTCGGTCCTGCACACGGCTCACGCAAACGGAACGCGCTTCGGCTAGCCTCTTCACTGACACGTGGGACCGCACTTGGAGAAGCCGACCATGCGCCAACCCCCCCT
>LR738712.1:300585970-300607190 GCA_902687465.1 Secale cereale
AAACCCCCCTGCCCTCGTCCCCCGTCCCCCTCCACTCCATTCGCTCCGCCAAAGCAGCCCTCCCCGCCACGCCGATACGTCGGCGCCGCGGTTCGTCGAGGGGACGCACGGCGATCCTCTCGCTCCCACAGTACGCTCTCGTAGACAGTCGTCCTCTAGCCGCGCCGCCACCGCTAGCGACATTCTTGTGGAGGCGCACGGCGGCAGCGCCGCCATCGCTGGCGACGTTCGTCTGGAGATGCACGACGGTCAGCTTCTCCCACGGAACGCGCATTCTAGACTGAGGCCTCGTGCATGTCGGTGTAGCGCTGAATGTTAGCTGATTGACGCTGTTAATCCCACTATTTGTTGAAGTAGTTTATAGTCAATATGGTCTGCTTAAAAAGCTTCCTTTCCCTGTTCTGCACTCAATTTGCTTAGCTGAGATGGCATGCCAAGGCCGATTAGTTGCTGAAATATCCTGCCATATATTTATTGTGACGTAGATTGCCATGGTCTAGTAGCCAATCTGTTAGGTGAAATAGCTCTACACCGTTTTATACTCGATCTTTGTTGCTGCGATGGCCTTCCATAGTTTGATGGATGTGTGCTCGGCCTCATTGACTGTTGAAACAGCCTGCCATAATTTAGCACTCAAATCTTTTTGCTGAATTAGCTTTACATATATTTCGTTCCTTAGATCTGCTCGTCCGAATATCTTTCCATAGCTTTAGACATCTACCTAGGTATTTCTTCTGGACTTCATAAAAAAGCATATATGTTTTTCCTATAATATCTAGTAGAAGAAATAATTTGTATGTCTAACAGATGGACAAGACTTGGATAACTTCTGCTCGAAGATTCTCCGCTGCATATGTCGAGGGGGTTGAAAACTTCATGAACTTTATCAGAGCTGAGTACGGTGGTCCGAAATCAGATGTGCTCTTCCCGTGTAGAAGTTGTATGAATTCAGTTACAAGACCCCAGTCAACTGTGCAAAATCGTCTACACTTGTATGGGATGTCGGTCACATATACTAGGTGGGTTCATCATGGTGAAGCTGTGAACGTCAATGTTATTAACTACGTGGAAGCAGCAGATCACCATCTTGATCTTCTTGATGCTCGGGTGGAAGATGAGGAGGAGGAGGTGGTGGCGGATCCAGTGAGTTTTACCAACATTGAAACAATACTACGAAATGCTCGTGCATTCCGTGAACTTTCACCTGCAGAAGAAAAACAGTGGGCCCGCATGTTGAAACAATGCAACGTGGCTGTCACCCCAGGAAATAAGCTGTCATTATTCTCAGCTATGGTCACCCTTCTTCAGGTGAAGACATCTGAGCGGATGACCAACAAATCATTCAATGCGATGTTGGCTGCTTACCACAATGGTTTCCCAGATGTGTGTGAGCTGCCACACACCTACAGTAAAATGAAGAATTTCATTCATGCAGTTTGAATTGGATATGATATGATCCATGTTTGTAAGAATAATTGTGTTATGTTCCAGAAGGATTATGCCAACTTAAGTGAATGCCCGAAATGCAAATCATCAAGATGGAAAGATGGTGATGCTGTGAACAGGATTCCACATAATGTTCTGAGACATTTTGCAATTACACCAAGATTGCAGAGGTGGTTTCATGATGCTGAAACAAGAGAGGATGTACTGTGGCATTCTAGGAACCAGGAGTACAGAGATCAGAATGTAATGAGCCATCCATCACATGGTAGTGAGTGAAAAAACTTCAATCAGAAGCACGAAAAGTTTGTTACTGACCCGAGAAACATTATACTTGGCTTAGCTTTAGATGGATTTAACCCATTTGGCCACCAGAGCGCCGCTTATAGGATGTGGCCAGTGCTTGTTATCCCAAACAACATGCCTCAAATGTCTGCACCAAAGAATCAAACTACATGATGGCCTTGCTCATCCGAGGTCCCAAAAGTCCTGTAAAGGATTTTGATTTGTTCATGGAGCCTCTTGTGGAGGAACTTCAACAGCTATGGAGGGGTGTTCTCACTCGAGACCTATACAGCAGCCCACCAGCTCATTTGTTTCTGCGTGCTGTTATAATTTGGTGCATCCATGATTATCCGGCTTTGGGCACTATGTTAGGGCAAACGGCACATGGTTACAATGCACATATTCGCTATGACAGAATCTGCTATCATACGCAATACTTAGCAAGATCTGTTACATTGGACACCGCCATTTCCTTGCCAAGGACAAGCCGCATCCTAGAAAATACCGAAGACATGTGTTCAATGCAAAGCATGAAAACTGTGATGCGCCAAAGAGGCTCACCGCCGGTGAATTGCAAGTGGAATTAGGGAAGGTTAGGCATATTACCCCAGGAAACCATCCTGATAATGGTAGCGAGAAAAGGAAGCGTGGCAGGGCAGAAGAGAGATTATTGTTTACCCGCAGGTCCACTTTGTGGGACTTGGAGTATTGGAAAGATTTGAATCTGCGGCATAATCTTGATGTGATGCACATCGAGAAAAATATATGTGACAGCATTATCGGCACACTTTTTAATATTGAAGGCAAGACGACACTACTAGGAAAAGGGCTATAGATGAAATGGATACTAATGGCGCACCTGACATGTGGTGCACCACTACTGTATAGCAGTGGCGCACCATGTGCAGGTGCGCCATTAGTGTGGAATACACTAATGGTGCACCAGGCACATGGTGCGCTAGTAGTAACAATTTTTTTCCAAACATACTAATGGCGCATCCAGGCACAGTGCGCCATTACTAGTTCTAACTAGTAATGGCACACCAGCCACAGAGTGCGCCACTACTATTCTTTTTTTTATTTTTTATTATTCTTTTTTATTCTTTTTTTGCAAAACTACTAATGGCGCACCGTGCCATAGTGCGCCATTACTAGTTTAAACTAGTAATGGCGCACTATTCCACAGTGCGGCATTAGTATTTTTTTTTTTGCAAAACTACTAATAGCGCACCACCAGCAGGTGTGCCATTAGTAACTTGGGTTACTAATGGCGCATTTGGAGGTGGTGCACCATTAGTAACCTGGGACCAACAAGATATTTTGGATAGCCACACCTACCCACTCACTTTCCCCACTTCATTCCCTCCACCTCCTCCTCCAAGCTTGTCTCGGCTGCCTCCTCCTTGTCACCTCATTTCCACCATAGATTCATCCAAATTAAGTGGTTAAATTACCTTTTTTTGATAGGTAAGTAACGGGGGAAGCTATCTTTATGTTGTTCTCCCTCCAACAATGTGCACATGCACTTTTTATGGCCTAGCTAGTGTAACATCCCAAATTTTCAATTTGGAATGTTATACATTAGATCATCATGCATATCATATTTTCTTGCTTTTGTGGATCGAAGAAAAATCCTGAGCAACTCAAGGACCCTCGGAGAGAGTTGGGGATTTCAATATTTTCATATTTGAGGTTTCTCAAGTTTTGAAAATAGGATCATTTGATTTTATTTATTTTATCTTCAAGTATTTCTATCATAAATATATGAGAGAGGGAGTAAAATGACTCTCCCAAAAATAAAGAAATACGGAGGATTTAATAAAAAAATCAAATAAGTTTTTTTGGAGTTTTATTTGAATTAGGAAAAATTGCATGTTTTCAAAAAAATGCATTTTAGTGCCAAGAAAATCTTCATCTTGTTCTAAATATTCTATTTAGACGGTGACAATTTGTTTTGGCAATTTTAGATTTTTATTTCTTTTTCTAGAGTTTTTCTTTCTTCGTAGCGCCGGCGTAATTAGAAAAAAAAAGAGGACCCGACCCGACTGGGCCGAAGCCTAGCCGAGCCAGGCACATGCCGTGCCGCCCCGCAGCCTTCCCCGCGCCGCGCGCCCGTGCCCGAGGCGGACTCCGCCGCCGCCGCCGGTTGCTTTCCCCTTCCCCCAAACAACAACCCCCCACTATATATACCGCCGCCCCCTGCCCCTTGTCGCACCCCGCCACCGCAAGCACCCCACCACCGCAAGCCCGCTTTCCGCCGCAAGCTTCGCCGCCGCTGGAAGCCACCGTCGCCGCCGCAAGCCACCGCCGCCGCCGCTGCCCACGGCCACCGCAGCCCCGCCGCAGCCACCGCCGCCCGCCGTCGCCAACGCCGCCGCCCGCCGGCCATTCGACGAGGTAGCCGCCCGCCGGCCGGTTTTCTGTAGAAGACCGTCGGTTTTTCTTTTAGAACCCTAGTTCATTTTTTTTATAAGGTCGGTTCTGTTTTTTTCTGTTTATTTAATTAGTAAACGTTCACCCGTTCGTTCGATCTAATGAACGAGTTCGCCGTTTAGTCTCAGCTGACGAACGTTCGTTCGTTAAGCTATATTAGTTTTCTTTTTCTAGTTTATTTTTTGATCGCGATCTCTGATCCAATCTTTGTTTTAGTTTATCTTTTCGCTCGTTTATCAGAATCAGGTGATTCAAGCGCCTGGAGTTTCATCTCGAAATTCTCTTTCCGTTTAACCTAGTCACTCAAGCGTTTGCCTCTGTTAAATTTGGACTTAGGTCCAGATTGGTTTGGTAGTTGTTTTTCTTTCGCCGTTTGTCTTTCGTTGCTTTTCTTTTGCCGTTTCTTTTGCAAACCGGAGTTCTTAAGTTGAACCTTCTGGTTAGATCTCTTATTTGAGTTTTACCCGTGCATTAGTTAAGTACTTATTGTGTGCTTGTTTGTTTACGATAGAGTACCCGGAGTGCGCCGCTTGCTACTTTAAATCTCTAGGTTTTGCGGATCATCATCAAGGCAAGTAACACTTTGATCATACTTTCCAATTACCCAGTTTTCATTGCATTAGTCAAACCCTCACACATTGCATGAGTAGGATCAATTAACTTGTGGGACTGGGAAGTAGATTGAGGTAGTACCTATTACCTGCATTACATTCAAACCTTTGGGAGTTACTTCTATGTTTGCTGTTAGGCCATGCTATGCTTGTAGACGTGGATTGGGTGAGTGTATCCATGACAGATGTGAGTTTGTTAATTAATGGTTCAACTTAAGGTGGCAACATTAACACACATCTGGGTGGATTGAGGCACCTGGGTATTCCAGCAATTGCCTGTTTTTCTTTTGGACCGCCACCCAGGCTCAAAGGGATCATGAGATTATTCATACTAGAAACTTCCGTGTGCAGCCACAATGCTATTATGGGCTCTTGCATAGTTGACTAAGTTGTGCGAAATCTTACAGTGGTGGACTAGCAGATGTAGGGGATGTAGGTTGGAACGGTCCACCCGTTTGTAAGGTGCTAGTACTTCAGAAAGACTGTGTCTCGGTCATCCGTTTCTCAAACATCATGCAGTGCGAGAAATTAAACGGAGGCGATCGAGTCTTGTGGGGAAAAGTGCACAAACCTCTGCAGAGTGTACAAACTGATCATGATTAGCCGTGTCCCCGGTTATGGACGTCTTGAGTATCTAGTACCTGGATATCATGTGAATCTCATCATGTTACTTTAATTAATATTGTTGGGTTTAATGATGAATTTTAATTGGGGTTGAGGGGATGTATATCTTCTCAACGATGTTTCAACTACCATGATAGTTAAATTAAAATTTATTCCTTTGCAGTAGGGAAAAATTGGCTTTACACAAAAACTGTAGCCATAGAGCTTTCCACCAGCCATATTGCATATAGTATAGCTTTACTTTTGTTGCTCTCTTTGTGTTACCTTGCCAGCATATTCCATGTGCTGACCCATTTTCGGGCTGCAACATTCATGGTGCAGACTTTTCAGACGACGAGTAAGGTGCCTATTAGGTCGTGGTTCTATACTCAGTGATGCCGTTGGAGTTGATGGACTCACTTATCTTCCAAGCCTTCCGTTGTTATTGTGTTAGATGGCCTTAAGCCATTTTTATTGTAACAAGTTCATTGTTGGAACTATCGATGTAATAAGTGGGTGATTGCTACTCTGTTATAAATCCTTCAAGTACTGTGCGTGTCAGCATTACTGATCCAGGGATGACACTGATGCACAGAGATCAGACTGTTTGAGGTCTGGTCGCTACAGCTAGATCTATGTATGTTCGTGGTGTTGCATATGTTTGTGATGTTGCATATATGTTTGTGTTTGCAGGTACCAATATTTGAAATGCGATAGTTGCCAATATTTTGCCGGAATGTTGATTCATTTCTGTTTCGGCGAGAATTTTGGCACTATGCATTCTTTTTGGTCCTATTTTTAGGGAAAGTCATGCAAAAAAAAATCTTGCTTCTAATATATCGTTTTGCTCTACCCCGTAGGAGACCATGGTCTGCACGATGACCGAAGGCATCGTGAATAAGTTTTTGAGCTCCGCGAAGGCCGAGATGCTTCAAAAGAACGAGACGGAGATAAGATGTCCGTGTCGAAGATGCAAGCTGAAGAGACTTATTGCGGACCCGGATTCCGGGCAGGTGCGGGACCACCTGCTCTTGTGTGGTTTCATGGATGGCTATCGGTGGCAAGGTGATGAAGATGACTATGAAGTCGTCCATGGGGGCCGGGCAAGAAATGAGGAAGGGCAACAAGACAACCACATCGGCTTGGGCGGGCGAGAAGACGAAGAATCTCCAGGACATGATCACGACGGTGATGCTGTACACAGTCAGCATGTAGAAGATGCAGGACATGATGATGAGGAAGATGCCGGAGCAGACGAAGGGCATGATCATGAAGATAAAGATGCCGGCGGAGCAGACGACGATGGACCATCGATGGGCTGGGTGCAGGACCCTCATATTCAAGAGCAGCTTCTCAAGCAGATGGATAACGCAAGAGCTGCCGCCCGAGAGAAAGCCAGGCTGGATCAACTGGAGATAGACGCGGTTACTCCATTGTATGAAGGATGCAGGCCCGAGGATACCCTCTTGAAAGTAACGCTCATGGCTCTGGAGATGAAGGTAAAGCAGAAAATAACCGACACATGCTTTGACGAGAACATGTCATTCTGGCACTAACGTCTTCCCAAGGGGAACAAGTGCCCGACCAGTTTCGAGGAGGCAAAGAAAATCGTGTGTCCTCTGGATTTACAGCACGTGAAATACCATGCGTGCATGAATAATTGCATCATTTATCGGGACGAGCACGCGGAGTCTACCATACGTCCGGTGTGCGGCGTCACTCGATACAAGAAGAGGAAGAAAGCTCCTCGAAAAGTGGTGTGGTACTTTCCGATCACTCCTCGTCTGCAGCGGTATTTCGTGGACCCTAAGGTAGCAAAGCTCCTGCGTTGGCACGCGGATAGGGAGGAGAAGAAGCGAGAAGATGACGCAAATTATCCGGAGATAAATAAAAAAGACAAGATGCTGAGTCACCCTAAGGATGCGAGCCAGTGGCAAGCGTTGAACTTCGAAGACGCGAAATTTGGGAACGATCCAAGGAACATCGTGCTGGGCGCGAGCATCGGTGGAGTCAATCCGTTTGGCAGCCAAAGAAGCACACAGAGCACCTGGCATGTGTTTGTGTGGATGTACAACCTTCCCCCCTGGTTGTGCATGAAGAGGAAGTACATTCACATGAGTACGCTAATTGAAGGACCGAAACAACCAGGGAACGACATCAATCTGTATCTGGGGCTGCTGAAAGAGGAGCTAGACACGCTGTAGAAAATGCCAGCCAATACGTGGGACGCTGCAGAGAAAGAATATTTCCCTATGAGAGCCGCACTGCTCACGACGGTGCACGACTATCTCGGTTACGGATATGTCGCGGGGCAGGTGGTCCATGGATTTTCTGGATGCGTCAGGTGCATGGATGACACAACGTATCGCCAGCTAGATAGAGATCCTGGGTCTTCGAAAACCGTGTTCATGGGACATCGAAGGTGGCTTCGCGAGAATGACCTGTGGAGAAAACGCAAGGATCTGTTCGATGGTGAAACCGTACCCCGAAGACGCCCGCGTACGAGGAGCGGCGAGGAAATAGATGAGCTGTTGAAAAATTGGAAAGATTGCCCACTACCGGGAAAGAAGCAAAAGGCACCAGAGCCGGGAAAGAAGCGAAAGGCGCCAAAGCCGCTGCTGAAGGTATGGAAAATGAGGTCTATTTTCTGGGACTTGCAGTACTGGTAGATCCACCGTGTGCCTCACAGCCTTGATGTCATGCATATCACGAAGAACGTGTGCGAGAGTCTGCTTGGTACCCTACTCAACATGCCAGAGAGGACAAAGATGGGCCAAAAGCAAGGGCAGACTTGAAATCAATGGGCATCAGGGAGGAGCTTCACGCTAGTGATGATGATGATGAGGCGAAGCAGGACACAGAAAGTCGTCGCAAAGCCAAAAAGGCCAAGAAGACCGAAAATGACTACCCTCATGCGTGCTTCACTCTAAGCCATGAGGAGATCAAGCAGTTTTTCACCTGCCTCATAGGAGTAAAACTTCCTTACGGTTACGCGGGGAAGATAAGCAGATACCTAGACCCAGCGAAGCAGAAGTTCAGCGGGATGAAGTCTCACGACTGTCACGTGCTGATGACGTAGATACTTCCAGTTGCAATCCGTGGGATCATGGACGCGCACGTCCGTGAAACGCTATTTGGCCTATGCAAC
Organism: Secale cereale; assembly: GCA_902687465.1. Taxonomy (NCBI): domain Eukaryota; kingdom Viridiplantae; phylum Streptophyta; class Magnoliopsida; order Poales; family Poaceae; genus Secale; species Secale cereale. The sequence continues at coordinate 300,594,494 of LR738712.1, forward strand.
TTTTTCGACGTCATCTCTCGGAAGTCGGTTGGCGTGAGGCAACTCAGAAGGCTACAGGAAGAGATCGTGGTGATACTATGCGAGCTTGAGATGTACTTCCTGCCCGCATTCTTCGACTTTATGGTGCATCTGGTGGTCCATATCGTGGAGGATATCATCCAACTCGGGCTGACGTTCCTGCACAGCATGATGCCGTTCGAAAGGATGAATGGTGTCATCAAAGGATACGTTCGCAACATGTCACGTCCAGAGGGACGGATAGCCAGGGGCTTTCTGATCGAAGAGTGCATCTCCTACTCCATGAATTATCTAGGCATCGAGTACCCCGTTGGTCTGCCTGTCAACAGGCACCTCGGCAGGCTCGCTGGATGGGGTCACCGTGAGGGTCACCGCAAAATGCATGTCGACTTCGAGGGTCGACTCGCCGACTTTGAAAGAGCAAACCTAGTCGCACTACAAAACATAGACGTGGTCGATCCTTGGGTGGTAGAGCACAAAACCTTTATTGAGAAGACGTACAATGACCGAGGCCAACAGAGGACGGACGGAGATATAATCAAAGAGCACAACTCATGTTTCACGCGTTGGTTCAAGCAGAAGCTTCTGTCGTACCCTTTACATGAGGATTCTTCCGCGGAAGTACAAATCATATTCGCCTTGTCACAGGGCGCCGAGCACAACCTGATGACCTATGAGGCATACGATATCAACGGCTACACATTCTACACCGAGGACAAGGACATGAAGAGCGATGGTTATCAGAACTCCGGGGTAACGATGGAATCCTACACCGGTAACGACAAGGACAGATACTACAGAAGGATCGAGGAGATCAGGGAGCTGAGCTACGCTGGAGAGAAGGTCCCGATGTTCCGTGTTAGATGGGCCAAGAGCGTCCTAAAAGAAGACCGGTATTTCACCACCATGGTTATACCCGAAGCCAAATCCAAGACCGTGGGCGCAAACGTCACCGCAAAAAATGAGCCATAGGCACTGGCTTCCCAAGTTGACCAATGCTTCTTCATTACCGACCCGTCAAAGCCCAGTCGTGTTGTCGTGAGGAGAGGCAAAAGGAAGATCATCGGAATGGATGGAGTAGCCAATGAGCAAGACTTCGACAAGTACGGCGACCCGAAGATCGAACATGACGATGATGATGAAGTAGCAGCATACACCACAAGAAGAAGCAGGACCACCCTACCTAAAGGATGTCCGTTCCACAGAAGAACTCCATTTGCGAAAAAGAAGGGCAAGAAGATTATGAACAGATATCTAGCTAAGATCGATTGTATTTAAATCGTAGCCTTCATTTCTCGATTGTATTTCATGGGCACTTTTTGAACTCTTGAATGTTTTTAAATTTCATGGACACTCGATCTCGACCCCCCTCCATCTCGATAGCTATCCCACCTCGCCAGATCCGGTCCCCCTCGCCACCGAGCACCCCCCGCTCCACCGACCGCCGTCGCCGACCCCCCGCACCCTCCCCTACTCCACCGCCGCCGACGACCCACCGCACCTTCCCCCGCTCCACCGACCGCCGCCGATGACCCATGAACTCATGATATTTTCAAATAATAAATTTGATGATATTTTTTCATATTCATAAATATTTTCAAATAACAAATTTGATGATATTTTTTAAAAAATTATTAATGTTTTATAAAAAAATATTACTATTATGATTTAAACAAGTTTGTACATATTTAAACACAAATAAGTATCAAACATCATTTCAAATGCATAAAAACAAAAATTGGGGAGCCTGGGAATCGAACCCAGGACCTCCTAGTGTGTGTGCTACGTGCTGACCAATCGGGCTAGTGGGCGTGTTCTGATGGAGATAGGGTTAGGTGGAATATAACCTGACCAGTCGGGCTAGTAACTAAAACAAAATACTAATGGCGCACTAGGGGGAGGTGTGCCATTAGAATCGTCGTACTTATGGCGCACTAGGGGGAGGTGCGCCATTAGAACCCTCCCCCCACTCCACCTATTCCCCTCGCACTGTGCCCTCCCTCCCTCGCCAGATCCCCCACTCGACCCCAACCGTACGCCGCCGCCCCCTCCGTCCGCCGCGCCTGCACACCGTCGGCGCCGCCGCCGCTGCTGTGGTATTGCGCTGCCTCTACGCCGCCGCCCCGACCCCCGCGGGACTCCACCCCCGCCGCCCCCCGAACGGGATCGGCCGAGCGCGCGCCGCCCGCTCCTCTCCTCTCCTCCTCCCTCCGACGAGCGAGGGCCTCCTCCGGCCCCTGCAGCAGCCGGCGAGCGCGGCCCCGACGCACCCACCCCGCCTGCCCCTACCGTCCTCCGCCACCGGCCCCTGCTGTCCTTCGACCGCGGCGAGAGAGGACCCGGACGAGCAGGTACTAAAGGATCCGCCTTTCCTCTCCTTCCTGTTCGCTCCCTGTTGTCATCTCACTCTGCTTCGTGACGTCAGTGTGCTTCTTCAGAAACAGGAACAACCCGAGAGAGCAACAGATCTCGGCGAGGCGGCGGCGACGCAACACCCCTGGAGAAGAGGATGCCGACAACCGCATCGGCATCGGCATCGGCATCGCCGTCTGCTTCCCGACCCCACCCGTGAGGTTCGCTCTACCCCTCTCGCCCCTGCGCCGAAACCCTAGCTGGTTCTTGGTTGGATGTTTTAGTGGATTCTGCTGTAAGATGCACTCTGCTTACCTAAAATAGTGATAGATTTAGAGTAGATTGAGGTTTTGACATCAGCTAGCGTTGTGATTTTGGATGCTCTGACCCCGGTTTGAGCGAAGCAATGGAATGGAGGAAAGAAAGAAAATCGCGCACTTTGAGAAACTTCTGAACAACATTTTAATGCCCCTGGCCGTATCATCAGTTAGAGGGCTAGAGCAGCACTTGTCGACGTACAGATGTATGTCAACATACTTGCTAGAAAACCATCTGAAACATGTGATGCTTGGTACTGTATAATATAGGAGTATGTATGAAGAACTGCCACTTAATTTACTGTACTTAATTACCCATCTGAAACTGGCTTCAAGTTCAAGAGGATTGCTTGTGCATATATTTCTTGCATTCTGATTTATCGGTGCATCTTTTTTTTCCGCTACTTTTAATTGATACTGGCTTGCAGTGAAGTGCAGAGCATGTCTGTTGGTCCGCTGCCAACTACGTAGTACAACTAGTGTAGTGTAGTAGTAGTAGAAGAAGAGGTGACAGAGAGAGACAGTGACATGTTCTAGTTACTGTACCTGCCTCTTTCTGCCTGTAAAGCTAGTCAAGCTAGTTTAGCTTAATTCAGTCAGTCAGTCAAATGAACTAAAACCCTTGTAAGCTTCTGTTCATCGTCTCCTCCATACGTTTCCGTGTTTAGTTCACTATATACTTTGTAGGATATACTTTGTAGTTCACCATATGATGAATGAATCGATGAATTTCCCTAGTCTTTCTTGAAAAAATTTCCCTAGTCTGTTTAGTTCACTATATACTTATTACAGCCTGTCTTGAAAATTTTGATGAAAAAATTTGAAGAAAAAATTGACTTGCTACAGTCTGCCTTGAAAATAGTGGGTACATGCATTTGTAAAAATGCCAAGTGTTGGATAGTGAAGTGAGTAGGCAACATATGCATTTAGCTGGATAATTTGCATGTGTAGAAAGTGCATTTAGGTATGGCAGTGTTATATGATCTGAATATATGAATAATTAAAAATGATATGGCACTGCTAGATAATTTAAATAGATAGATAATTTGTAACATATGCATTTAGTTGAAGTAGTTTCATGATCTGGTTTTGTATGTTCAATATATCATATAGTATCACTACAAGTCACCTAAGAGAGTGGTCTTATGTGGTAGTGTCGAAATGCTAACTTGGTTGTAGAAGTCTCGATAGTCTTGTTGTTATTTCAATTTTTATTAACTGATCCATCCAGTGTTGGTGCTTATATTTTCTCTTATAGGATCATTGTTATTCCAATATCTCCGCTTTTATTTTCTCTTATACAATGTTGGTGCTTGTCTTTATGAAGCTTCAGTACCAGACAATATATGCTTTTGCAAGCTATACACAACTATTTGAAATGATATGCTCAAGCCTAAGCAAACTGGAATTTGAATAATTTAAAGTGGAGTTGAAAGCCCGATTCACTCCATCCAGATTTTTGCTGGGTTTTGTCTCCGACCATCGTGTCGTGATGATTTTGCAGGTACCCCGAGAGACCCTTGAGTTTGTTGGAATGTCGATTAACTTCCGTTCCGGCAAATTCGGGTACTCCATATGTCCTATTTTCAGCGAAGGTCATGCTAAAATTTTCCGTGAATTTTAGCATGACTTTGCTAAAAATAGGACATCTGGGGTACTTGTGACTAATGCATGGGCCGGGGTATCTTAGTACTTAATTAAGTAGGATCAACTGCCCCTTTATTCTTGCTGCATTAAACCATAGGCGGCAATAGAGCCAAGTGATTAGGCCCAACTTAGAATTCTCCTTCCCAGCTTAGCTTTTAGGATGCCCCGGTGTCGACAAACCATAAATTATAAAACCTTGGCTTTTAGGGTGCCTCAGTGTCGATAAAAACCTAAATGATGAAAGCTTAGGCTTTTAGGGTGCCTCAGCGTCAAAAAATCCTAAATGATAAAAGCTTAGCTTTTAGGATGCCTCGGTGTCGACAAACCCTAAATGAGGAGACCATGATCTTGTTCCTTGACAATAACCAACTTTTTGACCAAACTTTTTTCCTATTTAGAGAGAAACATGGCCCTCAATGATGAGGCCGGCGGTTCGGGCGGGAAGGCATTCTGGGAGCTGTCCCAGGAGATGGAGGAACAACCTCACTTCTACGAGGACGCCGCGAAAGACACTGATCCTGACACCACTGATGGTGCTGCCGAGGATGACCCCACTGATGGTGCCGTCGGAGATGACACCACTGATGGTACCGCCGAGGATGCCACCACTGATGATGGCGGCGCACGCACAGATGGCAGCCAACCGAAGATGCAACGGAAGGACCGGCGCCCGACCGTGCTCCGCACCATCAAGGAGGAATTTACTGAAGTGGACTCCGACGGGAATCCAACGGCGCCCAAACAAATAGTCAAGGGGTACTCGCTTCAGCTAGGGTGCATTCTCCGGAGCACCGTCTCGATCAACACCGATAACCTAAGGCATAAGGACCGAGGGAATTTGCGCAACCTCCTCTTCACGAAGCTGCACGAACGATACAAGTTCCCCGCTGAATTTGAAAACACACGCCTCGCAGGGAATAACGTGAACAATGCCGCCCTCACGAGGATGAGCATGGCCTTGTCTACTTGGAGAAGCTCGGTGAAGAGAATGATTGACTAAGGTTTTAGTTATGAGAAGATCAAGGAGAAAAATCCTTCGATCGTCGAATATGACTACAACGAGTTCAAGATCAAGTGCGAGAGCACCGCAACCTCCGAATCAAGTCAGTGGGGGAAAGAAATGAGGGATTTGAACTTAGGGGAACACACACTCGGTCCCGGCGGTTACAGAGTGGCGAAGCCCATATGGGACGAGGAGGACGCGGAGCGTGCCGAGCAAGGCCTACCGCCCCGCTTCGAGATATACTGTGACAAGCAGACCAGGAACTATGTCAGGGCCCGATACAAGGTGGACACGAAAACAAAGGAGCTTACCACGGATCCGAAGACCAGGGCGCTTGAGCTTGTTCTGGCGCAGGAGACTGAAAGCAGTAGCGCGGGGTCGTCTCAGAGCACCCCTGCTTTGGACAGCACTCTAAATAGGGCGTTGAACATAATGAAAAACAAGGATAAGCTCAGTGAGCCGTCATCAGCCGGTCGTGTGGCCGGCCAAGGGTTGTCCACAAAATGGTCATCATACTATAACGATGGTGGGCGAAAGGAGAGAAAGAGCAGCTTGGAAAGCCAGTCGCGCGAGGTTCAAGAACTCAAGGCACAAGTGGCGCGGATTCCGGAGATTGTCCAAGAGCAAGTGCAACAACAACTGGGATCGACGCTCACCGGCATTATGCCTACCTTGATTCATGGGCTGACGACGTGGATTGTGGGTAGCCAACAGGGGCCGCCCCTGATTCCCAGCTTCAGGGACAGCAACTCGCACAACGCACAGGCGGCACCATTGGTGTCTCCGGCGGAGCCGGTATTGGTGTCTCCGACGCCGGCACGGGCATTGGAGTTTAATGCACCCGGGTGTACGCCGGCCGGCACCTCGGCAGCAAGCGGCCCCTCCGTCAATTGCACGCCCGCAGTTGGCGGTGCCTCGACATTAGCCGAGCTCGACGCCATCATCACGGTAACTAATTAAGCCTCTTGGCCGAGAACTTCATCTCCTTGCCTTTGACTGGGCATCCCTGACGCCCTACATGTTTTCGCAGGGCGCCGCCGCCGTTCCGTGCACTCTCCTGCACTTCGTGAACAACGAGTTGGTCGATGTCACCAAGGGCAAAATCGTTCAACAGGGCAACCCCGTGTTCCACGGTAATCCGATGCCACCCATCGTGTATAGGGTTCAACTGGTTCGGGTGCTTCGAGGCTGAGACGAGTTGTTACCTCCGATTCGACCCGTCTTGGTCGACGCAGATGATGTGATAACCCTCAGCGCCTGCCTAAGCTGGCCCTTGCTTTGGTCGAAGAGCCAGATTCGTTTGGGGGCGGGGGACACCACCCCAAAGACAACACCGCCAGTCGTGCCGGCGCCAAGCCATGGCAAGACCGCCCCAACGTTGCCGGACATCCCTATGGCACTGGATCCGAACATGCATATGGCAGAGGATCCGAACGACGACGACGACAATGACGACGATACATTTGCCAACGTCGATAAGTACTTTGTCGATCATGGGTACGATGGCAAATTCATGGGGCCTCCTTCTCAAGAACCCAACCCTACAAAAGACGTGCGCGATCTAGCAGGTACCGCGGAGAAACCAAGTTGCAACAGGCGTCGTCTGGCGTTCAGTTCTTAGGAGACGCCTCCAGCTACCGACTTCACCGAGCCTCAGATAACCGAGGTGCAAAATATGATCAGCCCCAACACACTCAAGAAAGCGGTCTGTGAGCAGAACTCGGTCCCATTACAGGAGAAGAAGAAGGCACAGAAAAGAAAGAGTAACAAGGGTGCGAGCCAGCCGGCACCGAGTACAATCCATGCTCAGGACGGGCCACCTTCACCAAAGGATATAATGAGGAGGGTGCATGTGGCGGGTAGGCCGATGCTACCGACTAATATGCTCAATGCTGCAACTAGTGCTATGCGGAGTCTGCATGACAGTGTTCTTTCTTTGGAGAAGCGGCATCTCAGAGAGAAGGATGTGGCATACCCGGTTTTCGCGGCCAAGGTGCCAGAGGGCAAGGGCTTTGTGGATAACTCCATCGGGGGTACGGTCGTCCTGCGGTTTGATGACATATTTGCTATGTTTAACCTTCATCCGCTGCACTACACCTTCGTTCGGCTATTTTCGCTGAGTATGGAGATGCGGATCATTAGAGACAAGACCCCGGACATTGTGATAGTCGACCCCTTCTACATGCGTGCCAAGATCTTGGGCAGCGCTGGGGACCGGCAAGTCGTGATTTCTTAACTCGAAGGCGTCATTCTGGCAAACCGAGATAAGGATAACTTCCTCGTGCCTTACTTTCCCGAGTAAGTTGTCCCCTCAACCGCCATGTAACACATGATTTCTTAGATTTCGATCGTTTTTCTTTTAACATACCGTGTTTTGTGCAGTGACACACATTGCACACTCATCCTCCTAAGCCCGAAATATTCCATGGCCACGTATTTCGACTCGGACCGTCAGTCGAAGGTAGACTACACAAATGTCAAGAAACTTCTTGATGATGTTCTCCCCGGCTATGCCAAATCTGGAGGCACCTTCACCAGGACAGTTCGTAAGTATGGCAAGCACGTGTTCGCCCACAATACGACGTTCTGCTGCGTCAAGCAGCCGCCTGGCGGTCAGAAGGGTGCCTACTACGCCATCCATCACATGCGGGCGATCGTACGGGACCATCATCACCTTCTGCTACCAGATAAACTCAAAGATTGGGCCACGAGCGTGTCGGCAATCCAGGACGCGGACATCAGACAAGAATTCTTTCGCATCCAGTCGGAGTTTGCGGAAATCATCCATCAAGATGTCCTTCGTACCTCGGGGCAGTTCTACCTCAGAAATCAACCGTCCAACTGTGACATAGACACAATGCTACAAATGCTGGCTGACAACGCCCGCGATTTCATGACTCCCACGATAGACAGCGGCTTCATCCACGCTCTGGTCCCTTGAGTCGGGTCGAAAGTAGTGATGCTGTGTCTAGTTCTGAAACATCGATTGGATCATGTTGTAATTAAACTTTAATGAACTTGTAGTATGTCTCTTTGGTTTCAACAGTCGTTCAACTTAGATGTAATCGATGCTATTAATGTCTTCCTTTTCTCTTCCGATCGTTTTGTTGCATACTTATATATTGCTTATGTATTATCTGTGAATTGGTACTAACGTTTCGTTTGGCTAGTGCATAGCGATGTCGTCATATGTCGTGTACAAGGGTAAGGTTCCCGGAGACTACGACGACTGGGAGGAGTGTCGTACACAGGTTCACCGTTTCAGCGGTAACAGTTACAAAGGGTACACCACTAGGGCGGAGGCGGAATCTATATACGCGCGCTATATAGCGGGAGAAGGGAGGGAGCATTGGAGGAACCGGATGAAGACGAATTTCATCGCGATGATGCTCATCGTGATGACCGCAGCTCTCTTCTATTTGATGGTAGTTTAGATGATCTATATCGACTTGTAATATGAAGACAAACTTGCTACTCGCGGTCTCGAGACTTGTAATACAATGTTCTATCTTTGTTCGGTCTTTTGAATTCGTAGACTAATATGATGAATTGTATTCGGAGACTAATATGATGAATTGTATTCAGAGACTAATCTTCTATTGTATTCGATGAATCTGCTGTTGCTGTGTGCTGCTGTCTATATTCTGTCCAATAATACATTTTGTAACCTATGCAAAATTCAGAAAAGTAAAGAATAAAATAATAAACCTAATATTCATACTAATGGCGCATCACACCACAGTGCGCCATTAGTATGCCAAAGGATACTAATGGCGCATCACCCCATAGTGCGCCATTAGTATGCCAAAGTTACTAATGGCGCATCACACAAGAGTGCGCCATTAGTATGCCAAAGCACCTGGGTATATATGGCCCCCTGGGAGGCATACTAATGGCGCACCATGGGCTATAGTAATGGCGCACCTGTGGTGCGCCATAAGTATACCAGATACTAATGGCGCACTTCTGGTGCGCCATTAGTAAAAAATACTAGTGGCGTGGTACTAGTGGCGCACCAGTAGTGCGCCATTAGTAGGAAAAACTGGTACGCCACTAGTAGGCTTTTTCCTAGTAGTGCGAAGGATACCTTAAAATCTTGGATTGATTTGACACACCTGGGTATTAGACAAGATTTGCAGGTGCAAAATGAAGGTAAACCACGGGATATGGCACCAGCTGTGTACGTCTTGAACAAGGTAAAAAGAAAAGAATTCTGCGAGGTCCTGTCACTTGTGAGATTCCCACATGGATTTTCTTCCAACCCTGAAAGGAGAGTCAGTGTAGATGGAAACAAGGTACAAGGGTTGAAAACTCATGACTGCCATGTCCTACTTCAAAGGGTTTTACCTGTTATCCTTAGAGGATTGGGCCACCCTGACTTATACAGAGCAGTTGCAGAGTTGGGACAATTCTTTAGGGAACTCCGTAGTAGAAATATCAGGATATATGCTTTGGAGCGTCTTAGAGACAATATACCAACTATCCTATGCGACCTTGAGAAGATATATCCTGCAGCCTTCTTTGATGTGATGGTGCATTTGGCTGTTCATCTACCTGATGAGGCACTACTTAGAGGTCCAGTACAGTATGGCTGGATGTACCCTATTGAAAGACGGCTAGGCACTTTCAAGGGCTTTGTTAGGAACAGAGCTAGACCCGAGGGTTCCATTGTACAGGCCTACATTGCTACAGAAGCGTTGACATTCTGCTCAAAATACATGGAAACAGCTGATCAGCTTAGCAAAGAGGTGGATGAAGACAATCCCGGGCTCAATATTTTCAATTATTCTGTCTGAGTTACAAGGAAGAGTCGACAAGAGGACAAACCAAAAGATTTGGACAAAATGGTTTGGTATGTGTTGAATAACTGTCCTGAGATACTACCTTCTATCAAGTAAGTGCTAAGTACTGCAGCTTATACATCGTAATCTACTAAACTTGCAGCACATTCTTATATATTTAGATGTTTGACGCGATCACTATGTTGTGCAGCATCTACAAAAAGGAGTTACTGTCGAAAAATCAAAGAAACATTGACAAACTGGTTATGGCAGGATTTGCGAAATGGTTCAAGAGCCATGTAAGCTTTTGAATTGTACTGTCCGTTTTTTAATATATTGAGTACATAAGATGATCAGCTTGTCTATTTTCTAACCGCAGGTTAAAAAGATGCGGGAGGATGGGCAGGCAGTTGATGATGCCCTTTACTCACTAGCAATGGGTCCTGATACTCGCGTAAGACATTATGAATATTGCGTTGTTGGAGATGTGCGCTACAACACCCTTGCACGAGACGAAGGCAGGAAGACACAAAACAGTGCCATCATGAGCACGGATATGTATCACAAAGAGACAACTGAAATGTATGCTAAAATAACAGACATTGTTCAGTTGCAGTATATCTCCAGTTCGAGGATCATCGGTGTGTGGTTTTGTTGTGCTGTTGTTGGTATAACCTGTTTTCCAGGATCGCAACACCCAGAGCTGATGATTATTTCAAATCCATCAATGTCAAGGCAGCATACAAGACCAAAGAGCCTTTTATTTTGGCAAATCAAGCAATACATCTTTTTTTCTTGGAAGACACATTTTCACGTAGTGATGACTGGAGAGTATTGCAAAGGTTTGAGCAGAGGAATTCGTTTAATGAAGTTGCACAACAAGATGATGCTTACACTGCTCCTGATGTACAAGATAACACATATGTTCGTAATATCTTTGAGAACCATCACGTCAATGACGCCGGCGAAAAGATTGCCTGTCATGTTGTGGACATACAAGAGTTGATTAATAAGAAGCCAACGTTCGAGGACGTTGAGGACGAAGAAGAAGATGACACCGTGGGGAATTACGATTCAGACTGATACACATGGCGAAGATGTTGACGCTGCTGCTGCGGATGATGATTCCATTGCTTTTGTCGTATTTGCCTGTCAGAAGATGTTTCTTTATCTACTATGTGAAATTGTGTTTGCTATGAAACTGAAACCTGATGAACATGTTGTTTTGTATTTTCTTGTGAGAACATCACTTGTTATGTATGCTGATTTGTGTTTGGTGCTTGTATGACGACTAAAACATGATGACATTGTTGTTTAGTTGTACTCATATTTGGCTGTGAAACATGAATTTGATGACATAGTTTAATGTTGGACTGCAATTTGCTCGACGTCTTCGAATGGGAACAAAGCTGACCCGAGAGGGCCTCTGCTAATTTATTTATTTATTACCAAAAGGGTCTCTGCTATTTATTTATTTATGAGCAAAAGGGGATACCCCATGATTTCCGTTAATGGAAATCATTAGATGTTCACAACACTACGCCCAGCCTGCTACACAGGTTTCATTCAATACTAGTTTCAACAAAGTGCTCATCTCATAGCCACGGAATACATCACGAGTGCTACATACACGGCAAATAAAGAGACAATCATCCTACAGAGCACATTGATTTTGCCCATTATCTTCACAAGCTCTTTCATCTCCTCATTGCTGTCAAGGCCGTTCAGCAGCTGTTGCTTGGCCATGATCAGAGGAATTGTATCTTTAACCTTCTGCTCTGCATCTTTAACCTTTTGCTCTGCATCTTCCTCTTCTGCCGTTCCTTCAGTTACTTGTCCAACACCCCAACCTGCTGGTATTGGGATTCCTCGGCTAACCAAATAATCAGCGTAGTTGCACTCCCCCACATCAGCAACTTCTCAGAAATACAAATCACATGAATCTTCCCTTTTCTGCATGAACCAAATTGGAAGATCATCAAACAAACTATTAAAAAAAATCAGCAACTTAAAGCAGCAGAACAACACTTAAACATATTACTACCTCATGATTCGGGCATTTGTAGAAGACTACGCCAGGGTTGAGGATTGTGGTTGAGACGCGATGGATGACTCTGCTTGATTTGGAGCAGTGGCACCACACCAACGGCGGCGGGTTGCGATGAGCAACCGGCTGCGGTGCGCGTGCCGGCAAGGGTGTGATGAGACCCACAGGAGATGGTATGGGTGGCGACTTGGTGCATATTTGGTTGGTGCCTGCTGAAGAGCAGGTGGACGAGCAGCCAGCGGACATGGTTGCTGCGGCCAGAGCTTATGATGCTCGGCAGAGTAAGTAGAGAAGAGGAGAAGCGAACATTGGATATGTCAGTTTCATTACTTGTAGAGTAGCATAGCACCATATATAGTCATAGTCTGGGTTTGGATTCGAACCAGCTACAGGAGCATGTCTTTTTTTCTAAAACTCAGCAACGTCTCTTTACGGGTACACTAGCTTTTTCTATACGCCTTCTCAAGTCTTTGATTCCTCCACCTGACATGTGGGACCCACCGGAAGGGCCTCTATATTTCATGAAAAAACG
>LR738712.1:300607226-300622093 GCA_902687465.1 Secale cereale
CCCCCCCCCCCCCCCCGCTGACAGGTCGGACCCACAAGCTATCTTCGCACGCAAGGAAGTGCCTCCTTATTACGCACACAAAAATGAATACTCCCCCTGCCAGCTGGAACCCAGCATCATGGGAGGCTGACTTGTGGGCCTACCAAATTGACGGGAACGAAGGGCTTTGTCAACTTAGTCAATATGAGTGATTCTAGCTCCAGTTACCGTACGATGTTCATCCAATGGCAGTAGTGCTTCTTCCACCTCTTGTCTTCTTGCTCTAGTCGCCCAAACCAGCGTCGGTCGTGTCGCGTGATCCTTCCTCCCGTGGTGGGCTGTGATGCCTTGGAGGCCTCACCGCCCCCTACTACTCCCACCGCTGGCCAGGGCATCCCTCTACTCACCCACACCCCCTGTTATTCTACGGCGATGGCAGCCTCACACCGTAGCCAAACCAGTGAACCCTCGTACTCGTCTCCGCATGGGCATCCACTGCCGCGTCTTCCCTGGCTCCGCGTCATCTCCTTCCTAGGCCTCGCCGTCGTCCACCGCCTTGGTGCTCTCGGTGCGGTGTGGTCAATGTGGTAAACGACCGACTTCCGTCGAAAGAGTACTATATGTGGAGAGGCTGACAGCTGGGTCCACGGCCGCAGCTGGGTCCACGGCCGCAGCTGGGTCCATGGGCACAGTCCGGTTTTTTTGTGATTTGCCAAGTAAGTCGCTTTGTCAAGCCTGTTGGGCTGCAAATCTTTCAAGACCAGGAGAGCTTCATTCGGCTGGCCAAGAAAATGGCCTATCAGTAATGAGAAATGGGTTGTACATTTTTAAAACATATCAAACCGGCAATTAGTTTCAAATTTCTTTTTTTCATTTCAAGATTTTAAATTGCATTGATTTTTATGCGTGGACAATTTGTTGGATTTTATGTTGATATACATTTATTTTTAAAACCAGTTTGAATGTGACTCAAAATTTCGGGATTAAAAACAGTTCGGACCGCACCGAAATATGAAAAATTTCGTATAATTTTTTAACCGTGGCCACAATATGGGATGTAATGCTAACAAAAAGAATATGGGCTCCAAAAAACCTTAAGAATTAGCAAAAGGGCTATAAATTATTAGAAATAATGGCAGATTGGTTGTATGACGTTTTCCACAGATTTGAGGCTTTCATAAAAAAAGGTTGACACACAAGTAGTGAGTGTTGGATGTCCATCCAACGGCCGTTGTGCTTCTTCAATCTCTACTCTTCATGCTCCAGCCGCTCAAACAAGTGCCGGCAGCGGGATTGCCAGCTCCCTCCTGCCCGCGGCCGGCTGTGCTGACGCGCAGGCCTCACCGCCCCATCGTACTCCCATCGCTGACCTAGCCATCCCTCTACTCACCCACACCTGCTATTATTCTCCGGCGACAGCAGACGAACCAGTAAACCCTCGTACAGTCGTACTCCCCTCCGCGTGGGAAAAAAATTGTCTTCATGTCGTTCCCTTCCTAGGCCTCTCCGTCTTCCACCGCCCTGGTGCTCTCGGCGCGGCGTGGTCAAGGTGGTCAAGGAACGACTTCCATGGGAAGAGTACTGTACGTGGAGAGGCTGACAGCTGGGTCCACGACCGCAAGGAAGTGCCTCCTTATTACGCGGAAAATAATTATTCCTCCACTTGACAGTAGGGACCCACCGGACGGGCCATCGTATTTTGCAGAAAAAAAATGTTCCCCCCTGACTGCCGGGACCCACCGGATGGGCCACCGTATTTCGCGAAAAAATGTACCCCCCGCTGTCATCTCGGACCCACCGGAAGTGCCTCCTTATTACGCACAAAAAATGAATACTCCCCCTGCTAGTTGGGACCCACCTTGGTGGGTGGCTGACTTGTGGGCCTACTAAGTTGACGGGGATGGAGTTCTTGGTCAACTTAATCAATATGAACGGTTCGAGCTCCAGTGACCGTACGATGTCCATAAAACGGTCGTAGTGCTTCTTCAACCTCTGGTCTTCTTGCTCTAGCCGCCCAAAGCAGCGCTGGCCATGCCGCATGCTCCTGCCTCCCGTGGCCGGCTGTTCTACCGCAGCGGCCTCACCACCCCTACTATTCCCACCGCTAGCCAGGCCCTACGGCGACAGCAGCCTCACATCGCAGCCTAACCAGTGAACCCTTGTAGTCCTCTCCGCGCGAGCTTCCACTGCCGCGCCTTCCCCAGCTCCCCGTCGTCCCCTTCCTAGGCCTCGTCGTCGTCCACCGCCCTGGTGCTCTCGGCGCGGCATGGTCAACGTGCTCAAGAAATGACTTCCGTCGGAAGAGTACTGTACGTGGAGAGGCTGACAGCTGGGCCCACGGCCGCAGCAAGGAAGTGCCTCCTTATTACGCGCAAAATAATTATTCCTCCACCTGACGGCGGGGACCCACCGGATAGGCCACCGTATTTTGCAAAAAAAAAACGTTTCCCCCAGACTGCTGGAACCCACCAGCTACACCTTCGCATGCAAGGAAGTGCGCCCGGGCAAAAAAAAATGATTCGCCCCCCTGAGTGTTGGGACCCACCAGCTACATCTTCGCACGCAAGGAAGTGCTTGACAGTCGGGACCCACCTAGTCGAAGCGTATGTAGCGTTGTCATTCGGGTCACAAACGTGTACGTACATACTGGTCGATGTAGAGGCGTGCACGTGTCGTAGTAGAGGCGCGCACGTAGCATGTACACACGTACGTACATCGGCCAAGGTGCAAGAAAGTAAATACGGCCACGTACGTACATACGGGCGGGGTCTCGAACGCCTACTTGCGCATACATACGGCCAGGTCTCGACATCGCAGGGTCGGAATCGAGAAACAGCGTCATCGTCGTGTTCATGGGGAGCCAACCGGCTGGGTTAGAACGGAATGCATCGTCGTGTTCATCGGGAGGGCTTGCACGGAACATCCGATGGAGACGAGGCCTAGCATACCGCAGAACAGAGGAAACGGCCTTGTGTTCGACCGTCTACGTTCGAAACGGAATCATGTTCATCGCGAGGGGTCTGGCGTACCGCCTACGGTCGAAACGGGGGTCCTATTGATCGGGAGTTGTGTGGCGTACCGCAAAATGGAGGAAACAGACTTGTGTTGGAGCGCTACGGTCGAAACGGGGGTCCTGTTAATCGGGAGGGGTGTGGCGTACCGCAAAACGGGCCTCCACGGGATACTGTTCATCTCCATCGTCGACCCCCTCCCTCCTCCACGGGCTATTGTTCATCCACCGTCTACCTCCTCCAGCCTCCACCTATGACTGTTCAACCATGGGCTCCTGTTCATCCAGCCTCCACCGCGCGCTACTCCACAGGCTACTATTTAACCAGCCCTCTCCATGAGCTCCTGTTCAACCACCCCTCCACAATCTACTATTCATCTAGCCCTCCACCGTCTACTATTCATCCTGCCCTCCACAGGGTGGTCTTGTTCATCCAGCCCTCAACGGGGTCCTGTTCATCCAGCCCCAACTGGCTCAATCGACCGGGGTCCTGTTCATCCAGAGGCAACACCACGGGGTCCTGTTCATCCACCCCCACCAGGAACAGTTCATCCAAGCCCCCCAGCAATGCTCACTATTCATCTAGAGGCAGCATCGATCGGCTTCAGTTAGCAGCAGTAGCGAAGGAATCGCTCGATCGGGTTCGGTTAACAGCCATCGATTGATCGCTCGGGTTCAGTTAGACCCCAACGCCTAGCTCGGGTTCAGTTAGAGCCCAACACCTCGCACCCACGCGAGTGCGTGTACGAGAGAAACGAGCATCGCTCGGCCCCGACCACCCACCGTAACCGGGAACACCCCGATATTTTCCGCACCCTCGCTTCTACCATGGTTCTTTCCGTCGTGGACGGCCCAAAGAATGTCATACAGCTGCGTCTCCGGCCAGCCGAGGATGAAAAGCCCATTTTTGTCATGATTTTTTGTCATGGAAGTAGGACCCCACCACATCTATGATGATAACCGTGTTTTGTCACAATTTTAGTCATAGAAGTGTCATAACCATGACAGAAAAAAAATTTGTTCGGCCCAAAATGCCACGGATGTGTCTTTTTTTTGTAGTGTGGATTGCCTCATGGAGCTGAGGATGAAATAGTATAGTGGATTAACAGCCTCAGGACGAGAGGTGTTCTTGGGCTCAGATGAGCTTGTGGTATGGTCAGGGTGGAATGGATCCGATCCCTTCGATGGTGGTGGAATGCTTTGTCTCTCTCTCTCTCTCTCTCTGGTCGAATCCCCCTATCCCCGAATCTGCCCCTCTATGGTGACTAGGTCCTATTTATAGTGGCCTTGGTTCTCTTCCCAAATGTAGGCGGGAAGGGATCCCACAATGGCGAAATTTGAAGGGGAACAACTAGTACGAGCTATCCTGACAAAAGCAGTCTTCGCTTGCCAAAGCCTCTGGTGGTGACGCCACACCGGGCTCCAAGGTAACATCCATTCTGCCGTCCAGGCGGTCCTTGGTCTTGTTGCACCAATATGGAAACCTTTGCTTGATTCCTCGGGACTCTGCGCCTGCGCTTGCCCCCTTAGCACGAAAGCGGAAACTGGAACACTGCGCCCGCTGGCGCCCGCCTGGCCTGGGTCGTCATGGCTCACGTCACGTGAACCTCGCGAGGTGCACCTTGCATAGATATATCCGCTCCTTAGGAGCCAGCCTAGAGAGGCTGCCCCCAAGGAGGTCTTGCCATCGTCCGCCTTGTGAGGCTTGGCCCCTCGCGAGGGTCTTGAGTTGTGGTTGCTGAAGCTGGGGCATACCAGGCCGCCGATGAAGCCATTCTATGGGCCGCAGGCAGGCAGGTCTGGGTACCCCCATACCCAGGACGCCGACAGTAGCCCCCGAGCTAAAGGCGCGCTCGAACTTGGCTTCGAGGCGAGGCCAAGGGGCAAGTGTGGAGCGCCACGGGCGCCAATCGCCTGCGGCCTTGGTCGACACGTGGCGACTGATTGGACGTGGGCGTTTCCGCTTCCCCACGCTGGCTCGGCGACTGCCCGACTTGATGAGATCCTGCTGCATGCATAGAAAAACCATCATTACGTGCGAACATGGAGGCCAGCTGTTAGCCTCGTCCTGGCTATAAATGAGGAGAGGGTGAAGCCCCCATTGCTCTTCTCCTTCTTCTTGTCGCCTGCCCTTTGTTCCTCCTTCTTGCCTCGTCGACTTGTCGTGACGCCCATGGCACCGATAAGGAGATTCTCCGCCTGTGAGAAGGAAAAAATCCCCTACGATGAGCGGGGACCACTTCCGCCGAAGAAGAGGTTCGGCCGCCCCCGTGACGCCATCATCGCCGAGGTGGCCAACCTATGGTCGCATGAGTTGCCGGCCCCAAACCCACGTCGAGGGTCCTCACACGAGTTCGTGGTGTGGACAGCGATGCCACCACCTTCTTGGATCCGGCTCCCGAGGTTCTTCTCGGAGCTGATGCCGTCGAGGGGTCCTGCAGCACGCTGGGTGTTACAGCCAGGCTTCCAAGGCGGAGGTCAAGGTCGTCCCCCCCAGCCGGTGTCTTCATGACTCAAGGATGGGGCGAAATCACCCGCACATGCCGTCCTGATGGAGCCTCCGTCATCCACATCGAGTTCGATGGTGCCTCCACGTTGTTCTTCAAAGTATTTGACGGGCAAGGCCGCTGTCTGGAGTGTTACCCTAGAGGGATCTGCCAGGGTGGCGCGGAAGTAGGCGCCGGGCCTACCCTCAGCCCTGCCAACAGCTCCCCCAGCAGCAGCGATGGCCCCTGGGAATCCAACAGCTCTCCCGGGCCCAACGAGTCTCCGGAGACGAGCGACGACAGCTATGCACCACCGAGCTCACGCCGCACCCGGAGCGCGACAACGGCATCAGCCCGTCATCGTCGATGACCTGGGTGGGGTTGGTGTCAGCCTCTCATGGCCCTCTGTTGATGATGGTGTCGGTGCCAGCAGCCACGGTTAGGGCCCCTTGAGGTCTCCTTCTTTTGTTTCCTGCGAGGAATCAAAATGAACCTCGTGGGGGCGTGTAGAGAACCTGTAATGATTTTGCTCCGATGTTAATTATTCTCGTTACGAAACTGCAGTTGCACGTCTTCCTTCGGCATTGTCCCCCCTTTTTGTCCCTATAGTAGCTTTGCGCTCTATGCCGGCGGGTCCCAGTCCCAAGGCAAGCTTCAGCCGTTGCTGGTATGCCAGGTCCCGATGCCGTGGTCAAGGCCAAGAGGTGTGCGGCCCGAGGTCTGATAAGAGCTCCTGAGGGGCGATGCTCAAGAGGTCCCCCATGGCATGCAAGCATTCCCGGAGGCTAAAAACAAAGTTGGCATTGCCGGAGCAAGACTGCAGAAATTGAAAATTTGTTAGCTCGTGGCATCGCGCTAATTTGAACACGTGACTTATCTTGACGGGCCTGAGGTGGTTCTCCGTGCGGCGCGCTTGATCTGTGCTTCATCGACGGTGTGGCTGAGCCAGGTCCGTGCCGGCCTCCTCCTTTCTCGTTCTTCTAAATGCTATGTGTCCCGACCCTCGAGCAAAGCTCAGCCCCACTGGTATGCCAGGTCGCGATGCCATGGTCAAGGCTAGGGGTGAGAGCTTGTAACGCCCCATATGTAACAATTCCATTTATGGCAATATATGCATCGTTGACTTAATCAATTCCATTCTGGGCTCTTCCTTCATTTCGGGTTTCTTTGTTTTTGCCTTGTGCGTGTGTTGCATATCACCATGTCCTTTTCATTATGTGCATTTCATTGGCATAGTCGCATTTGCATCCATGTGTAGTTGCATCATCTCCGTCGTCTCCGTTGTCCGTTTCGGGTTTCAACTCTCTCACACGTCCTCGTCGAACCTCTCAAGCCTTTGTTCCGTGTGAAGGAAATATGCCCTAGAGGCAATAATAAAGATGTTATTTGTATTTCCTTATATCATGATAAATGTCTTTTATTCATGCTAGAATTGTATTAACCGGAAACTTGATACATGTGTGAATACATAGACAAAATAGTATGTCCCTAGTATGCCTCTACTAGACTAGCTCATTGATCAAAGATGGCTATGTTTCCTAGCCATAGACATGAGCTGTCATTTGATCAATGGGATCACATCATTAGGAGAATGATGTGATGGACTAGACCCATCCGTTAGCATAGCACTATGATCGTTTAGTTTTACTGCTATTGCTTTCTCCATAACTTATACATGTTCCTATGACTATGAGATTATGCAACTCCCGAATACAGTAGGAACACCTTATGTGCTATCAAACGTCACAACGTAACTAGGTGATCATAAATATGCTCTATAGGTGTCTCCGAAAGTATTCGTGGTGTTGGCATAGATCAAGATTAGGATTTGTCACTCCGAGTGTCGGAGAGGTATCTCTGGGCCCTCTCGGTAATGCACATCATAATAAGCCTTGCAAGCAAATGACTAATGAGTTAGTCACGAGATGATGTATTACGGAATGAGTAAAGAGACTTGCCGGTAACGAGATTGAACTAGGTATAGAGATACCGACGATCGATTCTTGGGCAAGTAACATACCGATGACAAAAGGAACAACGTATATTGTTATGCGGTTGAACCGATAAAGATCTTCGTAGAATATGTACGAGCCAATATGAGCATCCAGGTTCCGCTATTGGTTATTGACCGGAGATGAGTCTCGGTCATGTCTACATAGTTCTCGAAACCGTAGGGTCCGCACGCTTAACGTTGCATGACGATCGGTATATGAGTTTATGAGTTTTGACGTACCGAAGGTAGTGCAGAGTGCCGGATGAGATCACGGACATGACGAGGAGTCTCGGAATGTCCGAGACATAAACATTGATATATTGGACGACTATATTCGGACACCGGAAGTGTTCTGCAAAGTTTCGGAATTTACCGGAGTGCCGGGGGGGGTTACTGGAACCCCCCAGGGGAATGATGGGCCCTAGTGGGCCATAGGGGAGAGAGAGGGCAGCAGCCAGGAGGTGGCGCGCCCCCTCCCTAGGAGGAGTCCGAATAGGACTAGGGGAGGGGGGCGTGGCCCCTCTTTCCCTCTCCCTCTCCATCTCTTTCCTTCCCCCCCCCCTTCCTTCATTGGTGGACTCCTACTAGGAATAGGATTGCAATCCTATTCCTAGTAGGATTGCTCCCTAGCCGCACCATAGGAGGGCCGGCCGGCCTCCCCCCTTGATCCATTATATACGGGGGCAGGGGGCACCCAAAGACACACAAGTTGAATTGTTCTAGCCGTGTGCGGTGCCCCCCTCCATAGAAACACACCTCGGTCATACCGTCGCACTGCTTAGGCGAAGCCCTGCGCCGGTAGATACATCATATCCGTCACCACGCCGTCGTGCTAACGAAACTCTCCCGTGAAGCTCAACCGGATCAAGAGCTCGTGGGACGTCATCAAGCTGAACGTGTGCTGAACGCGGAGGTGCCGTACGTTCGGTGCTTGATCGGTTGGATCGCGAAGAAGTTCGACTACATCAACCGCGTCACTTGACGCTTCTGCTTCCGGTCTACGAGGGTACGTAGACACACTCTTCCCTCTCGTTGCTAGGCATCTAGTAGATAGATCTTGCGTGATCGTAGGAAAATTTTAAAATACTACGTTCCCCAACAGTGGTATCAGAGCCAGGTTTATGCGTAGATGATATGCACGAGTAGAACACAATGAGTTGTGGGCGATACTAGTCATACTGCTTACCAGCATGTCATACTTTTCTTCGGCGGTATTGTGATATGAAGCGGCCCAGACAGACATTATGCATACGCTTACGCGAGACTGGTTTCACCATTACGAGCACTTGTTGCTTAAAGGTGACTGGCGGGTGTCTGTCTCTCTCACTTTAGCTGAATCAAGTGTGGCTACACCCGGTCCTTGTGAAGGTTAAAATAGCACATACTTGACGAAACATCGTTGTGGTTTTGTATGCGTAGGTAAGAACGGTTCTTGCTAAGCCCGTAGCAGCCACGTAAAACTTGCAACAACAAAGTAGAGGACGTCTAACTTGTTTTTGCAGGGCATGTTGTGATGTGATATGGTCATGACATGATGAGTTATACGGTTTTGTATGAGATGATCATGTTTTGTAATGTTATCAGCAACTGGCAGGAGCCATATGGTTGTCGCTTTATTGTATGAAATGCAATCGCCATGTAATTACTTTACTTTATCACTAAGCGGTAGCGATAGTCGTAGAAGCAATAGTTGGCAAGACGACAACGATGCTACGATGGAGATCAAGGTGTCGCGCCGGTGACGAAGGTGATCATGACGGTGCTTTGGAGATGGAGATCAAAAGCACAAGATGATGGCCATATCATGTCACATATTTTGATTGCATGTGATGTTTATCTTATTATGCTTCTTATTTTGCTTAGAACGACGGTAGCATTATAAGATGATCCCTTACTAAATTTCAAGGTATAAAGTGTTCTCCCTGAGTATGCACCGTTGCGAAAGTTCGTCGTGCCGAGACACCACGTGATGATCGGGTGTGATAAGTTCTACGTTCAAATACAACGGGTGTAAGCCAGTTTTGCACACGCAGAATACTCGGGTTAAACTTTACGAGCCTAGCATATGCAGATATGGCCTCGGAACACTGGAGACCGAAAGATCGAGCGTGAATCATATAGTAGATATGATCAACATAAGATGTTCACCATTGAAACTACTCCATCTCACGTGATGATCGGACATGGTTTAGTTGATTTGGATCACGTGATCATTTAGATGACCGGAGGGATGTCTATCTAAGTGGGAGTTCTTTAAATAATATGATTAAATTGAACTTTAATTTATCATGAACTTAGTCCTGATAGTTTTTGCATATCAATGTTGTTGTAGATCAATGGCCCGTGCTACCGTTCCTTTGAATTTTAATGCATTCCTAGAGAAAGCTAAGTTGAAAGATGATGGTAGCAATTACACGGACTGGGTCCGTAACTTGAGGATTATCCTCATTGCTGCACAGAAGAATTATGTCCTTGAAGCACCGCTAGGTGACAAGCCCCCCTCCCGCTAATGTAGACGCTTTGAACGTCTGACAGTCGCGGTCTGATGACTACATGATAGTTCAGTGTGCCATGCTTTACGGCTTAGAAGTGGGACTTCAACGACGTTTTGAACGTCATGGACCATATGAGATGTTCCAGGAGTTGAAGTTAATATTTCAAGCAAATGCCCGGATTGAGAAATATGAGATTTCCAATAAGTTCTACAGCTGCAAGATGGAGGAGAATAGTTCTATCAGTGAACACTTGCTCAGAATGTCTGGGTACTACAATCATATGACTCAACTTGGTTGCAAAGTTGACGAGGATAGTGTTATTGATAGAGTTCTTCAATCACTGCCACCAAGCTATAAAGGCTTCGTGATGAACAATAATATGCAAGGGATGAAAAAGACAATTCCCGAGCTCTTCGCTATGCTCAAGGCTGCGGAGGTAGAAATCAAAAAGGAGCATCAAGTGTTGATGGTTAAAAAAACCACTAGTTTCAAGAAAAAGGGCGGGGGAAAGAAGGGGAACTTCAAGAAGAATAGCAAGACAGTTGCTACTCCCACGAAGAAACCCAAGTCTGGAGCCAAGCCTGAAACTGAGTGCTTCTACTGCAAGGGGACTGGACACTGGAAACGGAACTGCCCCAAGTATTTGGCGGATAAGAAGGATGGCAAGGTGAACAAAGGTATATGTGATATACATGTTATTGATGTGTACCTTACTAATGCTCGTAGTAGTACCTGGGTATTTGATACCGGTTCGGTTGCTAATATTTGTAACTCGAAACAGGGACTACGGATTAAACGAAGATTGTCTAAGGACGAGGTGACGATGCGCGTGGGAAATGGTTCCAAAGTCGATGTGATCGCTGTCGGCACGCTACCTCTACATCTACCTTCGGGATTAGTTATAGACCTAAATAATTGTTATTTGGTGCCAGCGTTGAGCATGAACATTATATCTGGATCTTGTTTGTTGCGAGACGGTTATTCATTTAAATCAAAGAATAATGGTTGTTCTATTTTTATGAATAATATCTTTTATGGTCATCCACCCTTGAAGAGTGGTCTATTCTTACTAGATCTCGATTGTAGTGATACACATATTCATAATATTGAAACCAAAAGATGCAAGGTTAATAATGATAATGCAACTTATTTGTGGCACTACCGTTTAGGTCATATTGGTGTAAAGCGCATGAAGAAACTCCATAGTGATGGACTTTTGGAATCACTTGATTATGAATCACTTGGTGCTTGCGAACCATGCCTCATGGGCAAGATGACTAAAACTCCGTTCTCCGGAACCATGGAGCGAGCAACAGATTTGGTGGAAATCATACATACTGATGTATGTGGGCCAATGAGTGTTGAGGCTCGCGGCGGGTATCGTTATTTTCTGACCTTCACTGATGATTTAAGCAGATATGGGTATATCTACTTAATGAAGCACAAGTCTGAAACATTTGAAAAGTTCAAAGAATTTCAGAGTGTTGTAGAGAATCATCGTAACAAGAAAATAAAGTTTCTACGATCTGATCGTGGAGGAGAATATTTGAGTTACGAGTTTGGTCTTCATTTGAAACAATGTGGAATAGTTTTACAACTCACGCCACCCGGAACACCACAGCGCAATGGTGTGTCCGAACATCGTAACCGTACTTTATTGGATATGGTGCGATCTATGATGTCTCTTACCGACTTACCACTATTGTTTTGGGGTTATGCTTTAGAGACAGCTGCATTCACGTTAAATAGGGCACCATCTAAATCCGTTGATACGACACCTTATGAATTGTGGTTTGGCAAGAAACCAAAGTTGTCGTTTCTTAAAGTTTGGGGCTGCGATGCTTATGTGAAAAAGCTTCAACCTGATAAGCTTGAACCCAAGTCGGAGAAATGTGTCTTCATAGGATACACAAAAGAGACTGTTGGGTACACCTTCTATCAAAGATCCGAAGGCAAGATATTCGTTGCTAAGAATGGATCCTTTCTAGAGAAGGAGGTTCTCTCGAAAGAAGTGAGTGGGACGAAAGTAGAACTTGATGAGGTAATTGTACCTTCTCCTGAATTGGAAAGTAGTACATCACAGAAAATTGTTCCAGTGATCCCTACGCCAATCAGTGAGGAAGCTAATGATGATGATCATGAAACTTCGGATCAAGTTTCTGTTGAACGTCGTAGATCAACCAGAGTACGTTCCGCACCAGAGTGGTACGGCAACCCAGTTCTGGAAGTCATGTTGCTAGACCATGATGAACCTACGAACTATGAGGTAGCGATGATGAGCCCAGATTCCGCAAAATGGCTTGAGGCCATGAAATCTGAGATGGGATCCATGTATGAGAACAAAGTATGGACTTTGGTTGACTTGCCTGATGATCGGCAAGCCATCAAAAATTAATGGATCTTCAAGATGAAGACCAACGCAGACGGTAATGTTACTGTTTACAAAGCTCGACTTGTTGCGAAAGGGTTTCGACAAGTTCAAGGAGTTGACTACGATGAGACTTTCTCACCTGTAGCGATGCTTAAGTCTGTCCGAATCATGGTAGCAATTGCCCCATTTTATGATTATGAAATCTGGCAAATGGATGTCAAAAACTGCATTCCTAAATGGATATCTCAAAGAAGAGTTGTATATGATGCAACCAGAAGGTTTTGTCGATCCAAAAGGTGCTAACAAAGTATGCCAGCTCCAGCGATCCATATATGGACTGGTGCAAGCATCTCAGAGTTGGAATATACGCTTTGATGAGGTGATCAAAGCATATGGTTTTATACAGACTTTTGGAGAAGCATGTATTTACAAGAAAGTGAGTGGGAGCTCTGTAGCATTTCTAATATTATATGTGGATGACATATTGTTGATTGGAAATGATATAGAATTTCTGGATAGCATGAAAGGATACTTGAATAAGAGTTTTTGAATGAAAGACCTCGGTGAAGCTGCTTATATATTAGGCATCAAGATCTATAGAGATAGATCAAGATGCTTAATTGGACTTTCACAAAGCACATACCTTGATAAAGTTTTGAAGAAGTTCAAAATGGATTAGTCAAAGAAAGGGTTCTTGCCTGTGTTACAAGGTATGAAGTTGACTAAGACTCAATGCCCGAACACTGCAGAAGATAGAGAGAAAATGAAAGTCATTCCCTATGCCTCAGCCATAGGATCTATCATGTATGCAATGCTGTGTACCAGACCTAATGTGTGCCTTGCTATAAGTCTAGCAGGGAGGTACCAAAGTAATCCAGGAGTGGATCACTGGACAGCGGTCAAGAACATCCTAAAATACCTGAAAAGGACAAAGGATATGTTTCTCGTTTATGGAGGTGACAAAGAGCTCGTCGTAAATGGTTACGTCGATTCTAGCTTTGACACTGATCCGGATGACTCTAAGTCACAAACCGGATATGTATTTTTATTGAACGGTGGAGCTGTCAGTTGGTGCAGTTCCAAGCAGAGCGTCGTGGCGGGATCTACGTGTGAAGTAGAATACATAGCTGCTTCGGAAGCAGCAAATGAAGGAGTCTGGAGGAAGGAGTTCATATCCGATCTAGGTGTAATACCTAGTACATCGGGTCCAATGAAAATCTTTTGTGACAACACTGGAGCAATAGTCTTGGCGAAGGAATCCAGGTTTCACAAGAGAACAAAGCACATCAAAAGGCGCTTCAATTCCATCCGCGATCTAGTCAAGGAGGGAGACATAGAAATTTGCAAAATACATACGGATCTGAATGTTGCAGACCCGTTGACTAAGCCTCTTCCACGAGCAAAACATGATAAGTACCAGGACTCCATGGGTGTGAGGATCATCACTTTGTAATCTAGATTACTGACTCTAGTTCAAGTGGGAGACTGAAGGAAATATGCCCTAGAGGCAATAATAAAGATGTTATTTGTATTTCCTTATATCATGATAAATGTCTTTTATTCATGCTAGAATTGTATTAACCGAAAACTTGATACATGTGTGAATACATAGACAAAATAGTATGACCCTAGTATGCCTCTACTAGACTAGCTCATTGATCAAAGATGGCTATGTTTCCTAGCCATAGACATGAGTTTTCATTTGATCAACGGGATCACATCATTAGGAGAATGATGTGATGGACTAGACCCATCCGTTAGCATAGCACTATGATCATTTAGTTTTACTGCTATTGCTTTCTCCATAACTTATACATGTTCCTATGACTATGAGATTATGCAACTCCCGAATACCGTAGAACACCTTGTGTGCTATCAAACGTCACAACGTAACTGGGTGATCATAAAGATGCTCTACAGGTGTCTCCGAAAGTATTCATGGTGTTGGCATAGACCAAGATTAGGATTTGTCACTCCGAGTGTCGGAGAGGTATCTCTGGGCCCTCTCGGTAATGCACATCATAATAAGCCTTGCAAGCAAATGACTAATGAGTTAGTCACGAGATGATGTATTACGGAACGAGTAAAGAGACTTGACGGTAACGAGATTGAACTAGGTATAGAGATACCGACGATCGAATCTCGGGCAAGTAACATACCGATGACAAAAGGAACAACGTATCTGGTTATGCGGTTTGACCGATAAAGATCTTCGTAGAATATGTAGGAGCCAATATGAGCATCCAGGTTCCGCTATTGGTTATTGACCGGAGATGAGTCTCGGTTATGTCTACATAGTTCTCGAACCCGTAGGGTCCGCATGCTTAACGTTTGATGACGATCGGTATTATGAGTTTATGAGTTTTGATGTACCGAAGGTACTTCAGAGTCCCGGATGAGATCACGGACATGACGAGGAGTCTCGGAATGTTCGAGACATAAAGATTGATATATTGGACGACTATATTCGGACACTGGAAGTGTTCTAGAAAGTTTCGGAATTTACTGGAGTGCCGGGGGGGGGGGGGGGTAC
>LR738712.1:300622138-300704157 GCA_902687465.1 Secale cereale
AATAGGACTAGGGGAGGGGGGCGCGGCCCCTCTTTCCCTCTCCCTCTCCCTCTCTTTCCTTCCCCCCCTTCCTTCATTGGTGGACTCCTACTAGGAATAGGATTGCAATCCTATTCCTAGTAGGATTGCTCCCTAGCCGCACCATAGGAGGGCCGGCCGGCCTCCCCCCTTGCTCCTTTATATACGGGGGCAGGGGGGCACCCAAAGACACACAAGTTGAATTGTTCTAGCCGTGTGCGGTGCCCCCCCTCCACAGAAACACACCTCGGTCATACCGTCGCAGTGCTTAGGCGAAACCCCGCGCCGGTAGATAAATCATATCCATCACCACGCCGTCGTGCTGACGAAACTCTCCTGTGAAGCTCAACCGGATCAAGAGCTCGTGGGACGTCATCAAGCTGAACGTGTGCTGAACGCGGACGTGCCGTACGTTCGGTGCTTGATCGGTTGGATCGCGAAGAAGTTCGACTACATCAACCGCGTCACTTGACGCTTCCGCTTCCGGTCTACGAGGGTACATAGACACACTCTTCCCTCTCGTTGCTATGCATCTAGTAGATAGATCTTGTGTGATCGTAGGAAAATTTTAAAATACTATGTTCCCCAACACCATGAGCGGGTTAAAAACATCTTTGGAATGGGCCGAGAGTTGTCAAGTGGTATTGGTATGTCACCGGTAGACCGCATGTGAAGTTTTGTCTCGTTTGGAGGTCGTTGGATACTCCAACGGTTAACCGCGTTAGCACCGGAATCCCTATATCTTTTGGCCCAACACCCCTCCACAACAGCCCACTAGCCCAGCACACCCACCTCCATCCTCTCGGTCGTCGGATCGTGATCGTGTGGGCCAAAAGAAACCCTAGCCTCCTCCCAGCTCCAGCCCCACCTCGGGAGCCGTGCCGGGCGGACGTGTCCGCTTGCGCCGGACACACCGCGCACCCCCGCACCGGATCCGCCGCCGCCACCGCACGGGCCCGCAGGGCCCATAGCCGGCCCACCGTCCGTTCGCCACCGCCTGCGCCCGCAGGTCATCCCGCTCCTCCCGCCGGTCGCCGCCCAGCGCGCGTGGCGCCGGAGGTCCTTCGCCGGCCACCGCCTGCCGCCTCCGCCGCTGGCCCCACGGTCCTCCGCCGCCGCGCTCGTCCCGCCGCCACCGGTCTGCTCAACTCGGCCGCCGGCCCCCGCATCCGAAGCCCGCCGCCGCGCCGCCTCGGCATCTCCGCCGCCGGCCGTCCTCCACGCAGCACCACTGCCGGCTCGTCACCTCCACGCCACCTCGTCGGTGCCGCCCCGCCCCACAACGGTCGGCTCCATCGCCATCGCCTCATCGTCTCCGCTGGCTCCGGCGAGCTCCCCGGCGAGCCGCCGCCCCACTCCGGTCCTATCTGCCCTGGGTGGATCAGATCCACCGGGAGTCGATCCAAACGCCTCCGCCCGTCCCGCACCGACCCCGGGATCCCTCCGTCCATGTTTGACTTTTTCGGAGGGGTAAAATTCCACGAAGTCTCTTGATCCGTTAATTTTCATGCCTCCTTCATCATGTGGTAACTTTGTGCTCGATGCTCCGTTTTGAACGTATGATATATCGAAATGTTAACTTCGAAGTGCTCTACATGTTAGCATCAGTTTCAAGCATCTGAGGGTACATCTAGATGTCTTAATATTTGTTACAGGACTGCTTCGTGATGTTACTGTTTCCGCACTAGTTGTCTGTTAACATTTTGTTGGCATGTTCGTGAGGTCACAACTTGGTGCATGTTGGTCCAAATGGAGTGTATGATATGTCAAAATGTTTGTCTTGTGATGCTATTCAAGATGGATGCATTTGCTTGCATGTTAGGTTGCATTATGCCATGTTTAACCCTGTTGCGAAAGTGCATGTGGCCGATAAGTTTCTGAAATTGTTATGAGATGATGTTTTGACTTGTTCGTGTATATTAATCCATGTGTCATATGAGCTAGGTGTCAACATGAGTTTTGCTCATAGGAATGTGCTCTACATGATAGATTTATTTCCATGCCATGATATGTCTTGAGAGGAGTGTATCAAGCTTGTTAATATGCCATCGTGATGTTAAATTTCTGCTAAGGCTGAATCTGCTAATTTTTATGGCATGTTTCCATGAGGCTACCGTCATTGTTGTGCATGGTTAGAGTTGTCCAGTGGGTATTCCTTGATGTATATGTTACGATCGAGCTCTCCATGTTCTTTTTTGCCATGATTCCTTGCTTTTGCATGTTGTTTTCATGCTCTCAAATTGCTATAAAATATTTCTGTCGGCCTGTTATCAGCATGTTCAGTTTTACCATGTGAATAGCTAGTGTTCTATGCATCCTATGAGCATGTTCTTGCCATGAGTAGCTTCACAAACATGTCTTCTTGCTATTGCTTATATTCACATGACATGCTATGCTTTGAGATGAGTTGCACAAGCTTGCAAACATGCCTACTTGTTGTTGTTGCTGCCATGCCTTTTAATTTTCACTAAGTCTGGGAAATCTGTTAACTTATTGAATCTTGCCATGCTTGCTTAATTGTGTTCCAGCAAGTTTTTGGGTGTGCTATAAGTTCATGCTTGTTAAGAATCATGTATATTTGACATAAATGCCTTTTGTCTTCATGTTTGGGTGTTGTAGCATAATTATACCTTGCTCCAAAGATGCCATGTTGCTGTTACCTGCAGTTTTGCATTGTATCTTGTTTTGCTTGCCATTTTGCACACCGAGCATCCGTTTCCCATGATCTTTATATCATTTTCGATCGAAATCTTTCAATCTATCCAGTGGCTTGCTTGGTTGCCCAAGATGAAGCCATTTCCATCCTCTTCTACTTAGACTCAAGAGCATCATCATGCATACGCACATCATACTTGCATCCCATGTCATGTCTTGCATCATGATGATTGTGCATTGCACCATGATTGATCGTGTACCATTGTTGTGCTCTTGTGTTGGGTAGAGCCGGGAGCCGATACCGAGTTTGAGGATCTTGTCGAGACTGAGTTTGAGGAGCCGTCTTACCATCCCACCGACGACTTACCAGGCAAGATTACAGTTCCCTGATATCACGTCTATATTTGCCTTGCTAGTTGTCTCGCTCTTTAGCTATGTCTCGATGCCTATTCTTGTCTTGTCAGCCTCATATGTTGCCATGAAACACTCTAACCGCCTTCCTAGCAAATCGTTGATTGGTTAAGTATGCTTTTGTTCAGCCCCTCTTATAGCGTTGTTAGTTGCGGGTGAAGTTTGAAGATTGCTCCTTGTTTGGACTTGTTCCATTAGGATAACACAACACTTATCTTAATTAAATTAATGCACATATATATTGGTAATGGGTGGAAGGCTTGGCCTTCTGCTTGGTGTTTTGCTCCACTCATGCCACCTCGGGACCCGATAAACCAGTGTTATGCTCCTTGATTTTGCGTTCCTAACACAGTTGGGGTTTATGGGCCCCCTTAATAGTTCGCACTGCTTAAAGCTTTTCCAGCGAGACCCAACTTTGGTACTACATTTGCCTAACAACTAAAACTTGCATAGGGAGTTACAAACCCGAGTTCTTAATCAATAACCCGGGCCAGTGCTGCTCATGAGTGTTGGTCCAAACTGGGCGGAATGCGGGGCCACCACGAGGGAATCGAGGATTAGTATATACCTGTAGGGTATCCCATCTGGTTGTGGCCTGAGACGAGATACGCGCGGCTACTATCAGGGTGTCGGCACGCCGGGAGGTCTTGCTGGATTAGTTTTACCTTTGTCGAAATATCTTGAGCACGAGATTTTGAGAATACTCGGGTCTTCCCAATTTGGAGTTGCGACTCCGCAAATCATGAGCTTGTGATGGGCTAAGTTGCGACACCCCTGGAGGGTTTTGAACTTTCGAAAGCCGTGTCTGCAGTTATGTGGCAGATGGGAATTTGTTAATATCCGGTTGTAGATAACTTGACACCATATCCTTAGGAAGTACACTACCTGTGTGAGTACCATGATGGTCTCTTTCCGATGGGGTTTCGGAAAGTGAACACGATGGGGTTATGCATGAACGTGAGTAGCTAGGATCACTTCTTGATCAACTTTGGCGACCGTTGGCACATATTCTCATCTCGCTCTAAATTCGTAAGCTAGTTGCTTAGTGCTTGCTGCAACACTTTATTACCTTTGCACACCTAAAGGCTTTGTTAGTTTTGATACCCAGGAATGGGATTGTTGAGTCCTTGTGGCTCACAGATTACAACATGCACCAGATGCAGGTACAGCCGAGTACGATGTAGGAGATGAATCAGAACTTCGCTGGGAGTTCGATGAAGAGCGTGGTCGTTTCTATGTTACGTATCCCGACGATCAATAGTGGTTCCTACTCGGGGCGATCAGGACTTGTGTTTGTGGTATCTTTTCTCGTTTGTATTTTGTCCGTAGACGGACCCTGTGTTATTTGGATGAATGTATGTTATTGTATTCATTGTGTGACGTGGCGAGTGTAAGCAACTATTTTACTCTTTCATCCCTGTTCTTTTACATGAGTTGTGCAAAGATACCACGCTTGCGATCACTCGAGAGATATAGTGGCATCCTGGGCATTACAAGTTGGTATTTAGAGCCTTCTCTGACCTAGGAGCCCCCTGTTTTTTCGAACCGCTGAAGGTTGAGTCTAGGCACACACACAAAATGTTTTGAGTCCTATATATATATATATATATATATATATATCGGAGAGTAGGATTTCTTTTTACTCCTCATCCCCTTCGTCGCTTTGGTGAGGACTCCTGACGTTGTTTTAACTTCACTATTATCAAAATTTTACCAATTTTTTTAGGATCATGCGGGTATTGTTTGGATTGTTCCGATATCTTTGTGACGAGAACATTGTTCTTGGTGCCTCCTGTCATTTAGGGGTTGTGGCAGTGTCCCTAGGAGTTGAGCTCCGAGGTGTTGTCGTCACAAATGTATCGTGGCAGTTCTATAATACCAGAGGCGGCCGACATCGAAAACACTTCTATGCATGTCTGGTGGTGAGATAACCCCGAGGTCACCCAGTACTAGGGGGATAGTTCGAGAGTATTGCCACTGCTAGTATAGCGGATGTGTTTCGAAGGTCCGAGGTAAACAGTTTCCGAAGGTGCCTAGTTATGTGTTGACGGATGGATACAACTGGATCTAGGATTTATTAGTTGAGTGACATGCGGTGCTTCCCCTGTATCCTCAACACCAGATTGCATAACCGGAAAGCTTCGGGAATTAATAGGTGGGTTTCAAGTAGCTCGTAGGTAATCTTCCAATGGGTGCATGATATGAGGTTGGGGTTCAACATCTAGTGGAGAGGCTATCATTGCCGTTGTTGCACTAGGGGGTTGCATCTTAAAGGATCCTTGGCTATGCTGATCCGGGGATTGCAAGGCCCTTTGTAACATGTGCCATGGGGCATTCAGCACGAACATGTGGGACGAAACCTCTATTATATATTTGTTCCATCTGTTACCTTGTTGTTTTTATTATATCATTATGTTCTCCCAAGTGGCTTCTCAACAAGTTGTTGTACCATTAAGCTATGGTATTCATTCGTTCAATTTTTTTCGGATGTTCATTGTGAAGACTATATGTTGCAAATATCTAGCCGCCGATTTAGCTTATCTATTATTTGCTTGCTAACGGTTGTCATCATCTTTAGGATGGCACCTAAGAAAGTTGCCAACCATAATCCAGAGGGTGAAGAAGAGCGTCCACCTTCCCCTCCTCCTCCGTCTAAGGCATGGAGAGTGATTATGCAGGCAACCAATCAAAACACCCAGATGCTCATGCTGATAACGCAGAGTTTCCAAGCCAATCAAACAAATCAAGGAAATCAAGGGAACCAAGGCCAAGGAAATCTGTTCAATCAACCTCACTTTGCGACTCTGAACCAATTCCTGGCAAATCAACCCAAGTCTTTCAGTTACTGTGTTGATCTGTTGGATGCTAAAGATTGGATCACAGACGTCAAGAAGCATTTCGAATGCAGTAACGTCAGACCTGAGGATTATGTCAAGTTTGCCGCTTTCCAACTCAAAGATCAAGCTGCAGACTAGTGGCAACAGTACAAAGACTCCAGAGCAGGTCATGAGATCTCGTGGACTGACTTCTGCCATGATTTCCGTTCTCATCACATCCCTACCAGTGTCATTGAAGGCATGCGTGAGCAATTCCGCAATCTAAAGCAAGGCACCATGTATGTCTATCAATACAATGTCAAGTTCCAGAATCTTGCCCGTTATGCGAAGCAAGACATCCCCGATGCCAAGAGCAAAATCTACCAGTTCCGAGGTCGTCTGAAAGATGAACTCCAACTTACACTCACTCTGTTCGAGACAGATGAGTTTGATCAATTCTACAGCATGGCTCTCAAGCAAGAGGTAGCTTAGCTCAAATGTGAAACTTCCAAAAAGAGGATAAGAGATGATGTTCACTCATCCTCTTCCTCTTGGGTGGTCGCCAAAAAGCAGAACTTCTGGCTCCCGCCTCCTCAAGTGCTCCGTCCTCCGAGTCAGAACAAGCACTCAAGTGGTCGTGGATTCTCTCACCCACCCAACCCAAGCAACCAGTCCAAGTCTCAGTTCCAAGCTCCAAGACCAAGTGTTCCTCCTTCCCGTCCAGTTTTAGAGGTCACTTGCTACAAATGTGGTCTGAAGGGTCACTATTCCAACAAGTGCACCAACCAGAGGTGCCTTCCGCCTCCTCCACCTGTCAGCAATGCTATTGTCAAGCACAATCCCAAGCATGCGAGAGTGAACCTGATGAATGCAGCTCAAGCAGAGAATTCTTCTGATGTGATAATTGGTAATCTTGTAGTTAACTCTAAACCTTCAAAAGTCTTGTTTGATTCTGGTGCATCACTTTCCTTCATGTCATATCCATTTGCATCTAAGCACAACGTGGACATAGTGGCTTTGCCAAAGGATTTATCAATTATTTCTCCGGGCAAAGGCATGACTTCTAATTTGATGGTTCTGGATATATCTATTCATATGGGCGATTGCAGTTTCTGGTTTCCCCGGTTATTCCAGGTAACTCGGACATTGATCTTATTCTTGAGATGGATTGGCTCTCTAAGCATGATGCTCTTATTGATTGTGCAAACAAGGAAGTCAATCTAACCCATCCTTCCGAAGACGTGATTATCTTCACAGCTCGAGATA
This sequence comes from Secale cereale, assembly GCA_902687465.1. Taxonomy (NCBI): domain Eukaryota; kingdom Viridiplantae; phylum Streptophyta; class Magnoliopsida; order Poales; family Poaceae; genus Secale; species Secale cereale. The sequence continues at coordinate 300,629,305 of LR738712.1, forward strand.
ACACAATCTAGCTATTTTCTCTCAATGACAAGGGCGAGATTAATGCCATTTCTCAGATTCCGGTGGTTTATGAATATGAGGATGTATTCCCTGAAGAGCTTCCAGGCATGCCTCCCAACCGTCCGGTTGAATTTGTCATTGAACTTGAACCTTGTACCGAGCCAGCCTGTCGGCGTCCGTACAAGCTTTCTCCTAAAGAGTTGAAGGAGCTGAAGAAACAACTCGATGAGCAAGAACGTATGGGTCTAATCAGACCAAGTACTTCTCCTTGGGGATGCGGTTTTCTATTTGTCAAGAAGAAGGATGGTACGAAACGATTGTGCGTTAATTACCGGCCATTGAACAAGAAGACAATTAAGAATAAGTACCCGCTCTCCAACATCAATGAACTGTTCGAGCAGCTCAAAGGAGCCAAGGTTTTCTCAAAGCTTGATCTCCGAATGGGCTACCATCAGATTCGTATCCGTGAAGAGGATATTCCCAAGACCGCATTCAGGACGAGTTATGGCTCCTACGAGTACACAGTCATGTCCATCGGGCATGCAAATGCTCCACCCACTTTCTCCTAGATGATGCACTTCATATTCAACCCCTACACCAATGAATTTGTGCTTGTGTACCTCGATGATATCTTCGTATTCTCCAAGAATAAACAAGACCACGCCAAGCACCTCCGTTTGGTCCTTGACAGGCTCCGTGAGCATCGTTTCTATGTGAAGTTCTCCAAATGTGAATTCTGGCTCGATAAAGTCCTCTATATTGGCCATATTATCTCTGCCGAGGGCATTTCTGTTAACCCTGAGAAGGTTGAAGCTATTGTGATGTGGGAACCTCCTCAGAATGTCAAGCAACTCCGAAGTTTCCTCGGTCTCGCAAGCTATTGCAGAAGGTTCGTTGAGAACTTCACCAAGATTGCCAAGCCTCTTTCCAACCCGTTGCAGAAGAATGTCAAGTACTCCTCAACTGTGGATTGTGATGTGGCATTCAATACCCTCAAAGAGAAGCTCATTTCTGCTCCGATACTTACTCCTCTGGATGAGTCCAAGCCTTATGAAGTGTTCTGTGATGCTTCATTGCAAGGTCTTGGCGGTGTTCTCATGCAAGACAAGAAGATCGTTGAATACACTTCGCATCATCTTAAACCAAATGAGAAGAATTACCCCACACATGATCTTGAGCTAGCAGCCGTTGTTCATGCCTTGAACACGTGGAGACACCTTCTGTTGGGCAGAAAAGTGGATATCTTCACCGATCACAAGAGCCTGAAGTACATCTTCACCCAGCCAAACCTTAACCTCCGCCAGACTCATTGGGTTGAAATGATTCAAGAGTACGATCCAAGAATTGAGTATACTCCAGGCAAGGCCAATGTCATTGCAGATGCCTTGAGTAGAAAGGCTTATTGCAACAGTCTCCTCCTCAAACCGTTCCAACCTGAACTTTGTGAGTCATTCAGGAAGCTCAACTTCCAAGTTGTTCCGCAATGATTTCTTGCCAACCTTCAAGTCGATCCTACCTTGGAAGATCAAATCCGCGAGGCCCAACTCAGTGATGCTATGGTGCAGAAGGTGAAACATGGTATTGCCAAGGGTACTCCCAAGTACATGTGCTATCGCGTTGATGATAGAGACACTTTGTTCTTTGAGGACAGAATTGTGGTTCCCAAAGGTGATCTCAGAAAGCTCATAATGAATGAAGCACATGACTCACTCCTCTCGATACATCCAAGAAGCACCAAGATGTACCATGACCTCAAGCAATCGTATTGGTGGACTCGCATGAAAAGAGAGATTGCTCAATTCGTGAACGAGTGTGATGTCTGCAGAAGAGTGAAGGCAGAGCATCAACGTCCAGCCGGACTCCTTCAACCTCTACCTATTCCCAAGTGGAAATTCGATCACATTGAGATGGATTTCGTCACCGGTTTTCCCAAGTCCAAGCGAGGAAATGATGCTATCCTTGTGGTGATTGACAAGCTCACTAAAGTGGCTCACTTCCCTCCAGTCAAAGAATCCATCAACGCAGCACAACTTGCAGGGCTGTATACCTCCAAAATTGTCTCTTTTCATGGTATCCCTCAAGTAATCTCCTCAGATCGCGGAAGCTTGTTCACTTCCAAATTTTGGGATTCCTTCGAGTCAGCTATGGGTACCAAGATTCGCTTCAACATAGCTTTTCACCCTCAGACTAGTGGTCAAGTCGAAAGAGTGAACCAAATTCTTGACGATATGCTCAGGGCATGTGTCATCTCCTTCGGCATGAAATGGGAAGATTGCCTTTAATTTGCCGAATTCTCCTACAACAACAGCTTCCATGCAAGTGCTGGCAAAGCACCGTTTGAAATTCTCTATGGAAGAAAGTGTCGTACCCCTCTCAACTGGTCCCAGACTGGTGAACGTCAACTCCTTGGAAATGATTTGATCTCAGAGGCCGAAGAGATGTGCAAAGTCATACGTGAGAATCGCAAAGCTGTGCAATCTCGCCAAAAGAGCTACTATGACGACAAGCATCGTGACTTGGCTTTCGACATTGGTGATCATGTGTATCTCCGTGTTTCTCCTATGAAGGGCACTTAGAGGTTCGGTATCAAGGGCAAGCTTGCTCCAAGATATGTGGGCCCTTTCAAGATAATTGGCAAGAGAGGCGATCTAGCCTACCAACTCGAGCTTCCCTCCAACTTTGCAAATGTGCACGATGTGTTTCATGTGTCACAACTCCGCAAGTCCTTCAAGATGCCTGAACGCACCATTCCTTTCAAAGAGATTGATCCTCAGCAAGACTTGTCTTATCGTGAGCACCTCGTCCTATCCTTAAAGAAACTGAGCGCAAGACCCACAACAAGTCCATCAAATTCTTGAAAGTGAAGTGATAACACCATACCGACCGAGAAGCTACATGGGAACAAGAAGATCATCTCGGTTCCGAGTATCCCGCTTTCTTTCAGTCCTAGATCTCGGGAAAAGATCTTTTTTGTAGTTGAGGAGAGTTTGTAATTCCCCGGATGTAACAATTCCATTTATGGCAATATATGCATCGTTGACTTAATCAATTCCATTCTTGGCTCTTCCTTCATTTCGGGTTTCTTCGTTTTTGCCTTGTGCATGTGTTGCATATCACCATGTCATTTTCATTATGTGCATTGCATTGGCATAGTCTCATTTTCATCCGTGTGTAGTTGCATCGTCTCCGTCGTCTCCGTTGTTCGTTTTGGGTTTCAACTTTCTCACATGTGCTCGTCGCACCTCTCAAGCCTTTGTTTCATGAGCGGGTTAAAAACATCATCGGAATGGGCCGAGAGTTTTCAAGTGGTCTTGGTATATCAATGGTCGACCGCCTGTCAAGTTTCGTCTTGTTTGGAGGTCAATAGATACTCCAATGGTTAACCGCGTTAGCACAGGAAGCCCTATATCTTTTGGCCCAACACCCCTCCACAACAGCCCACTAGCCCAGCATAACCATCTCCATCCTCTCGGTCTTCGGATCGTGATTGTGTGGGCGAAAACCGCCCCCCATTTGGACAATCCTAGCTCCTTCTAGCTATAAAAACGTCCACCACGTCAAATTTGGGAAGAAACTCTAGCCTCCTCCTAGCTCCAGCCCCGCCTCGGGATCTGTGTCGGGCGGACCTGTCCGCGCGTTCCGGACATGCCGCGCGCCGCCGCACCAGATCCGCCGCCGCCACCATGCGGGCCCGCGGGGCCCGTAGCCGACCCGCCGGCCCGTTCGCTGCTGCCCGCGCCAGCGGGTCGTCCCGCTCCTCCCGCCGGTTGCCGCCCATCGGGCGTGCCGCCGGAGCTCCTCCGCCGGCCGCCTCCTGCCTCCTGTGTCGTCAGCCCCGCGCTCCTCCACCGCCGCGCTCGTCCCACCGGCGCCAGTCTGCTCAACTCCGGCCGCCGGCCCCCGCATCCGAAGCCCGCCGCCTCGGCATCTTTGCCGCGGCCGCCCTCCACGCGGCACTGCCGCCAACGTCGCGCGCGAGCTTCACTGTCGACCGCTCTCCACGCGACACCGCCGCCGGCACATCGCCTCCGCGCCACCTCGCCGGCACCACCCCGCCACACACAGGCCGGCTCCAATGCCACCGCCTCACCATCTCGGCCAGCTCCGGCGAGCTCCTCGGCGAGCCGCCGCCCCACTACGGCCTGATCTGCCCGGGGTGGATCAGATCCACCGGGAGCCGATCCAAACGCCTCCGTCCGCCCCGCACCGACCCGTCTCGGGATCCCTCCGTCCACGTTTGACCTTTTCGGATGGGTTAAATTCCACTAATCCTTGGATCCGTTAATTTTCAAGCCTCCTTCATCATGTGGTAACTTTGTGCTCGGTGCTCCGTTTTGCATGTTTGATATATCGAAATGTTCATCTCGAAGTGGTCTACATGTTAGTATCAGTTTCATGCATGTTAGGGTTCATCTAGATGTCTTAATATTCATTGGAAGACTGCTTCGTGATGTTACTATTTCAGCACTAGTTGTATGTTAACATTTTGTTGGCATGTTCGTGAGGTCACAACTTGGTGCATGTTGGTCCAAATGGAGTGTATGATATGTCAACATGTTCGTCTTGTGATGCTCTTCAATATGGATGCATTTGCTTGCATGTTAGGTTTCTTTATGCCATGTTTAACCCTGTTCCAAAAGTGCACGTGGCTGATAAGTTTCTGAAATTGTTATGAGATGATGTTTTGTCTTGTTCGTGTATACTAATCCATGTGTCATATGAGCTAGGTGTCAACATGATTTTTTCTCATTGGAATGTGCTCTACATGATAGATTTATTTCCATGGCATGATATGTCTTGATATGAGTGCATCAAGCTTGTTAACATTCCATCGTGATGTTAAATTTCTGTCAAGGCTGAATCTGCTAATTTTTAAGGCATGTTTCCATGAGGCTACCGTCATTGTTGTGCATGGTTAGAATTGTCCAGTGGATGTTCGTTGATGTATATGTTATGCTCTAGCTCTCCATGTTCTTGTTTGCCATGATTCCTTGCTGTAGCTTGTTCTTTTCATGCTCTCAAGTTGCTATAAAATGTTTCTGTCAGGCTGTTATCAGCAAGTTCAGTTTTGCCATGTGAATAGCTAGTGTTCTATGCATCCTATGACCATGTTCTTACCATGAGTAGCTTCACAAACATGTCTTCTTGCTATTGGTTATATTCACATGCCATGCTATGCTTTGAGATGAGTTGCACAAGCTTGCAAACATGCCTACTTGTCGTTGTTGCTGCCATGCCTTGCAATTTTCACTAAGTCTGAGAAATCTGTTAACTTATTGAATCCGGCCATGGTTGCTTAATTGTGTTCCGGTAAGTTTTTAGGTGTGCTATAAGTTCATGCTTGTTAAGAATCATGTCTATTTCACATCCATGCCTTTTGTCTTCATGTTTGGGTGTTATAGCATAATTAATTATACCTTGCTCCAAAGATGCCATGTTGCTGTTACCTGCAGTTTTGCATTGCATCTTGTTTTGCTTGCCATTTTTCAAACCGAGCATCTGTTTCCCATGATCTTGATATCGTTTTCAACCTAAATCTTTCAATCTATCCAGTGTCTTGCTTGGTTGCCCAAGATGAAGCCATTTCCATCATCTTCTCCTTAGGCTCAAGAGCATCATCATGCTTACGCACATCATAATTGCATCCCATGCCAAGTCTTACATCATGATAATTGTGCATTGCACCGTGATTGATGATCTATCATTGTTGTGCTCTTTTGTTGGGTAGAGCCGGGAGCAGATACCGAGTTCGAGGATCTTGTCGAGACTGAGTTTGAGGAGCCATCTTACCATCCCACCGACGACTTACCAGGCAAGATGACCGTTCTTTGCCTTGCTAGTTGTCTTGCTCTTTAGCTATGCCTCGATGCCTATTCTTTTCTTGTCAGCCTCCTATGTTGCCATGAAACACTCTAACCGCCTTCCTAGCGAACCGTTGATTGGCTAAGTACGCTTTTGCTCAGCCCCTCTTATAGCGTTGTTAGTTGCAGGTGAAGTTTGAAGATTGCTCCATGTTTGTACTTGTTCCATTGGGATAACACAATACTTATCTTAATTAAATTAATGCAAATATATATTGGTAATGGGTGGAAGGCTTGGCCTTCTGCTTGGTGTTTTGTTCCACTCATGCCACCCGAGAACCCGATAAACCGGTGTTATGTTCCTTGATTTTTCGTTCCTAACACGGTTGGGGTTTATGGGCCCCCCCTTGATAATTCGCACAGCTTAAAGCTTTTCCAGCGAGACCCAACTTTGGTACTACATTTGCCTAACAACTAAAACTTGCATAGGGAGTTATAAACCCGAGTTCTTAATCAACAACCCGGGCCAGTGATCCTCATGAGTGTTGGTCCAAACTGGGTGGACTGCGGCGCCACCACGAGGGAACTCGAGGATTGGTAAATACCTGTAGGCTATCCCATTCGGTCGTGGCCTGAGACGAGATACGCGCGACTACTATCAGGGTGTCGGCACGCCGGGAGGTCTTGCTGGATTAGTTTACCTTTGCCGAAATATCTTGAGCATGGGATTCCGAGAATACTCGGGTCTTCCCAATTTGGAGTTGCGACTCCGCAGATCATGAGCTTGTGATGGCTAAGTTGGGACACCCCTGCAGGGTTTTGAAATTTCGAAAGCCGTGCCCGCGGTTATGTGGCAGATGGGAATTAGTTAATATCCGGTTGTAGATAACTTGACACCATATCCTTAAGAAGTACACTAGCTATGTGAGTACCGTGATGGTCTCTTTACGAAGGGGTTTCGGAAAGTGAACACGGTGGGGTTATGCATGAACGTGAGTAGCTAGGGTCACTTCTTAATCAACTTTGGAGACCGTTGGCACATATTCTCATCTTGCTCTGAATTCGTACGCTAGTTGCTTAGTGCTTGCTGCAACACTTTATTACCTCTCCACACCTAAAGGCTTTGTTAGTTTTTATACCCGATAATGGGATTGCTGAGTCCTTGTGACTCACAGATTACAACACGCACCAGATGCTGGTACAGCCGAGTACGATGCAGGAGATGGATCAGAAATTCGCTGGGAGTTCGATGAAGAGCATGGTCGTTTCTATGTTACGTATCTCGAAGATCAGTAGTGGTTCCACTAGGGGCGAGCAGGACTTGTGTTTGTGGTATCTTTTCTCGTTTGGATTTCGTCCGTAGACGGACCATGTGTTATTTGGATGAATCTATGTTATTTTATTCATTGTGTGACGTGGAGAGTGTAAGCCAACTATTTTGCTCTTTCATCCCTGTTCTTTTACATGAGTTGTGCAAACATACCACGCTTGCGATCACTCTGGAATGCGCTTATGTCTCTAAGTCGTGCCTCGACACGTAGGAGATATAGTCGCATCCTGGGCATTATAGGGCTGGAGAGTCAGTAGGAGTTCCTGAGACGCGATGATCAGGAGCCCCCCCTTTAACGCACAAGCGAATCACCTGAGAAGGGGATAGCGAGCGCGGCCGCTTGTTTCTAGGCTCCGGAGACTCCTGTCGGTTAGTTTGATGAAATAGCATAGTTCACAATCGCGCTTGCTGCCATGCCACTGATCTTTCCGCAAGAAGACAAAGGCACTGAGGATCCGGTGAGGTGACGTGCGCATGGCAGGCCGCGAGTCAGAGCTCGATCTCTCAGATTTGTCAGCGTTGCATGGACGAACCCGAGCACAAGCACCATGCCAACGTGTGTAGCCCTCATTGCGAGATGAGTAGGAGGCCGGTCAGTGGCGTGTGAGGCCGCAAAGGGTGGTGAGTAGGTAGGTGATGACCATAAAATAACTCATAGGAGGAAACAAGCTAGTTCAGGTAATGTAAGTGTGATACATGCCACAGGGACGAACCCATGCGGCCTGGGGATGATGCAGCCCGAGGGGGCACCCCCAACAGAGTAAGCTAAAGATGCAAAAGGATACACATCGCTGGGATAGGCCCGTGTGACTTGGGGATGATGCAGCCCGAGGGGCGCCCCCAACTAAACAAACTGAAACAGAGTCATCTGGCACCATTGTTGGAGATATGTTGATGTAGCTGAAGACGCTTGCTGCAGATGTCGCTCCTCATGACCTGTCTGACTTTGGGACCTCGTGGAGCTCCTGAGCTTCCGAGAGCTCGCAAAGAACCGTAGCCACCTCTGTCAGGATCTCCTGATGCCTGGCCTCGCCAGCCGCCAAGACGTCCCGCACATGGCGCTAGTGCAGGGCTGCCTGGTTCGGCAAGCCGAAGGGCATGCGAACGTAGCTGTGAGGAGAGCCCTCGTACCGGTCTACCTGAGACGTCCAGTAGAGCTCCTGAGACGTGACTTTGTTGAGTCCTAATGTTTTGACGCAGACGCGCAGCCTGTCACCCGAGCCTGGGACGGCAGCTGCGCTTGGTGTTGTGGGGCGATGCTCGCCTCACGTTGCCCTTGGTACCTGCAAGTCTTAGATGATCTGGTCGATGAACTCCCGAGAACTTGGCACTTCGCGCCTTGTGCTCTCGTGAGGGAAGCATGCGGTGAAGCATGCCTCCACATGGTGCCCGAGTGCCTCCCTCATGACATTGGCCAGGTCGGAGCTCCAAAGGAGAGCCCTGAGCACAACCTGAAGGGGGTGCTAGGGGCGCTTCCCTATGCGAGGGAGGGAGGCGCCCCGTCCACGGGCGCGGATCCTGATGCACGACCCTCGGGTGCTGCTTCCTCATGAGGCTCCAGGGCGAGCAACTGCTTCTTCTTCTTTGGGATGGCTTCAGGGGTTAGATGATGCCTTCGTTGTATGGGTCCTCGACTGCCGCAGCCTGGTAGGCGTGCTCAAGGGAGCACACTGCGTCCTTTTCCTCGCAAGAGATAGTGATGATGTCGTGGCTCCCTGGCATCTTGATGATGTTGTTGCCATGGTGAGTCACCGCCATGAACTTGGCAAGAGCTGGATACCCAAGAATGGCATTGTATGAGAGACGGATGTGGGCGACGTCGAAGTCGATGAGCTCGGTGTGGTAGTTGTCACGGGTGTCGAAGGTGACGGGGAGCCGGATCTGCTCGTTTGGGGTGGTGGAGCCGTCGGTCACCCCTGAGAAAAGCTTGGTGGGCTGCAGCTGGTCATATGGCACTTGGAGATGATCGAACGTGTCGACGGAGAGAACATTGAGCCCTGCACCGCCATCGATGAGGGTTTGGGTGACTTGGGCGTTGCTGATGACGGGTAAGCAGAGCATCGGGAGTGCGCCGGTGGTTGTCGCGCACTTGAGCTGGTCCGCTGAGCTGAAGGTGATAGTGCACTTGGACCACTTGAGCGGCTGCGTGGCTTCTAGCCTGGGAAGAGCCGCGTTCACTTCTCGGGCGGACGTCTTGAAGAGGCGTTGAGAGGCTGGAGCCTGCGCACCGCCCAAGATGGACGCGATGGCGCGAGGCACCTTGAAGCCCCCACCCCCCTCGTCCTGATCGCCGTTCCTCCTTGGTGGTGGTAGCAGCGGAGGGAGGCCGGCCTTGCCTTGAGGGCGGTCCTCACGAGGCTGGTCCCTCCAGGCGCCCTCGCGAGGCGGGTCGTGCCAGCGGTTCTCACGAGGCTGATTGCGCCACTCCTGACGGGGGCCGCGATCGTCCCAGCGCGTGCTAGTTCGGCTTCCTCCACGGCCGTAGCCTCGGTCGTTGCGCTCGGGGCGTCGACCGAAGTGCCGGTCACAGATGGACCTGAGATCATGACAGTCGTTGGTGTTGTGGTTGTGTACGTTGTGGAAGGCGTAGAACGGACGGTTGCTCTTAGATATATCTGGGTGGTCGCGGCCGCGCTTCATCTCTGGTTCTGCCACGAGCACGGCCACCCCCTTGCGCTTCAGGTCTTTAGCCTTGGCCTTCTTGTCTTCTGGGTTAGCAGTGGGGAGCTCGACGAGGCAAAGGCGCCCTTCCTCAGCTCTCGCGCGCTTGGTCGCTATGTTGAACAGCTCCAGGGCTATGCACAGGTCCTCATGGATGGCGAGCTCCTCCTTCATCTTTACATCACGGATGCCATCAGAGAATGCTGAGATGATGGCCTCGTCCGTCACCTTGGAAATCTTGAGGCGCACGTTATTGAAGTGCTGGATGTACTTCTATAGGGTTTCCCACGGTTGCTGCTTAACGCGCCGCAGGACAACTGCGGCGGGCGGGTGGTCGCGAGTGCCGTGGAAATCGGCGATGAAACGCTCGCGCATCTCACCCTAGGAGGAGATCGATACCGTGGGCAAATTCTGGAGCCACGGGCGCGCATCGTCTTTGGGAGCAATGGCGAACTAGAGGAACTCAATAGGCTTAGGGGTGTTTTCATAGCATGGAGGCAGGTCAGGCTAGAACTTCCAGGGCCGAATGACGCTGCCTAGCTCACGGGTGAAGGCTCGGTAGCCTGTTGTGTCCACTGGAGCCCATCGTGGAGGCGGAGCTTGGTCTTGGTTCTCATGCGCTGCCATCACAGGGGGTGCATGGTCTCGATGTCGTGCTGGCGGAGGTGCTTCATGGGCCACATCGTTTGCAAAGGGAGGCGGGCGAGGTAGCGAGAGGGACGGTGCAGGAGAGCCTCCAGCGGCACTGACGAGTTCAGCGATGCGGTCTAGCCAGTCCTCGTAGAAGTCGTCAATGGGGCGGTAGCGCGGGAGCTCGCGCGCCATGAGCAGTGATAAGTCTCCAACGTATCTATAATTTATGAAGTATTCATGCCATGTTTATAACAATTTTATATGGTTTTGGTATGATTTGCATGGAACTAACCCAGATTAACATTGTTTTCAGCAGAACAACAGTGGTGTTGTTTTTTCTGCAGAAATGAAAGTCCTCTGAATAAGCTGAAACTTTTTGACGAGTTTTTTTGGAACAAAAGAGGCCCCTGAAGCTTCATGGAAGGACCAAAAGGTGAGGGAGTAGGGCACAAGACATCGGGGCGCGCCTGGGCCCTTGCTCGTGCCTCGCTGGGTTGTGCTCACCTCGAGGCCCATCTTGCCGTGAAACCAACGCTGAAAAATCCTATAAATAGAGAAACCATCAGAAGTTTCGCCACCGCAAGGCTCTGTACTCCACGAGATCCAATCTAGAGCCATTTCCGGAACTCCGCCGGAGGGGGAAATCATCACTGGTGGCCATCTTCATCATCCCGGCGACCACCATGATGAGGAGGGAGTAGTCCACCCTCGGGGCTGAGGGTATATACCAGTAGCTATGTGTTGTATCTCTCCCTCTCTCTCATGTTCCTGATGGCACGATCTTGATGTATCGGGGGCTTTGTTAATATAGTTGGATCATATGGTGTTTTCCCTTCTATATCTTGTGATGAATTGAGTTTTGCCTTTGAGATTTCTTTGGATTGAATACTTTTATGGATTTGAGAACACTTGACATATGTCTTGCAATTGAATACTCGTGGTGACAATGGTGTATCATATTGATCCACTGGACATATGTTTTGGCACTCAACTTCTGGATTCCCGCGGTGATATTGGGGTAATCTATGCATAGGGGTTAATGCACGTTCTTGTCTTTGTTTCTTTGGTAGAAATCTTGGGGCACTCTTCGAGGTTCTTTGTGTTGGATTGAGTATTACAAATGTGAATATGTTTTGGTGTTATCTTAGCACGAACTCTTGAAAGATCGATCGGGAAGTATAACTTTGTGTTATCTTAGTACGAACTCTTGAAAGATCGATTGTAAAAGATAACCTTATGTTATTATAGTATGAACTCTTGGACAGATCGATCGGAAAGGGTAACTTTGTGTTACTTTAGTATGAACTCTTGAAAAGATTGATCAAAAAGAATAACTTTGAGATGGTTTTGTACCCCACCAACAACTTCTTCTTATGTTCTCCGCTAGATAGGAACTTTGGAGTGATTCTTCATCGCACGTTGAGGGGTGGTTATATGATCCAATTATATTAGCACTGTTGAGAGATTTCACTAGCGAAAGTACGGACCCTAGGCCTTGTTTTCATGCATTGCAATACCGTTTGTGCTCACTTTTGTCACTTGCTACCTTGCTGTTTTTTATTGTTCGCACTACAAAATGTCATATCTACTATCCATATTACACTTCTATCACCATCTCTTCACCGAACTAGTGCACCTATACAATTTGCCATTGTATTTGGTGTGTTGGGGTCACAAGAGACTTTTTATTATTTGGTTGTAGGGTTGTTTGAGAGAGACTATCTTCATCCTACACCTCCTATGGATTGATAAACCTTAGGTCATCCACTTGAGGGCAAATTCCTACTATCCTACAAAACTCTGCGCTTGGAGGCCCAACACGTGTCCACAAGAATAAAGTTGCGTATTAGACATCAAGTAGCGCAGCCTGCACATTCGCAGGTCTGCGACGACCGTGGGACAACGAGCCGGCTGGAGTCAGCGACGGGGTAGTGGTGCGTCCATCCCGCTGCACCGAGGGGTGCAGCGACGAGGCTTGCTGCTCGTGCCTCGCCGGGCCGGTGGTCGCATTGGCTGCACGTGATGGAGAACAGTCGGGGAGCCTGCTGGCGGGAGCCGTCTGAGCGACGCGGGCGGTGAGGGTGGCCCGTCACTCAGCACGAGCTCGACGAGCGTTAGCCATGGAAGCGGTGGAGCAGTGATGCGTGGACCGGTAGAAGAGAGGTTTTGGAGCACCCCTACCTGGCATGCCAAATGTCGGATTTTGGGTTCCGCAGACCCTAGAGAGGTTCGAACTCTGGGTGTGCCCGAAGAACACTCTCTCCCCAGCGTGCTCACCCTATGATTCCACAGACTAGCTCCACAAACTCAAGAAACAATAGACACAGGGGTTTATATTGGTTCGGGCCACCTTGCGGTGTAATACCCTACTCCAGTGTGTGTGGTGGATTGCCTCGTGGGGCTGAGGATGAACTGGTACAGTGGATGCACATCCTCAGGAGGAGAGGTGTTCTTGGGCTCAGATGAGCTTGTGGTATGGTCAGGGTGGAATGGATTCGATCCCTTCTATGGTGGTGGAATGCTTTCTCTCTCTCTCTCTCTCTCTCTCTCTCTCTCTCTCTCTCTCTCTCTCTGGTCGAATCCCCCTCTCCCTGAATCTGCCCCTCTACGGTGGCAAGGTCCTATTTATAGTGGCCTTTTTCCTCTTCCCAAATGTAGGCGGGAAGGGATCCCACAACGACCAAATTTGAAGGGGAACAACTAGTACAAGCTATCTTGACAAAAGCGGTCTTTGCCTGCCAAAGGGTCTGGTGGTGACGCCGCGCCGGCCTCCACGGTGACCTCCATTCTGCCGTCCTGGCGGTCCTTGATCTTGTTGCACCGATATGGAAACCTTTGCTTGATTCCTCGGGAGTCCGCGCCTACGCTTGCCCCCTTAGCACCAAAGGGGAAACTGGTACACTACGCCCGCTGGCGCTCGCCTGGCCTTGGTCATCATGGTTCACATCACGTGAACCTCGCGAGGTGCACCTTGGATAGATATCACCACTCCTCAAGAGACAGCCTAGCGAGGCTGCCCCCAGGGAGGTCTTGCCATCGTCTTCCTCGCCAGGCTTGTCCCCTCACGAGGGTCTTGAGCTATGGTTGCTGAAGCTGGGCCATACCAGGCCGCCGATGGAGCCATGCCACAAGCCGCAGGCAGGCAGGTCTGGGTACCCCCGTTCCCAGGATGCCGACATACGTGAACAATGCCGGTCTGATGGACTTCGTATCAGATAAGTGATACGTCTCCAAAGCATCTATAATTTTTTATTTTTCCATGTTATTATGTTATCATTTTTGGATGTTTTACCATCATTTTCTATCACTTCTATATCATTTTTTTGGATTAACCTATTGACATGGTGCCTAGTTCTAGTAGTTATTTTCTGCATGTTTTTTACTTCGCAGAATATCATTATCAAACGAAGTCCAAATGCAATGAAACTTTTTGGAGATTTGTTTGAACCAGAAGACATCCAGAGGGCCAAAGAAGTGCACAAGGAGAGGTCTGTGGGGGCCACGAGATACCTGAGCGCGCCAGAAGTCCTAGGCACACCTAGGTGGACCGTGGGGCCCATGGGGGTCCTTTCCACCGTCTCTCAGCTCTACAAATTCTCAGATATTCCAGAATCCCTAGAGGAGTCGAAGAAAAAAAATTCTAGCCGCCGCAAGTTCCAGAACCACGAGATCCAAAATAGAGCCCTTTTCCAGCACTCCGTCGGAGAGGAACACGATCACGGAGGGGTTCATCATCCCCATTGGTGCCTTTACGATGATGCGTGAGTAGTTTACCATAGACATATGGGTCCGTAGGCAATAGCTAGATAGCTTCTTCTCTCTTTTTTCTCTTCAATACAATGTTCTCTTCGTAGATCTATTTCATGTAACTCTTTTGTAGTGTGTTTGTTGGGATGTGATGAATTTTGAGTTTATGATCAGATCTATTTGCAATTATGTCCATACATGATTATTATAGCCTTGTATTTCTTCTTCTATATTTCAATTTTGTTTGGCCAACTTGATTGAATTATCTTGCAATGGGAAGAGGTGCTTTGTGATGGGTTCGATCTTGCAGTGCTCAATCTCAGTGATAGAAGGAGACATGACACGCATGGATCACTGCCATTAAGGATAAAATGATGGGGTATATTCTTGCATGAATAGATCTTGTCTACATCATGTCATCGTTCTTAAGGCATTACACTGTTTTTTTTGGAACTTAATACACTAGATTCATGTTGCATAGCGGTCAATGTGTGGAGTAATAGTAGTAGATGCAGGAAGGAGCCGGTCTACTAATCATGGACGTGATGCCTATATACATGATCATTGTCTTGGATATCGTCATAAATATTTGCTTTTCTATCAATTGCCCAACAGTAATTTGTTTACCCACTGTGTGTTAGTTTCAAGAGGGAAGCCACTTGTGAAACCTACGGCCCTCGGGTCTATTTCTCATCATATACTTGCAGATCTATATTGCTATTCGTGTTTTCCACTATTTGCTTCTTTTATTTTAAAATCTATATTATCAAAAACCCAAAAATACCTTCTTGTGTTTTATTTGCTTATATCTTATTTGCGTCTATCAATGTATCTATTTTGCATACTACCTTACCCAAAGAGGGACTGACAACCCCTCTACGCGTCGGGTTGCGAGGATTTGTTGTTTGTGTGCAGGTGTCTCTTACATAATTTGTTTGGTTCTCCTATAGATTGTTACCTTGGTTTAATAAATGAAGGAAATAATTACCACCATTGTGTTGCATCATCCCCTCCTCTTCGGGGAATTTACCGACGCGGTTCACAAGTAGCAGGAAGAATTTCTAGCCCCTTTGCCGGGGAGGATCAAGTCAGATCTGTTAGGTTCCCACACATAAAATTTCATCTCCTTGCAATTTCAACTATTTGCCATTTGCCTCTCGTTTTTAACTTGCCCACTTCTAAAACATCTTTACAAAAACAGAAAAAGTATTTGTTGTTTTATTTGCCTTCTTTCCATTTGCCTTTTTCGTGTCAGGTCAATTGTTCTCTTGTGTTCTCGTTTGCGTATCTCTGAATGTTTCACCATGAGTGATCTCGGTATGGCAGAAACGGATGATGGTAGAACTCCTAAAATTGGATGTTATGCTAATCTTGATTCTAAAACTTTTGATGTGGGGCAAGGGAAAGTTATAGGAAAATGTGTCATCCAAGAATTCTTCAAGTATGTTGGAACTTTGCCTTGTGATGATGCTCCTATTCTCCAGAGAACGAAAACATATGCAGAAGGTATTTCCGCGCTAGTTCTTAAACTTGAGAATAGATTTATTTGTACCCATCCTACCTTGCAAAGATTCTTTTATGAGTTACCCGTTATAAAGGATCGTAGGGATAAGAAGATAGTTGCTCGTGTTCTGATGAATGAATTTGTCATAGTGCAAGAGGATAGAGAGATCTTTGATTTTTATGGTACGAACCGTGAAAAAACGGTAATAGATCATATAATTTACAATAGTGACTATTTTCTGAGGCATTTGCTTGGCAATAATCACATCTTTAATGGGTATCTAAAAAGGCAAGTTTCCCTTTTAGAAATGATCCAACAAGTTTTCAAGAATGTAAATCAACAATATTCTTAGATCGTAGCCGGTAATCGAAAACAATTTGTAGATGGACAACTTGATAATGCTAAATTCTCAATGGATAATGTGTTTCAGTTTATATTTTAAAAACCTAGTAGCAAATACACATCTATGTTGTCGGTGTACAAAAAGGGGGGTACACTTTTTGTACCCCTATGACTGTGCACGGACAGTCTGTGCCACGGGCACTGCCGCACCAAGCAAGGCAAGGGAGGTAAGCCAGGGTAAGAATGAAGCCCAAAAGAACAAGACAAAAAAAGAGAAAGGGACGAAGCGGGTTCCCCTGGCAAGATCCTTGCCGGGAGCCATATTAGCAGCCCCGGCAAGATCCTTGCCGGGACCGGCTTTAGCAGCCCCCGCAAGACCCTTGCCGCGGCAACTCGCCCCACGCCTACGGAGCAAATCACCCTTGAGTCCACCGCCCCCATGGGGCAAGGATTCGGGAGACATCCCCGTAGTGGCATGCTGATCTTTGTGAAGACATTCAAGATCAGATACGCACTAAGAAGACGATGACCCTTGGCGGGATCCCAGCCAAGGAAGACCACAAGAACTCCGGCAAGCACCTTGCCGGGGATGGCAGCAGGCGCCGCGGCAAGGCCCTTGCCGGGGATGGCGGCAAGCGCCACGGCAAGACGCTTGCCGGGGCGCCGGCAAGGCCCTTGCCAAGGGCGTCCGCAGGGACACCATCAGGCCCACGCCGACTAAACTTTCACCGCCGTATGCAGCTGCCGACCCAACCAGCTAGGCAGGCACATGCGTGGCGACATGCAGATCTTTGTGAATACCCACCATTGCGCCACCTCAGCTGCATGCCTGCCTACATGGCATCTCAGGCATCGCTGGGCAGGGCACGTGTCGACACAAGAAGGAGCGGCGGCGGACAAGACAGATCTCTCACCTGTCCCCGATAAAGCAAGGACACCTAAGCAAGACGTGTTAAATGCGCCTTGTCATGTAATGCGAGGGATAAACTCGCATCACTGTACCCTTTCCACCTCATGTGTGCCACTGTGGCAACCCCTTTTTCTATAAAAGGAGGCCCGAGGCGACCAGGGGGAGGATTCGGCTTTTTGGAGCTCCTCACGCCCCATAGCTAGCTGAAGAACACATATATACAATCCACCAAAGCAGTAGTAGGGTTTTACCCTCGAGGCCCCAGGATAGACGAACCGTGTGCTATCTGTTTGATCCACTCTTCTCTCAACCCCGTGCCCCGCAAACCGTAGTAGGGATTCTTGTGATCCCATAGGTGTCGTTCCCACCGACATATGTAAATTATAGTTAACGATGATAACACGTCGAATCCTTGCATTATGCCTAGCTAGGGGCATTGCACAATAGCGCTTGTATGGAGGCAGCCCAATAGTTATCTTTTTTCTGTTGGGTTTTTATTTTGTTTATAAATAAATACATATTATTACTTCTGTAATGATTGTGTTTTTGGTGTTTTAATTAATGTTTGTGCCAAGCAAAGCCTTTGAGATTGATTTGGGTGAGAGTTGATTCGATTCGGTGCATCAACGGAAATTTTCACGTCCAGTGGTGGAATTGTTGTTAATTTCTCGTGCGCAAACAATTCATCACATGTTTACACCAAATACAAATTGCCCATGTTGTCGTAATTTGTCAGAATTTTTAGAGTTACAGAAGTATGACTAAAAATACGTCTTCACACACTGTTCTATTTTTGACAGATTCTTTTTTCGGTGCGTTATGTTCTTACTTTAGTGAATCTATGGTTTGTATCGGGGGTTATAAGCCATGGTAAAGTTAGAATATAGTAGGTATAATGTACTAACAAAATTTGAATGTGTTTTCTACAGTACTTATAGTAAAGATGATTTTTATTATACTAACAGATCTCATTAGGTTTTGTTAAGTTTTGTGTGATTGAAGTTTTCATGTTTTGGGCGAGATCACGGCGGATGAAGGAATAATGAGTGAAAGGATCCTAAGCTTGGGGATTCCCACGGCACCCCAAGAAAATATTCAAGAAGTACTAAGCAACTAAGCTTGGGGATGCCCCGGAAGGCATCCCCTCTTTCTTCTAACGACCATCTGTATTTTACTTAGAGGTATATTTTTATGCGTCACAGATCATGTGTTTAACTTGGAGCATCTTGTATTATATGTGTCTTTGCTTGTTTTGCTTTTTAGTTTGCCACAATCATCCTGGCTGGACACACCTATTTGAGGAAGCCAAAATTATGCTATGATTTATTAGAATCGCTCTTTATGCTTCACTTAAAAAAATTTAGATCTATGGAATTGCTCTAGTGCTTCACTTATATCTTTTTGAGCACAGTGGTGCTGTTATTTTGAAGAAATATGCTCTGTGCTTCACTTAGATTATTTTGAGAGTTAGTACAAATTTTGATGAAATTCTCTCATGCTTCACTTGTATTATTTTGAGAGATGAAACTTTAAAGAAACTTGTGCTCTCGTTCTTCACTTAAATTTGTTTGAGAGCATGTTATTTGCAATGGCAATATGCTTTAAAATAAAATGTTCGCAAAGTGATAAATATCCAGAGGGCCAAATAAGTGCAAAAGGGGAAGTCCGTGGGGGCCACGAGACACCTGGGCGGGCTAGAAGGCCCAAACGCGCGTAGGTGGATCGCTGGGCCCATAGGGGTTTTTTCCACCTCCTCTCAGCTCTATAAATTCTCAGATATTCTAGAAACCCTAGAGGAGTCGGAGAAAAACTGTTCCAGCCACCAAAAGGTCCAGAACCACGAGATCCAATCTAGAGCCCTTTTCCAGCACTCCGTCGGAGAGGAACACGAACACAGAGGGGTTCATCATCTCCATTCGTGCCACTCCGATGATGCATGAGTAGTATACCACAGACCTACGGGTCCGTAGGCAATAGCTAGATGGCTTCTTCTCTCTTTTTGATCTTCAATACAATGTTCTCTTCAAAGATCTATTTGATGTAACTCTTTTGCGGTCTGTTTGTTGGGATGTGATGAATTGTGAGTTGATGATCGGATATATTTGCAATTATATCTATACATGATTATTATAGCCTTGTATTTATTTTTTGATATTTCAATTTTGTTTGGCCAACTTGATTGATTAATATTACAATGGGAAGAGGTGCTTTGTGGTGGGTTCGATCTTGCGGTGCTCAATCTCAGTGACAGAAGGAGACATGACACGCATGTATCGTAGCCATTAAGGATAAAATGACAGGGTATATTCTTGCATGAATAGATCTGGTCTACATCATGTCATCATTCTTAAGGCGTTACTCCATTTCTTTTTGGAACTTAATACACTAGATGCATGCTGGATAGCGGTCAATGTGTGGAGTAATAGTAGTAGATGCAGGAAGGAGTCGGTCTACTAATCTTGGACGTGATTCCTATATACATGATCATTGTCTTGGATATCTTCATAACTATTCTATTTTCTATCGATTGCCCAATAGTAGTTTGTTTACCCACTGTGTGATATTTTCTCGAGAGAAGCCACTAGTGAAACCTACGGCGCCCAGGTCTATTTCTCATCCTATAATTGCAGATCTATATTGCTATTCGTGTTTTGCACTATTTTCTTCTTTTATTTTCAGAACTATATTATCAAAAACCATAAATATACCTTGTTGTGTTTTATTTGCTTCTATCTTATTTGCATCTATCAATCTATCTATTTTTCATACTACCTTACCCAAAGAGGGATTGACAACCCCTCTATGTGTCGGGTTGCGAGGATTTGTTGTCTATGTGCAGGTGTGGCTTACGTTATTTGTTTGGTTCTCCTACTAGATTGATACCTTGCTCGTCATGGCTCACGTCACGTGAACCTCGCGAGGTGCACGTTGCATAGATATCTCCGCTCCTTAGGATCTAGCCTAGAGAGGCTGCCCCCAGGGAGGTCTTGCCATCGTCCGCCTTGCGAGGCTTGGCCCCTCGCGAGGGTCTTGAGTTGTGGTTGCTGAAGCTGGGGCATACCAGGCTGCCGATGGAGCCATGCCACGGGCCGTAGGTAGGCGGGTCTGGGTACCCCCATACCCAGGACGCCGACAGTAGCCCCCGAGCCAAAGGCGTGCTCGAACTTGGCTTCAAGGCAAAGCCAAGGGGCAAGTGCGGAGCGCCGTGGGACCCAATCACCTGCGGCCTTGGTCGACGCGTGGCGACTGATTGGATGTGGGCGTTTCCGCTTCCACACGCTGCCTCGGTGACTGCCCGACTTGATGAGACCCTGCTGCATGCATAGAAAAACCATCATTACGTGCGAACGTGGAGGCCGGCGGTTAGCCTCGTCCTGGCTATAAATGAGGAGCAGGCGAAGCCCCCGTTGTTCATCTCTTTCTTCTTGTCGCCTGACCTCTATTCCTCCTTCTTGCCGCGTCGGCTTGTCGTGACGCCCATGGCACCGATAAGGAGATTCTCCACCTGTGAGAAGGAAAAATCCCCTGCGAGGAGCGGGGACCACTTCCGCCGATGAAGAGGTTCGGCCGCCCCCGTGATGCCATCATCGCCGAGGTGGCCAAGCTATGGTCGCATGAGTTGCCGGCCCCGAACCCACATCGAGGGCTCCTCGCGCGAGTTCGTGGTGTGGACAGTGATGCCACCACCTTCTTGGATCCAGCTCCCGAGGTTCTTCTCGAAGCTGATGCCGCCGAGGGGTCCTGCAGCATGCTGGGTGTTGCAGCCAGGCTTCCGAGGCGGAGGTCAAGGTCGTCCCACCAGCCGGTGTCTTCATGACTCAAGGATGGGGAAAAATCACCCGCGCTTGCCGTCCTGATGGAGCCTCCATCATCCACTTCAAATTTGACGGTGCCTCCACGTTGTTCTTCAAAGTCTTTGATGGGCAAGGCCGCTGTCTGGAGTGTTACCCTAGAGGGATCTGCCAGGGAGGCGCGGCAGTAGGCGCCGGGCCTACCCTCGGCCCAGCCAACAGCTCCCCCAGCAGCAGCGATGGCCCCTGGGAATCCAACAGCTCTCCCAGGCCTAACGAGTCTTCGGAGACGCGCAATGACAGCTATGCGCCACCGAGCTCACGCCGCGCCCGGAGCGCGACAGTGGAATCAGCCTGTCGTCGTCGATGACCTGGGTGGGTTTGGTGTCGGCCTCTCGTGGCCCTCTGTTGATGATGGCGTCAGTGGCAGCAGCTGCGGTTAGGGACCCTTGAGCTCTCCTTCTTTTGTTTCCTGCGAGGAATCAAAATGAACCTCGTGGGGGCGTGTAGAGAACCTGTAATGATTTTTCTCCGATGTTAATTATTCTCGTTACGAATTTGTGGTTGCACGTCTTCCTTCGGCACTGTCCCCCATTTTTGTCCCTACAGTAGCTTTGCACTCTACGCCGGCGGGTCCCAGTCCCAAGGCAAGCTTCAGCCGTTGCTGGTATGCCAGGTGACGATGCCGTGGTCAAGGCCAAGAGGTGAGCGGCCTAAGGTCCGATAAGAGCTCCTGAGGCGCGATGCTCAAGAGGTCCACCATGGCATGCAAGCATTCCCGGAGGCTAAAAAGGAAGTTGGCATTGATGGAGCAATACTACATAAATTGAAAATTCGTCAGCTCGTGGCATCGCGCTAATTTGAACATGTGACTTATCTTGATGAGCCTGAGGTGGTTCTCCGTGCGGCGCGCCTGATCCGTGCTTCATCGACAGTGTGGCTGAGCCAGGTCCGCGTCGGCCTCCTCCTTTCTCGTTATTCTAAATGCTCTGTGTCCTTGGGTCCCGACCGTCGAGTGAAGCTCAGCCCCACTGGTATGCAAGGTCGCGATGACATGGTCAAGGCCAGGGACTGAGGGCTTGTAACGCCCCAGATGTAACAATTCCATTTATGGCAATATATGCATCTTTGACTTAATCAATTCCATTCTGGGCTCTTCCTTCATTTCAGGTTTCTTCGTTTTTGCCTTGTGCATGTGTTGCATATCACCATGTCATTTTCATTATGTGCATTGCATTGGCATAGTCGCATTTGCATCCGTGTGTAGTTGCATCGTCTCCGTTGTCTCTGTTGTCCGTTTCGGTTTTTAACTCTCTCACACGTGCTCGTCGCACCTCTCAAGCCTTTGTTTCGTGAGCGGGTTAAAAATATCCTCGGAATGGACCGAGAGTTGTCAAGTGGTCTTGGTATATCACCGGTAGACCGCATGTTAAGTTTCGTCTCATTTGGAGGTCGTTGGATACTCCAACGGTAAACCGCGTAAGCACCGGAATCCCTATATCTTTTGGCCCAACACCCCTCCACAGCAGCCCACTAGCCCAGCACACCCACCTCCATCCTCTCGGTCATTGGATCATGATCGTGTGGGCGAAAACCACACCCCATTTGGACCCTCCTAGCTCCTTCTAGCTATAAAAACATCCACCACGTCCAATTTGGGAAGAAACCCTAGCCTCTTCTAGATCCAGCCCCGCTTCGGGAGCCGTGCCAGGCGGACGTGTCCGCTCGCGCCGGACACGCCGCGCGCCCCCACACCGGATCCGCCGCCGCCCCCACACGGGCCCGCGGGTCATCCCGCTCCTCCCGCCGGTCGCCGCCCAGCCGCCTCCGCCGCTGGCCCCGCGGTCCTCCGCCGCCGCGCTCGTCCCACCGCCACCGGTCTGCTCAACTCCGGCTGCCGGCCCGCACATCCTAAGCCTGCCGCCGGCCGCCCTCCACGCGGCACCTCCGCCACCATCGCGCGTGAGCTCCACCGCCGGAGCTCGGCGCCATCGTCGCCTACGGCCCTCCACGCGGCACCGCTGCCGGCTCATCGCCTCCATGCCACCTCGCCGGCGTCGCCCCGCCAGACACCGGCCGGCTCCATCGCCATCGCCTCACCGTCTCCGCCGGCTCCGGCGAGCTCCCCGGCGAGCCGCCGCTCCACTTCGGTCGGATCTGCCCTGGGTGGATCAGATCCACCGGGAGCCGATCCAAATGCCTCCGCCCGTCTCGCACCGACCCCGGGATCCCTCCGTCCACGTTTGACTTTTTCGGAGGGGTAAAATTCCACTAAATCTCTGGATCCGTTAATTTTCATGCCTACTTCATCATGTGGTAACTTTGTGCTCGGTGCTCCGTTTTGCATGTATGATATATCGAAATGTTAACTTCGAAGTGGTGTACATGTTAGAATCAGTTTCATGCATGTTAGGGTACATCTAGATGTCTTAATATTTGTTTGCAGGACTGCTTCGTGATGTTACTGTTTCAGCACTAGTTGTCTGTTAACATTTTGTTGGCATGTTCGTGAGGTCACAACTTGGTGCATGTTGGTCCAAATGAAGTTTATGATATGTCAAAATGTTCGTCTTGTGATGCTATTCAAGATGGATGCATTTTCTTGCATGTTAGGTTGCATTATGCCATGTTTAACCCTGTTGCGAAAGTGCATTTGGCTGATAAGTTTCTGAAATTGTTATGAGATGATGTTTTGTCTTGTTCATGTATATTAATCCATGTGTCATATGCGCTAGGTGTCAACATGAGTTTTGCTCATTGGAATGTGCTCTACATGATAGATTTGTTTCCATGCCATGATATGTCTTGAGATTAGTGCATCAAGCTTGTTAACATGCCATCGTGATGTTAAATTTCTGCTAAGGCTGAATCTGCTAATTTTTATGGCATGTTTCCATGAGGCTAATGTCATTGTTGTGCATGGTTAGAGTTGTCTAGTGGGTGTTCCTTGATGTATATGTTATGATCTAGCTCTCCATGTTCTTGTTTGCCTTGATGCCTTGTTGTGGCCTGTTGTTTTCATGCTCTCAAGTTGCTATAAAATGTTTCTGCCGGCCTGTTATCAGCAAGTTCAGTTTTGCCATGTGAATAGCTAGTGTTCCATGCATCCTATGACCATGTTCATGCCATGAGTAGCTTCACAAACATGTCTTCTTGCTATTGGTTATATTCACATGCCATGCTATGCTTTGAGATGAGTTGCACAAGCTTGCAAACATGCCTACTTGTCGTTGTTCCTGCCATGCCTTGTAATTTTCACCAAGTCCGAGAAATTTGTTAACTTATTGAATATTGCCATGCTTGCTTAATTGTGTTCCAGCAAGTTTTTGGGTGTGCTATAAGTTCATGCTTGTTAAGAATCATGTCTATTTCACATCCATGCCTTTTGTCTTCATGTTTGGGTGTTGTAGCATAATTATACCTTGCTCCAAAGATGCCATGTTGCTGTTACCTGTAGTTTTGCATTGTATCTTGTTTTGCCATGATCTCTATATCATTTCGACCGAAATCTTTCAGTCTATCCAGTGGCTTGCTTGGTTGCCCAGGATGAAGCCATCACCATCATCTTCTCCTTAGGCTCAAGAGCATCATCATGCATACGCACATCATACTTGCATTCCATGTCATGTCTTGCATCATGATGATTGTGCATTGCACCGTGATTGATTGTGTACCGTTGTTGTGCTCTTGTGTTGGGTAGAGCCGGGAGCCGATACCGAGTTCGAGGATCTTGTCGAGACTGAGTTTGAGGAGCCGTCTTACCATCCCAGCGACGACTTACCAGGCAAGATGACCGTTCCCCGATATCACCTCTATCTTTGCCTTGCTAGTTGTCTCTCTCTTTAGCTATGTCTCGATGCCTATTCTTGTCTTGTCAGCCTCCTATGTTGCCATGAAACACTCTAACCGCCTTCCTATCAAATCGTTGATTGGCTAAGTACGCTTTTGTTCAGCCCCTCTTATAGTGTTGTTAGTGGCAGGTGAAGTTTGAAGATTGCTCCTTGTTTGGACTTGTTCCATTGGGATAACACAACACTTATCTTAATTAAATTAATGCACATATATATTGGTAATGGGTCGAAGGCTTGGCCTTCTGCTTGGTGTTTTGCTCCACTCATGCCACCTTAGGACCCGATAAACCAGTGTTCTGTTCCTTGATTTTGCGTTCCTAACACAGTTGGGGTTTATGGGCCCCCCTTAATTTTTCGCACTGCTTAAAGCTTTTCCAGCGAGACTCAACTTTGGTACTACATTTTCCTAAAACCTAAAACTTGCATAGGGAGTTATAAACCCGAGTTCTTAATCAACAACCCGGGCCAGTGCTCCTCATGAGTGTTGGTCCAAACTGGGCGGACTGCGGGGCCACCACGAGGGAACTCGAGGATTGGTATATACCTGTAGGCTGTCCCATCCGGTCGTGACCTGAGACGAGATACGCGCGGCTACTATCAGGGTGTCGGCACACCGGGAGGTCCTGCTGGATTAGTTTTACCTTTGTCAAAGTATCTTGAGCGCGGGATTCTGGGAATACTCGGGTCTTGCCAATTTGGAGTTGCGACTCCACAGATCGTGAGCTTGTGATGGGCTAAGTTGGGACACCCCTGCAGGGTTTTGAACTTTCGAAAGCCTTGTCCGCAGTTATGTGGCAGATGGGAATTTTGTAATATACGGTTGTAGATAACTTTACACCATATCCTTAAGAAGTACACTACCTATGTGAGTACCATGATGGTCTCTTTCCGAAGGGGTTTCGGAAAGTAAATACGATGGGGTTATGCATGAACGTGAGTAGCTAGGATCACTTCTTGATCAACTTTAGCGACCGTTGGCACATATTCTCATCTCGCTCTAAATTCGTAAGCTAGTTGCTTAGTGCTTGTTGCAACACTTTATTACCTCTGCACACCTAAAGGTTTTGTTAGTTTTGATACTCGGGAATGGGATTGTTGAGTCCTTGTGGCTCACAGATTACAACACGCACCAGATGGAGGTACAGCCGAGTACGATGTAGGAGATGGATCAGAACTTCGCTGGGAGTTCGATGAAGAGCGTGGTCGTTTCTATGTTGCGTATTTCGACGATCAGTAGTGGTTCCTACTAGGGGCGATCATGACTTGTGTTTGTGGTATCTTTTCTCGTTTGTATTTTGTCCGTAGACAGACCCTATGTTATTTGGATGAATGTATGTTATTGTATTCATTGTGTGACGTGGCGAGTGTGAGCAACTATTTTACTCATCCATCCCTATTCTTTTACATGAGTTGTGCAAAGATACCATGCCTGCGATCACTTCCAGAATGCCCTTATGTCTCTAAGTCATGCTTCGACACGTAGGAGATATAGTCGCATCCTGGGCATTACAAGTTGGTATTCAGAGCCTTCTCTGACCTAGGAGCCCCCTGATTGATCGAACCGCTGACTGTTGAGTCTATGCACAAACACAAAATGTTTTGAGTCCTATATATATATCGGAGAGTAGGACTTCTTTTTATTCCTCATCCCCTTCGTCGCTCTGGTGAGGACTCCTGACGTTGTTTTAACTTCACTATTATCAAAATTTCACCGAATTTTTTTTAGGATCATGCGGGTATTGTTTGGATTGTTCCAATATATTTGTTACGAGATGATTGTTCTTGGTGCCTCCTATCATTTAGGGGTTGTGGCAGTGTCCCGGGAGTTCAGCTCTGAGGTGTTGTCGTCACAAATGTATCGTGGCAGTTCTAGAATACCAGAGGCGGCCGACATCGAAAACTCTTATATGCATGTCTGGTGGTGAGATAACCCCGACGTCACCCAGTACTGGGGGGATTGTTCGGGAGTATTGCCACTGCTAGTATAGCAGATGCGTTACGAAGGTCCGAGGTAAACAGTTTCTGAAGGTGCCTGGTTATGTGTTGACGGATGGATACAGCTGGATCTAGGATTTATTAGTTGAGTGATATGCGGTACTTCCCCTGTATCCCCAACACCAGATTGCATAACCGGAAAGCTTCGGGAATTAATAGGTGGGTTTCAAGTAGCTCGTAGGTAATATTCCAACCGGTGCATGATATGAGGTTGGGGTTCAACATCTAGTGGAGAGGCTATCATTGGCGTTGTTGCACTAGGGGGTTGCATCTCAAAGGATCCTTAGCTATGCTGATCCGGGGATTGCAAGGCCCTTTGTAACACGTGCCCTGGGGCATTCAGCACGAACATGTGGGACGAAACCTCTATTATGTAATTACTCCATATGTTACCTTGTTATTTTTATTCTATCATTTTGTTCTCCCAAGTGGCTTCTCGATAAGATGTTGTACCATTAATCTTTGGAATTCATTCGTTCAATTTTGTTTGGATGTTCATTGTGAAGACTATATGTTGCAAATATCTAGCCGTTGATTCAGCTTATCTATTATTTGTTTCAATGGCTAACGGTTGTCATCATCTTTAGGATGGCACCTAAGAAAGTTCCCAGCCAGAATCCAGAGGGTGAAGAAGAGTGTCCACCTTCCCCTCCTCCTCCATCTGAGGCATGGAGAGTGATTATGCAGGCAACCAATCAATACACCCAGATACTCATGCTGATAATGCAGAGTTTCCAAGCCAATCAAGCAAATCAAGGCAATCTAGGTAACCAAGGCCAAGGAAATCTGTTCAATCAACCTCACTTTGCGACTCTGAACCAATTCCTGGCAAATCAACCCAAGTCTTTCAGTTACTATGTTGATCCGCTGGATGCTGAAGATTGGATCACAGACATCAAGAAGCATTTCGAGTGCAGTAATGTCAGACATGAGGATTATGTCAAGTTTGCCGCTTTCCAATTCAAAGATCAAGCTGCAGATTGGTGGCAACAGTACAAACACTCCAGAGCGGGTCGCGAGATCTCGCAGACTGACTTATGCCATGATTTCCATTCTCATCACATCCCTACCAGTGTCATTGAAGGCATGCGTGAGCAATTCCGCAATCTGAAGCAAGGCACCATGTCTGTCTATCAATACAACATCAAGTTCTAGAATCTTGCCCGTTATGCGAAGCAAGACATCCCCGATGCCAAGAGCAAAATCTACAAGTTCCCAGGTGGTCTGAAAGATGAACTCCAACTTACACTCACTCTGTTCGAGCCAGATGAGTTTGATCAATTCTATAGCATGGCTCTCAAGCAAGAGGCAGCTCAGCTCAAATGTGAAGCTTCCAAAAAGAGGATAAGAGATGATGTTCACTGCTCCTCTTCCTCTCAGGTGGTCGCCAAGCAGCAGAAGTTCTGGCTCCCGCCTCCTCCAGTGCTCCGTCCTCCGAGTCAGAACAAGCACTCAGGTGGTCGTGTATTCTCCCACCCACCCAACCCAAGCAACCAGAACAAGTCTTGGTTCCAAGCTCCAAGACCAAGTGTTCCTCCTTCCCGTCCAGTTTTAGAGGTCACTTGCTACAAATGTGGTCTGAAGGGTCACTATTCCAACAAGTGCACCAACCAAAGGCGCCTTCCGCCTCCTCCACCTGTCAGCAATGCTATTGTCAAGCACAATCCCAAGCATTCGATAGTGAACCTGATGATTGCAGCTCAAGCAGAGAATTCTTCTGATGTGATAATTGGTAATCTTCCAGTTAACTCTAAACCTGCAAAAGTCTTGTTTGATTCTGGTGCATCACTTTCCTTCATGTCATATCCATTTGCACTGCTTGAAGCTTTATGGGCCCCCCTTGATAATTCGCACTGCTTAAAGCTTTTCCAGCGAGACCCAACTTTGGTACTACATTTGCCTAACAACTAAAACTTGCATAGGGAGTTATAAACCCGAGTTATTAATCAACAACCCGGGCCAGTGCTCCTCATGAGTGTTGGTCCAAACTGGGTGGACTGCGGCGCCACAACGAGGGAACTCGAGGATTGGTATATACCTGTAGGCTCTACCATTCGGCCATGGCCTGAGACGAGATACACGTGACTACTATCAGGGTGTCAGCACGATGGGACGTCTTGCTGGATTAGTTTACCTTTGTCGAAATATCTTGAGCACGGGATTCCGAGAATACTTGGGTGTTCCCAATTTGGAGTTGTGACTCCGCAAATCATGAGCTTGTGATGGGCTAAGTTGGGACACCCCTGGAGGGATTTGAACTTTCGAAAGTCATGCCCGTGGTTATGTGGCAGATGGGAATTTGTTAATATCCGGTTGTAGATAACTTGACACCATATCCTTATGAAGTACACTACCTGTATAAGTACCGTGATGGTCTCTTTACGAAGGGGTTTCGGAAAGTGAACACGGTGGGGTTATGCATGAACGTGAGTAGCTAGGATCACTTCTTGATCAACTTTGGCGACCGTTGGCACATATTCTCATCTTGCTCTGAATTCGTAAGCTAGTTGGTTAGTGCTTGCTGCAACACTTTATTACCTCTCCACACCTAAAGGCTTTGTTAGTTTTTATACCCGAGAATGGGATTGCTGAGTCCTTGTGGCTCACAAATTACAGCACGCACCAAATGCAGGTACAGCCGAGTACGATGCAGGAGATGGATCAGAAATTCGTTGAGAGTTCGATGAAGAGCGTGGTCATTTCTATGTTACGTATCTCGACGATCAGTAGTGGTTCATACTAGGGGAGATCAGGACTTGTGTTTGTGTTATCTTTTCTCATTTGGATTTCGTCCGTAGACGGACCCTGTGTTATTTGGATGAATGTATGTTATTTTATTCATTGTGTGACGTGGCGAGTGTAAGCCAACTATTTTACTCTTTCATGCATGTTCTTTTACATGAGTTGTGCAAAGATACCACGCTTGCGATCACTCCAGAATGCGCTTTTGTCTCTAAGTCATGCCTCGACACGTAGGAGATATAGTCGCATCCTGGGCATTACTGTAATGCCCAGGATGGGACTATACCTCCTACGTGTCGAGGCACGACTTAAAGGTATAAGCCCATCCTAGAATGATCTCAAGTTTGGTATCTTTGCACATCTCATGTAAAAGAGGGATTAAATTGCAAAAGAAGATAGTTGGCTTACACTCGCCACTTCACAAAATACAATACATAAGCAATTCATCATTTAGAACATCACAGCCCATCTAAGAGTAAGATCCAAAGAAAGATACCAAAACAACATAAAGCCACAGGTCAGGATCGAATCCTAGTAGAAACCACTACTGATCGTCGAAACATTACAAGCAAACGGCCACGATCTTCATCGCGCTCCTGGTGAAGTACTGATCCAACTCCTGCATCAAACTCGGCTGAACCTGCATCTGGTGTGGTGAAGTAACTGTGAGCCACAGAGGACTCAGCAATCCCGTTCCCGGGTAACATGACTATTTAAGCCTTGGGTGAGGACAAGGTTGAAGAAAGAACAAGAGGTGAAGGAACAACAAGAGTCTGCAGCAGCATCTAGCACTAACTTACGTAATAGAGAGCGAGAAGAGAAGTGCCTCAGTCGAAAGATGATCATGAAGTGATCCTAACTAAAGCCAGTCAAACATAACTCCACCGTGTTCAACTCCCGAATCCCTATTCGGAAATTGACAGTCACGGTACACACGCTGGTAGTGTATTGGAACATTGTGTCAAGTTATCTACAACCGGATATTAACAAGCTCCCATCTGCCACATAACCGTGGGCACGGCTTTCGAAAGTTCAAAACCCTGCAGGGGTGTTCCAACTTGACCCATTACAAGCCCACGATCCGCGGAGTCGCAACTCCATTGGTGGGAAGACCCGAGTATTCTCGGAATCCCGTGCTCAAGTTAAACCGAACTAAGGTAAGGCTAATCCAGCAAATCCTCCCGGCGTGTCGACACCCTGATAGGTAGCCGCGCGTATCTAGTCTCAGGACACGACCGGATGGGCGATTCTACAGGTTTTTACCAAACCTCGAGTTTCCTCGTGGTGGCCCCGCAGACTCCCCGTTTCGGACCAACACTCATGTGGAGCACTGGCCCGGGGTTGTTGAATTAAGAAAGAGGGTTTGCAAGACCCTTATGCAAGTTTTATTAGTTTGTTATTAGGCAAATAGTACCAATGTTGGGACTTGCTGGAAAAGACTTAGCACTTAGCGGTTTATCAAGGGGGTCCCATACACCCCAACCGTGTTAGGAACGCATAATCAAGGAACATAACACCGGTTTATACGGTTCCTAACGGCATGAGTGGAACAAAACACCAAGCAAAAGGCTTAGCCTTCCACCCTTGCCAATATATAGATGATTTCATTTTAAGCATTTATATAGTGTGATATAACCAACCAAACTTCAACATGAAGCAAGCATCTTCGATCTTCACCTGCAACTAGCAATGCTATAAGAAGGGCTGAGCGAAGCGTACTTAGCCAAGCAACGGTTTGCGTAGGTAGGGTGGTTAAACATGGTTCATGGTTACAATAGGAGGCTGACAGGAAAACATGGGCATCGAGGCAAAACTATAGAGCGATACTCTAGCAATAGGCAAAGATAGTAATGTTATCGGGGTTTGGTCATCTTGCCTGGGATTCCACAGAGGAAGAAGAACGGATCCACGAAGTAGACGAAGCAACACAGACGAGCGAATCCTCACAACTCCGGAATGAAACCGAAGCTATCAAGAGAAGCAACCGGAAAGAAGAAACAACACGGTAAACACACAAGCATAAACATGGCATACGATGCACATCCAAGTATGATGCATGTCCGGTTTAAATATGCATGGCATGGCAAAGTGCACAAACAACACTACAAGTTAAGTGGAGCTCAATATGCAACGAGTTGCATATTGACGAAACACCACATTATAATTATTTAATTGACTCTCGTTATTTACAAGACAAGATTAATGTTTGTTAACAGGGCAAGAGGTGAAGCATAATAAAACTACACTATTTAGGCATTTTAAATGAGGCCGGAAAAATAACAACAACATATCCGGAAAATCCCCATGAGCATGTTTAGTAATTATTAAAGCAACAACAATTAAATATATAATGTTGTTAACATGATGCGGATGACATGAACAAGTTTATGCAATTTTTATTAAAAGGTTGACATAAGAGGATAATATGAAGCATCGTCACCGTGGTGGAATGAAAAAGGGTGCCACGGCAACGATCCAAAAATGATGCAACGGCATCATATCGGTGCCGGTAACTCGTTGAGAGTCCGGTGCAAAAGGAAAGATGGCGTGAGCGAGTCAAACGAGAAGAAAGGTGGGGCAATCCCGTTGCCGGGTTCCCACGAGTCGGTGACGAGGCAACCGAGGAACCTGAAAAAAGGTCGGAACGGGCACGATGCACACAAGGGAGACATTTCATACAACCACATCAAGCATCATACGGCTCATCCACGGGGTCGTCTCGTTATACCTTTGAAGCGTGCGTTTAGGGGCGGTTCGAGACGTAGAGGAAGAAGGCGTTCACGTCGTAGAGGAAGTAGTGGTTCACGTTTCCGAAGAGGAAGTACACGTTCTCATTTCTTCACCGAAGGTAGTCGTTCTCGTAGCGGTAGTTGTACTCGGGCGACGGTAGTGGTACTCGCGGTCGTCGAGCGACGGTAGTGGTACTCGGGGCGACGGTAGACGTTCACGGAGCTCGTTTTCCCGTAGATGTTCGGGTCGGTGTCGTGGTACTTCGGGTTCTCGTTTGCGACGGTAGTGGAAGTAGTGGTACTTGGTGATTCATCATGTAGTTGTTCCCGTTCGTAGTGGTACTTGCATCGGAGGGGTACTTGTCGCGTAGTCGAACTTGACAAAACTTGGGGTCCCTCGTGCACTTGGCGAAAAAAACATCAGCAGACAAACAAAAGGAGACAGCACGCGACAAGGCCGTGGCAGCGGCAACTTGGCGAAAAACATGAAGACGCAGCAACTAGGTGGAGGAAGACTTGGCAGCAATTTGGTGGTCTTGGGGCGCCGATGGCGCTGTCGAGGTGCTCGGGAGATGGAGGAAGAGGCCCGGGGCACGCAGCTTCGGTCCAGAGGAGGCGATGCGGTGCTGGACGACGACGAGGCAGGGCCTTGCTGGAGAAGAGCCCCCCGGTGGCGACGGCGGCCGCTGGAGGGAACGAGGCAGAAGGTGGAGGTCGCGGGCGATGCTCGGCCCTGGGCTCCTGGTCGACGCATCCGTGCGGCTCGGCCTTGGCGACGGGGCGCGCCGGGCGACCTGGAGGCGAGGAGGCGATGTCGCGGTCTGACTGGCCGAGGGAGGGACGAGGCGCTGAGGCGGCCACGCGCGGAGAAGAGGACGGCGGCGGGCGCTGCGGCCTGGAGGGCGCTGGTGCTCCAAGCAGGGCAGCGGGGCGGCCTTGGCGCACGGCGCGCGGAGGACAGGCGCGGTGCAGGGGACTGCGGAGGGCGCGGCGCTCTGGGAAGATCGAGGGGGATGGGGTGCTCACGAGATGGGATCGGGGAGACGAGGGGGTCGAGCGGTCGGCGCTGGGAGAGATCGAACGAGGGGTTCGATCTGGCGGCGGAGGGAGTTAGCGAGGGAGGAGCGGGGTGCGGGACGAGAGGGAGAAGGCTGCGGTCGGGCATTAGGGTTGGATTTCCTGGGCCAAGGTGGCCTGGATGGGCCGGCTGGGCTGGTGGGAGGAGATGGGTCAGCTGGGCCTAGGAGGAGGAAAAGCTGGCCTGCGGCTGGGATGGAAAGGGCCTAGAGGCTGAGGGCCTCTCTCTCCTTCTCTAATTCTTTAGCAGTAAAATAAAAATAAATGGAGAGAGCCAAAAATAATAAGAAAGGAGGCAAAAAATAAGAATAAAAATGATGGAACGTTTTGTAAGGCTTTAGGGAATATTACCAAGCCAACAAAATAGTTCCAACAAAAAGGGAAGTGCAAACTACAAATAAATAGCTTGCCTCAAGGAGTTTGAAAAGAGTCTAGATAATTGGAGGAGCCTCGATAATTGGGAAAAGAAATACATGGAAGGTTTTAAAGGTGAAACTTGAAGTAGGAAAGCATGGGGAAATATGCAAGTGTGTTGCGGGTAATTCCAAACAATGGAATATTTATTATATAGCTCCCTAAATATTGGGATGATATGTTATAAAGAGAAGTCACCTTCCCTCGATTTAAATGGACCGAAGGTCCACACAATTTATTTAGGTTGAGATGCAAAGATTAATGACATGATGGCATGATGACATGATGCAATGCAAAAAATAAATAACACAAGCACAAATGAAACACACGGGCAACCCGGAACATCTGGTATCTTCTGGAATCTTCTGGTATCTTCTGGGACGTCGGTCTTCGGGCGTCACAACTCTCCCACACTAACAGAGGATCTCGACCCGAGATCCTAGAGATATCACCGGGTAAAAAACGAAAAAGAAGAGGTAAAACAAAGTTGCTTCTTTGACAGACGAGTGAAACCAAGGAACCTTGAGAGGTTGAACAATCTTGAAGGAAAAGAATACAACGGAGATGAACGAATATTAAAATACTCCGGTAAAAGGAAGAACAAGGAACACAATGAGAACCTTGTAGGTTGAAAGACATGAAACAAGAGTTCACGGACGGAAAGAATATGAAACCGCAATGGTATTGCCAAGGAATAAGAATGACAGAATTTGGACAGCACTCTGTTTGAAAAATGGAAGGAATTAACAAGAACTTAAGGAGATGGAGTGATACTTGATGAAATCAACAACATGTTTCCTCTGAAACAATTAAAAGAATGTTACAAGGGGTAAGAAGGATTCAGACAACACTCCGGTTGAAAAGAGAGGCAAAACATGAAAAGATGAGAGAACTGAAAAGAGGACATGAAACTCCGGTTAAATGGACAAGCAAGGAAAGAACATGATCTCGATAAAACGAGATGAGGGTTTGGAGAGAGCAACATCACAAGCCTCCGGAATGAAATAATAGCATATAAATCAATGAAAGAAATGAATGGAGAGGAAAAGACAACTTCTCCCACGAATGAATTAGGAAAAATCATCCTTACGAAGAATGGTTGAACGGAGTTGATTTTAAAAAATCAACAACGAAAATGAATAAGCTTGATGTGGGCTTATGGAAAACATCTCAAAATTATGAGGTGACATGCTGCCACTGACGAGAACATTTAATTGGATTGAGATCAACAAGGAGATGAAAAACTTATTTCACCGGGAGGATAAATGAAGAACTTGGGTCATTTATAAACACCATAATAGCAACAATTCTTAGGGAAAGCTTTAGGTGAAAAACAACCCAAGATAACTCCAATGAAATAATTAAAGGGTTGAAAAGATCTCCTGAACAAGAAAAAAATGATGGTTTTAAATATCTCATTCTTGACAACTTGTGAATCATGAAACATGAAGAAATTGTCAAAAATGACATAACACCATCTGAAAAGATAAGGTAGAACGGATTGCAATTAGAAGCATGATGAAAAATGCTTGAGCCCCAACAAGAATCTTGATGGAGACTTCAAGGATGAATTAAAACATGATGAACCACCATGAGAACTCCGGTAATGAAAGCACGAGAAAAGAAAGACGAAAAGAATAAGATTCAAGTCATGCGCTGAATTAGATGGAGCTTTGAAATGATATAATAGAAATAACATGGAGCTCCAGAAAACAAGATGGACAACTTAGAACCAAGGATATGATATGATGAACAAGCTCCAGACAAAAGAATTAAATGACCTAGAAGGAATAAGAATAAGAATTATGTTATGCATCTCCTTCACCAATTTAAGTTGATGACAACCAAAGGAATTGGCATACTACTTATTCTCGTTGGAAAGGATTAAAGAGAGGTCTCGCACAAGCTTGGGTAAATCTTCAACGACGCACCGGTAGGATTATGAAAAGAACAAATGAATTGATATGATAACAAGGAAGAGTAAACTTGAATTAACCACCGTAAGAATATGGAGACGAACGAAGAGACATCAATGAAGAATATTTGGAGGACGAAGTTGAAAACTGCGAACGAATAAATATTCTGAAATGATGGCCTTCGGAGGATCACAATGGAAAGAATTCATGAAATGCTTCGGGTGGGTATGAAAATGATTCCTCACAATCAAAACGATAATGAGGATGGCATGAAGCTAGAACCACGAATCTTGGAAGAGAACGGGCCAAGATTAAGAGAAACACTTCTCCGGTCTCCAAATGTTGATAGTGAAGACAAGAAATGCCAAGAATTGTTGAGCACTCCGGAATGAAGAATTAAAAAGGTTGAACCAATGATGAACAAGAATTTGAAAGTAAACTTGGAGAAGGCATATGACTGATGGAAATCATTCTTACGTCACACTTTAAAAAGAATTTGAGTATAACTCCAGAAGAATTAGAAGAGTCAGGTAAGATCCTGGGAAAAGACCTGTGGGTTAGGGCCCACTCAAAGAAATCACCGTTGAAAAAGATTGTTTGAGATATTGCACCGGTTGAATTAAATGGCTTGAATAAGATGATAATCCTCAAAATAATTTGAAAGGATTAAGAATGGAATTATGAATCTTCAGCACTCCGGATATGAATAGCAAGAGGAGAATGATTAATTGGTGCACCGGAATAAGAAAACATTGTGAAAAGAGGAAAAGGATAAGATCAACACCGAAATCTTGAATTACATCCACCGGCAGAATTATGAGAACAAAAAAAAATGATGAACTTGAAGCTCTTGAGCATCTTCACGATAAATCACCGGATAAGAACATTGAAGGAAAAGAATGAAGAAATATCACATGAATAAAATGGATACTTCATTTGAGAATTTCTGGCTCCAAGAAGAAGATGGGTGGGAGGGTGGGGAAAACAAAGACAACTTGGGATGAATGAAACAGACACCACGTCGGATTTCTCAACGGCGTCCGTATGGAATAACTTGAAGAGAAGGCACACCGGTTGAAAAGGATTAACATGAAGATCTCGATGGTCAAGAAGAATTAGCACTCCCATAGAAATATGAGAACACCGATTAGGAAAGGTATGGAATCAACATTTGACATCGAAGCAACTTGAATACCAGAATCAAAACAAAACAAAGGATAGATATGCAACATGATCTTCACAATATCATCCGAACAGAGAATTGAACGAATGAATTCCGCAGGTACATCAACTAGTCGAGAAGCCACTTGGAGAACAAAATGAAAATAAAAAGAAACAAGGAGCAAAAGAACAAATACAAGATAGAAGCTTCGTTCAACATATTCGTGCTGAAAGCTCATGGAACATGTTACAAAAGGGTTTTGCAATCCCCGGATCAGCATAGCTAAGGACCCTTTAAGATGCAACTCCCGATCAGAACAAGTCCATAAACCACTTCACTCAATGTAGAACCCCGAACTTCATATCGTGCATCCGTTGGAAGAATGCCTAGAACTACTAGATGAACCCACCTATAGATTTCCGAAAGTTTCCAGTTATGCAATCAGGTGTTGGGGATACACGGGAAGCACCGCGCAATCAACTCTAAACCTACATCCAGGTGTATCCATCCTTCAACACATAACCAGTCTTTCTCGGAAACTGTTTACCTCGGACCTTCGAAACGCATCCACTATACAAGCTATGGCAATACTCTCGAACTACCTCCCCAGTACTGGGTGATGTCAGGGTTATCTTGCCACTAACCGCATAGGAGAGTTTTCGATGTCGGCCGTCTTAAGTATTCTAGTACTGCCGCGATGGATTTGTGACGACAACACCTCGGAGCTCAACTCCCCGGGACACTGCCACAACCCCTAATGACAGGAGGCATCGAGAACAATGTTCTCGTCACAAAGACATCGAAACAATCCAAACAATACTCGCGAGATCCTAAAAAAAATTGGTGCGATTTTTGAAAGTAGAAGAGGCAAGAGTAATCGTCAGGAGTCCTCACCAGATAGAAAGGGGATGTGGAGCAAAGAAATCCTACTCTCCGATATATATATAGGACTCAAAACATTTTCAGTGTGTGCCTAGACTCGACCGTCAACGATTCGATCAATCAGTGGGGGCTTCTAGGTCGGAGAAGGCTCTGAATACCAACTTGTAATGCCCAGGATGGGACTATACCTCCTACGTGTCGAGGCACGACTTAAAGGTATAAGCCCATCCTAGAATGATCTCAAGTTTGGTATATTTGCACATCTCATGTAAAAGAGGGATTAAATTGCAAAAGAAGATAGTTGGCTTACACTCGCCACTTCACACAATACAATACATAAGCAATTCATCATTCAAAACATCACAACCCATCTAAGGGTAAGATCCAAAGAAAGATACCAAAACAACATAAAGCCACAGGTCAGGATCGAATCCTAGTAGAAACCACTACTGATCGTCGAAACATTACAAGCAAACGGCCACGATCTTCATCGCGCTCCTAGTGAAGTACTGATCCAACTCCTGCATCAAACTCGGCTGAACCTGCATCTGGTGTGGTGAAGTAACTATGAGCCACAGAGGACTCAGCAATCCCGTTCCCGGGTAACATGACTATTTAAGCCTTGGGTGAGGACAAGGTTGAAGAAAGAACAAGAGGTGAAGGAACAACAAGAGTCTGCAGCAGCATCTAGCACTAACTTACGTAATAGAGAGCGAGAAGAGAAGTGCCTCGGTCGAAAGATGATCACGAAGTGATCCTAACTAAAGCCAGTCAAACATAACTCCACCGTGTTCAACTCCCGAATCCCTATTCAGAAATTGACAGTCACGGTACACACGTTGGTAGTGTATTGGAACATTGTGTCAAGTTATCTACAACCGGATATTAACAAGCTCCCATCTGCCACATAACCGCGGCACGGCTTTCGAAAGTTCAAAACCCTGCAGGGGTGTTCCAACTTGACCCGTTACAAGCCCACGATCCGCGGAGTCGCAACTCCATAGGTGGGAAGACCCGAGTATTCTCGGAATCCCGTGCTCAAGTTAAACCGAACTAAGGTAAGGCTAATCCAGCAAATCCTCCCGGCGTGTCGACACCATGATAGGTAGCCGCGCGTATCTAGTCTCAGGACACGACCGGATGGGCGATTCTACAGGTTTTTACCAAACCTCGAGTTTCCTCGTGGTGGCCCCGCAGACTCCCCGTTTCGGACCAACACTCATGTGGAGCACTGGCCCGGGGTTGTTGAATTAAGAAAGAGGGTTTGCAAGACCCTTATGCAAGTTTTATTAGTTTGTTATTAGGCAAATAGTACCAATGTTGGGACTTGCTGGAAAAGACTTAGCACTTAGCGGTTTATCAAGGGGGT
The DNA here is from genome assembly GCA_902687465.1 of Secale cereale. Classification (NCBI taxonomy): domain Eukaryota; kingdom Viridiplantae; phylum Streptophyta; class Magnoliopsida; order Poales; family Poaceae; genus Secale; species Secale cereale. Next base: position 300,668,161 of record LR738712.1, read on the forward strand.
CCCATACACCCCAACCGTGTTAGGAACGCATAATCAAGGAACATAACACCGGTTTATACGGTTCCTAACGGCATGAGTGGAACAAAACACCAAGCAAAAGGCTTAGCCTTCCTCCTTGCCAATATATAGATGATTTCATTTTAAGCATTTATATAGTGTGATATAACCCAACCAAACTTCAACATGAAGCAAGCATCTTCGATCTTCACCTGCAACTAGCAATGCTATAAGAAGGGCTGAGCGAAGCGTACTTAGCCAAGCAACGGTTTGCGTAGGTAGGGTGGTTAAACATGGTTCATGGTTACAATAGGAGGCTGACAGGAAAACATGGGCATCGAGGCAAAACTGTAGAGCGATACTCTAGCAATAGGCAAAGATAGTAATGTTATCGGGGTTCGGTCATCTTGTCTGGGATTCCACAGAGGAAGAAGAACGGATCCACGAAGTAGACGAAGCAACACAGACGAGCGAATCCTCACAACTCCGGAACGAAACCGAAGCTATCAAGAGAAGCAACCGGAAAGAAGAAACAACACGGTAAACACACAAGCATAAACATGGCATACGATGCACATCCAAGTATGATGCATGTCCGGTTTAAATATGCATGGCATGGCAAAGTGCACAAACAACACTACAAGTTAAGTGGAGCTCAATATGCAACGAGTTGCATATTGACGAAACACCACATTATAATTATTTAATTGACTCTCGTTATTTACAAGACAAGATTAATGTTTGTTAACAGGGCAAGAGGTGAAGCATAATAAAACTACACTATTTAGGCATTTTAAATGAGGCCGGAAAAATAACAACAACATATCCGGAAAATCCCCATGAGCATGTTTAGTAATTATTAAAGCAACAACAATTAAATATATAATGTTGTTAACATGATGCGGATGACATGAACAAGTTTATGCAATTTTTATTAAAAGGTTGACATAAGAGGATAATATGAAGCATCGTCACCGTGGTGGAATGAAAAAGGGTGCCACGGCAACGATCCAAAAATGATGCAACGGCATCATATCGGTGCCGGTAACTCGTTGAGAGTCCGGTGCAAAAGGAAAGATGGCGTGAGCGAGTCAAACGAGAAGAAAGGTGGGGCGATCACTTTGCCGGGTTCCCACGAGTCGGCGACGAGGCAACCGAGGAACCTGAAAAAAAGGTCGGAACGGGCATGGTGCACACAAGGGAGACATTTCATACAACCACATCAAGCATCATACGGGTCATCCACGGGGTCGTCTCGTTATACCTTTGAAGCGTGCGTTTCGAGGCGGTTCGAGACGTAGAGGAAGAAGGCGTTCACGTCGTAGAGGAAGTAGTGGTTCACGTTTCCGAAGAGGAAGTAGACGTTCTCATTTCTTCACCGAAGGTAGTCGTTCTCGTAGCGGTAGTTGTACTCGAGCGACGGTAGTGGTACTCGCGGTCGTCGAGCGACGGTAGTGGTACTCGGGGCGACGGTAGACGTTCACGGAGCTCGTTTTCCCGTAGATGTTTGGGTCGGTGTCGTGGTACTTGGGGTTCTCGTTTGCGACGGTAGTGGAAGTAGTGGTACTTGGCGATTCATCATGTAGTTGTTCCCGTTCGTAGTGGTACTTGCATCGGAGGGGTACTTGTCGCCTAGTCGAACTTGACAAAACTTGGGGTCCCTCGTGCACTTGGCGAAAAAAACATCAGCAGACAAACAAAAGGAGACAGCACGCGACAAGGCCGTGGCAGCGGCAACTTGGCGAAAAACATGAAGACGCAGCAACTAGGTGGAGGAAGACTTGGCAGCAATTTGGTGGTCTTGGGGCGCCGATGGCGCTTTCGAGGTGCTCGGGAGATGGAGGAAGAGGCCCGGGGCGCGCAGCTACGGTCCAGAGGAGGCGATGCGGTGCTGGACGACGACGAGGCGGGGCCTTGCTGGAGTAGAGCCCCCCGGTGGCGACGGCGACCGCTGGAGGGAACGAGGCAGAAGGTGGAGGTCGCGGGCGATGCTCGGCCCTGGGCTCCTGGTCGACGCATCCGTGCGGCTCGGCCTTGGCGACGGGGCGCGCCGGGCGACCTGGAGGCGAGGAGGCGATGCCGCGGTCTGCCTGGCCGAGGGAGGGACGAGGCGCTGAGGCGGTCACGCGCGGAGAAGAGGACGGCGGCGGGCGCTGTGGCCTGGAGGGCGCTGGTGCTCCAAGCAGGGCAGCGGGGCGGCCTTGGCGCACGGCGCGCGGAGGACAGGCGCGGTGCAGGGGACTGCGGAGGGCGCGGCGCTCTGGGAAGATCGAGGGGGATGGGGTGCTCGCGAGATGGGATCGGGGAGACGAGGGGGTCGAGCGGTCGGCGCTGGGAGAGATCGAACGAGGGGTTCGATCTGGCGGCGGAGGGGGTTAGCGAGGGAGGAGCGGGGTGCGGGACGAGAAGGAGAAGGCTGCGGTCGGGCATTAGGGTTGGATTTCCTGGGCCAAGGTGGCCTGGATGGGCCGGCTGGGCTGGTGGGAGGAGATGGGTCAGCTGGGCCTAGGAGGAGGAAAAGCTGGCCTGCGGCTGGGATGGAAAGGGCCTAGAGGCTGAGGGCCTCTCTCTCCTTCTCTAATTCTTTAGCAGTAAAATAAAAATAAATGGAGAGAGCCAAAAATAATAAGAAAAGAGGCAAAGAATAAGAATAAAAATGATGGAATGTTTTGTAAGGCTTTACGGAATATTACCAAGCCAACAAAATAGTTCCAACAAAAAGGGAAGTGCAAACTACAAATAAATAGCTTGCCTCAAGGAGTTTGAAAAGAGTCTAGATAATTGGAGGAGCCTCGATAATTGGGAAAAGAAATACATGGAAGGTTTTAAAGGTGAAACTTGAAGTAGGAAAGCATGGGGAAATATGCAAGTGTGTTGCGGGTAATTCCAAACAATGGAATATTTATTATATAGCTCCCTAAATATTGGGATGATATGTTATAAAGAGAAGTCACCTTCCCTCGATTTAAATGGACCAAAGGTCCACACAATTTATTTAGGTTGAGATGCAAAGATTAATGACATGATGGCATGATGACACGATGTAATGCAAAAAATAAATAACGCAAGCACAAATGAAACACACGGGCAACCCGGAACATCTGGAATCTTCTGGAATCTTCTGGTATCTTCTGGGACGTCGGTCTTCGGGCGTCACAATTACAGGGCTGGAGAGTTAGTAGGAGTTCCTGAGACGCTATGCTCAGGAGCCCCCCCTTTAATGCACAAGCGAATCACCAGAGAAGGGGATAGCGAGCGGGGCCGCCTGTTGCTAGGCTCCGGAGACTCCTGTGGGTCAGTTTGATGAAATAACATAGTTCACAATCGCGCGTGCTGCCATGCCACTGATCCTTCCGCAAGAAGACGAAGGCACTGAGGATTCGGTGAGGTGACATGCCCACGGCGGGCCGCGAGTCAGAGCTCGATATTTCATATTTGTCAGCGTTGCGGGGACGAACCCGAGCACAAGCACCGTGCCAACGTTTGTAGCCCTCACTGCGGGATGAGCAGGAGGCCGGTCAGCGGCGTGTGAGGTAGCAAAGGGTGGTGAGTAAGTAGGTGATGACCATAAAGTAACTCATAGGAGGAAACAATCTAGTTCAGGTGATGTAAGTGCGATACATGCCACAGGGACGAACCCATGCGGCCTGGGGATGATGCAGTCCAACGGGCGCCCCCAACAGAGTAAGCTAAAGATGCAAAAGGATACACATCGCAGGGATAGGCCCGTGCGACTTGGGGATGATGCAGCCCGAGGGGCGCCCCCAACTAAACAAACTGAAACAGAGTTATCTGGCACCATTGCTGGAGATATGTTGATGTAGCTGAAGACGCTTGCTGCAGATGTCGCTCCTCATGACCTGTCTGACTTTGGTACCTCACGGGGATCCTAAGGTTCCGAGAGCTAGCAAAGAACCGTAGCCACCTCTGCCAGGATCTCCAGATGCCTGGCCTCGCGAGCTGCCAAGACGTCTCGCATGTGGTGTTGGTGCAGGGCTGCCTGGTTCGGCAAGCCGAAGGGCATACGGACGTAGCTGTGAGGAGTTCCCTCGTACCGGCCCACCTGAGACGTCCAGTAGAGCTCCAGAGACGTGACTCTGTTGAGTCCTAAGGTGTTGACGCAGACGCGCAGCCTGTCGCCCGAGCCTTGGAGGGCAGCTGTGCTTGGTGGTGTGGGGCGATGCTCGCCTCGCGTTGCCCTTGGTACCTGCAAGTCTTACATGGTCTCGTCGATGAACTCCTAAGCACTTGGCTATTCACGCCTTGTGCTCTTGCGAGGGAAGCGTGCGGTGAAGCATGCCTCCACATGGTGCCCGAGTGCCTCCCTCGTGATATTGTCCAGGTCAGAGCTCCAGAGGAGAGACCTGAGCACAACCTGAGAGAGGCGCCAGGGGCGCCTCCCTATGCAAGGGAGGGAGGTGCCCCGTCCACGGGCGTGGATCCTGAGGCACGGCCCTCGGGTGCTGCTTCCTCATGAGGCTCCAGGGCGAGCAACTGCTTCTTCTTCTTTGGGATGGCTTCAGGGTGGTAGATGATGCCTTCGTTGTCTGGGTCCTCGACTGCCGCAGCCTGGTAGGCGCGCTCAAGGGAGCACACCGCGTCCTTTTCCTCGCATGAGATAGTGATGATGTCGCGGATCCCTGGCATCTTGAGGACGCTGTAGCCATGGTGAGTCACCGCCATGAACTTGGCCAGATCTGGATACCCAAGAATGGCGTTGTATGGGAGATGGATGTGGGCGACGTCGAAGTCTATTAGCTCGGTGTAGTAGTTGTCGCGGGTGCCGAATGTTACGGGGAGCCGGATCTGCCCGTTTGGGGTTATGGAGCCGTCGGTCACCCCTAAGAAAAGCTTGGTGGGCTGCAGCTGGTCATATGGCACTTGGAGACGATCGAACGTGTCGACGGAGAGAACATTGATCCCTGCACCACCATCGATGAGGGTTTGGGTGACTTGGGCGTTGCTGATGACGGGTGAGCAGAGCATCGGGAGTGCACCGGTGGTTGCCGCGCACTTGAGCTAGTCAGTTGAGCTCAAGGTGATAGTGCACTTGGACCACTTGAGCGGCCGCGTGGCTTCTAGCCTCGGAAGAGCCGTGTTCACTTCTCGGGAGCACTGCTTGAAGAAGCGCTGAGAGGCTGGAGCCTGCGCACCGCCCAAGATGCAGGCGATGGCGCGAGGCACCTCGAAGCCCCCAACCCCCTCGTCCTGATCACCGTTCCTCCTTGGTGGTGGTGGCAGCGGAGGGAGGCCGGCCTTGCCTTGAGGGCGGTCCTCACGAGGCTGGTCCCTCCAGGTGCCCTCGCGAGGCGGGTCGTGCCAGCGGTCCTCACGAGGCTGATCGCGCCACTCCTGACGGGGGCCGCGGTCGTCCCAGCACCTGCCAGTTCGGCTTCCTCCACGGCCATAGACTCGGTCGTTGCGCTCGGGGCATCGACCGAAGCGCCCGTCGTAGATGGCCCTGAGATCCTGACAGTCGTTGGTGTTGTGGCTGTCTACGTTGTGGAAGGCGCAGAACGGACGGTTGCTCTTAGATATATTTGGGTGGTCGCGGCCATGCTTCATCTCTGGTTCTGCTGCGAGCACGGCCACCCCCTTGCGCTACAGGTCTTTAGCCTTGGCATTCTTGTCTTCTAGGTCAGCAGTGGGGAGCTCTACGAGGGAAAGACGCCCTTCCTCAGTTCTCGCGCACTTGGTCGCTATATTGAACAGCTCCAGGGTTGTGCACAGGTCCTCATGGATGGCGAGCTCCTCCTTCATCTTGACATCACGGACGCCATCAGAGAATTCTGATATGATGGCCTCGTCCGTCACCTTGGAAATCTTGAGGCGCACGTTGTTGAAGCGTTGGATGTACTTCTATAGGGTTTCCCCGGTTGCTGCTTAACGCGCCGTAGGTCACCTACGGCTGGTGGGTGGTTGCGAGTGCCATGGAAATTAGCGATGAAACGCTCGCGCATCTCACCCTAGGAGGAGATCGATACCGCGGGAAAATTCTGGAGCCACGGGCGCGCACCGTCTTTGAGAGCCATGGCGAACCAGTTCGCCATAATTTTCTCGTCGTCTTTGGCCGCCTCGATGCTCAGTTTGTAAAGCTGGAGGAACTCAATAGGGTTAAAGGTGTTGTCATAGCGTGGAGGCAGGTCGGGCTTGAACTTCCCGGGCCGGATAATGCTGCGTAGCTCAGGGGTGAAGGCTCGGCAGCCTGTTGTGGCCACCAGAGCCCATCGTGGAGGCGGAGCTTGGTCTTGGTTCTCATGCGCTGCCATCACAGGGGGCGCACGGTCTCGATGTGGTGCTAGCGGAGGTGCTTCATGGGCCACATCGCCCGCAAAGGGAGGCGGGCGAGGTAGCGAGAGGGATGCTGCAGGAGAGCCTCCAACGGCACTGACGAGTTCGGCGATGCGGTCTAGCTAGTCCTCGTAGAAGTCGTCGATGGGGCGGTAGCGCAGGAGCTCGCGCTCCATGAGCAGTGATACTTCTCCAACATATCTATAATTTATGAAGTATTCATGCCATGTTTATAACAATTTATATGGTTTTGGTATGATTTCCATGGAACCAACCCAGACTAATGCTGTTTTCAGCAGAACAACCGTGGTGTTGTTTTTTGTGCAAAAATGAAAGTCCTCTGAATAAGCTAAAACTTTTTGATGATTTTTTTTGGAACAAAAGAGGCCCCTGAAGCATCATGGAAGGACTAGAAGGTGAGCGAGTAGGGCATAAGACATCGGGGCGCCCCTGGGCCGTTGCCCGTGCCCCGGTGGGTTGTGCTCACCTCGAGGCCCATCTTGCCGTGAAACCAGCGCTAAAAAATCCTATAAATAGAGAAACCATCAGAAGTTCCGCCACCGCAAGGCTCTGTACTCCACGAGATCCAATCTAGAGCCCTTTCCGGCACTCCGCCGGAGGGGGAAATCATCACTGGTGGCCATCTTCATCATCCCGGCTGCCACCATGATGAGGAGGGAATAGTCCACCCTCGGGGCTGAGGGTATGTACCAGTAGCTATGTGTTGTATCTCTCCCTCTCTCTCGTTTTCTTGATGTCACGATCTTGATGTATCGGGGGCTTTGTTAATATAGTTGGATCATATGGTGTTTTCCCTTCTCTATCTTGTGATGAATTGAGTTTTTTCTTTGAGATTTCTTTGGATTGAATACTTTTATGGATTTGAGAACACTTGACATATGTCTTGCAATTGAATACTCGTGGTGACAATGGGGTATCATATTGATCCACTGGACATATGTTTTGGCACTCAACTTGTGGATTCCCGCGGTGATATTGGGGTAATCTATGCATAGCGGTTGATGCACGTTCTTGTCTTTGTTTCTTTGGTAGAAATCTTGGGGCACTCTTCGAGGTTCTTTGTGTTAGATTGAGTATTACAAATGTGAATATGTTTTGGTGTTATCTTAGTACAAACTCTTGAAAGATCGATCGGGAAGAATAACTTTGTGTTATCTTAGTACGAACTCTTGAAAGATAGATCGTAAAAGATAACCTTATGTTATTCTAGTATGAACTCTTGGACAGATCGATCGGAAAAGGTAACTTTGTGTTACTTTAGTACGAAGTTTTGAAAAGATTGATCAGAAAGAATAACTTTGAGATGGTCTTCTTATGTTCTCCGCTAGATTGGAACTTTGGAGTGATTCTTCATCACACGTTGAGGGGTGGTTATACGATCCAATTATATTAGCACTATTGAGAGATTTCACTAGAGAAAGTACGGACCCTAGGCCTTGTTTTCAAGCATTGCAATACCATTTGTGCAAACTTTTGTCACTTGCTACCTTGCTATTTTTTATTGTTCGCACTACAAAAAGTTATATCTACTATCCATATTACACTTCTATCACCATCTCTTCGCCGAACTAGTGCACCTATACAATTTTCCATTGTATTTGGTGTGTTCGGGTCACAAGAGACTTTTTATTATTTGGTTGTAGGGTTGTTTGAGAGAGACTATCTTCATCCTACACCTCCTATGGATTGATAAACCTTAGGTCATCCACTTGAGGGAAAATTCCTACTGTCCAACAAAACTCTGCGCTTGGAGGCCCAACACGTGTCTACAAGAATAAAGTTGCGTAATAGACATCAAGCAGCGCAGCCTACACTTTTGCGGGTCTGCGACGACCGTGCGACAACGAGCCGGCTAGAGTCAGCGACGGGGTAGTGGTGTGTCCATCCCGCCGCCGGGCCGGTGGCTCCGTTGGCTGCACGTGATGGAGAATGGTGGGGGAGCCTGCTGGCGGGAGCCGTCTGAGCGACGCGGGCGGCGAGGGTGGCTCGTCGCTCAGCACGAGCTCGACGAGCGTTAGCCATGGAAGCGGTGGAGCAGCGATGCGTGGACCGACAAAAGAGAGGTTTTGGAGCGTGACTGAATATAAATTTTCAGCGTGACTGAATGAAAGATATTGTTTGAATGAACTTGTGTTTTTCTCTCTTAATGTACAGACTTATCAAACAAATTTCTTTTGAAAAAAAGTCAATGGTTTTCAAATATAAAACACTCATCGCAAATGTTTTAGTTAGAAAACCTGTATGCAAACCGAGAGCGTGCCCAGGAAGCCAAGGGAAAATGTGCCAAGCAGGATTTGTGCAACTCTTGATCGCCAACGTTTTAGATAGAACACCCATGTGCAAAGTGAGAGCTATGGTCTTCCATCGTAAGTCAAGAGAAAATTTGCAGTGCAGGATATGTGCATCTCTTTAATGCAAACGGTTCAGATTGAATACGGTATGCAAAGCCAGACTACGGCCCTGAGCCAAGAGAAAATGTGCCGAGCAGGATTTGTACGTCCCTTACGCAAATGGTTGTTTTAGATGACCCGTGTGCAACCATGTACAAATAATTTGGTAAGATTAGCATTCGTCATATTGGGTATATTATCATTTGTCAAACTGGAAAGATTGACATTTGTCAACCTTGTAACATTGCGAGTTGTCAACAATATGCAGCTAAAAATCACTGGCACTATCTAATTTTTGCAACTAAAATTCAGTAATTAAGCATAGATATCAGTCGTTCCTCATACAAACAGTTCAACTCGACAGCTCAACCGACCAAAATTTTCCCCAATTGTTGCCAACCACGTACTGAAATAGCTAGTTCAACTATATATACTAGCTAATTTTAAGTACGTTGTACAGTTCCACCACATCTATAGTCAGATGTACTGAAAAAATAGCCCCTAAATACTACAACTACGGAGCAGCTTTGTACTACTTCTGGCAGCCTCTCCTCTGTCGAGCGTGCTCAGTAAGAGGCAGAGGAAGAGGAGGCTACCGACAAGCTGGACAACTGCAATACGGTGCCTTCCTCTGCTGCACCTTCAGCGATGCTCACCTCAAATGCCCTCTGCCGCTCTAGACGAACCCACATGAAGTGGTGGTTCTCCTCATAAATCTCCTGATTCATTGCCTATGCGGCGGCGTGCGCGGCAGCCACGGTGGCGGTAAGGCTCTCTGGTTCTCAATGTGGCACTCCTCCTCCTCCCGCAGGAACTCGGTGTATCACGCAAGCTCGTTGAAGCATGTCCATGCCTCCACCTCCGCCTCCTGCCTTCGGGTGGCGTTGACAGAGCGGGTGACGACCCTGACAGTCGACGGTGGGCTAGCGGCCACGGCGGCCGATGATGGGGTGGCAACGAAGACCACCACCTCCCGCCTTCGGGCCGCGGTGGCGGAGTGAGTGATGGCCAGGGTGTCATGCAGTGGGGTGGTGGCCACGACGACCACCTCTCGCCTTCGGGTCACGGAGGCAGAGGAGGAAATGGCCCTGGCTTTCGATGCTGGTGTGGCGGCCACGGCGGTAGACGGTGGGGTGGCGGCAACGACAGCAAGCAACAGCTGCCGACGGGCAGCGGCTGCGGAGCGTGTGGTGGGTGTTTGATACGTGTCCAATGTATATATGATTTTTGATTGTTCCATGTTGTTATATTATCATTCTTGGATGTTTTACAATCATTTATATAATTTTTTGGACTACCCTGTTGACATAGTGCCAAGTGCCAGTTATTGTTTTCTGCTTGTTTTTTACATTGCGGAAAATCAATATCAAACGGAGTCCAAATGCAGTCAAACTTTTTGTGGACTTTTTTTGGACCATAAGACACCAAATGGGCCACAGAAGCACCTGGGGGGTGCTCCGAGGATGGCACAACCCACCAGGATGCGCCTGGGCCCATAGGCATGCCCAGGTGGGTTGTGCCCACCTCCATGGCCTCCTGCACCGCCTCTTCGCTCTATAAATACCTCCATACTCTAGAAACCCTAGAGGAGTCGTAGAAATTTAGTTCCGGCCGCCGCAATTTCAAGAACCACCAGAGCCAATCTATAGCCCTTTTTCTGTCACTCCACCGGAGGGGAACACGATCATGGAGGGGCTCATCATCCTCATTGGTGCCTCCCTGATGATGCGTGAGTAGTTTACCACAGACCTATGGGTTCGTAGGAAGTAGCTAGATGGCCTCTTCTCTCTTTGTATCTCAATACAACGGCCTCTTGGAGATCTATTTGATGTAATGACTTTTGGCGGTGTGTTTGCTGGGATCCGATGAATTATGAGTTTATGATCTGATTTTCCTTTATTTAATATCCAATCTTGATTATTATAGCCTCGTATTTCTTCTCCGATATTTGGGTTTTGTTTGGCCAACTTGATCTATTTATCTTGCAATGGGAAGAGGTGATTTGTAATGGGTTCGACATTGCGGTGACCTTTACCGGTAATAGAAGGGGCAGAAAGGCACACATTTATTGTTGCTATTAAGGATAAAAAGGAAGGGGTCCATTCCTACATGAATAGATCTTGTCTACATCATGTCATCGTTCTTATTTCATTACTCCGTTTTCCATGAATTAATGCACTAGAGACATGGTGGATAGCGGTCGATGTGTGGAGTAATAGTAGTAGATGCAGGCAGCAGTCGATCTACTAATCTTGGACGTGATGCCCATATACATGATCATTGTCTTGGATATCGTCATAATTATTTTCTTTTCTATCAATTGCCCAATAGTAATTTGTCTACCCACCGCATGCTATTTTCTCGACAAAAGCCACTAGTGAAATCTATGGCACCCGGGTCAATTTTTGAATCATATACTTTCAGATCTCTATTGACATTTGCCTTTTTCTTTATATGCAAATTTTATCTTCAGATCTACATTATCAAAAACCAAAAAATACCTTGCTGCATTTTATTTGCTTTTATTTGCATCTTTCAATCTACTGCAATTTTATCCTATCTGTACGTCACTTTTTGGCATCATTGCCCGGAAGGGATTGACAACCCTTTTAACGCATCAGGTTGCAAGTATTCGTTCTTGGTGTCCAGATATCGTTTACATAGGGTTGCTTGGTTCTCCTACTGGTTCGATAACCTGGTCTCATCACTGAGGGAAATACCTTACGGTTGTTGTCATGCATCCTCCCTTGTTCCTTGGGGAAATATCAACGCATCTCATGCAACATCAAAGGAACTATCCGGCGCTGTTGCCGGGGTGACATCATCAACATCTATCAGGTTCCTAATCAAAAATCTCATCTCCTTGCAATTTATATTATTTGCCATTTGCCTCTCGTTTTCATCTCCCCCGCTTCACAAAAATTTGCCGTTTTTATTCGCCTCTTTTTCGTTCGCCGTTTTCCAGTCTGATCTATCACCTACTTGTGTTCTTGTTTATAATTTCTCAAGATGACGCAAGAGAACACTAAGTTGCGTGATTTTTCCAGTGCCAACAACAATGATTTCATTAGCACTCCGATTGCTCCTCCTGCCACTAGTGCGGAATCTTGTGATATTAATGTTGCTTTGTTGAATATTATCATGAAGATTAATTTGCCGGTACTCCTAATGAGGATGTCGTGTCCCATCTTAACACCTTCATGGAGTTATGTGATATGCAAAAGAAAAAAATATGTGGACAATGATATTGTGAATTTGAAATTATTCCCATTCTCTTTGCGCGGTTGCCCTAAAATTTGATTTTCGTCTTTGCCTCGAAATAGTATCGATTCTTGGGATAAGTGCAAAGCTGCTTTTATTACTATGTATTTTCCTCCTACAAAAAATATTTCCCTTAGAACCCAGATCATTAATTTCAAGCAATTCAAGCATGAGGATGTTGCACAATATTGGGAAAAGATGAAATTGATGCTAAGGAATTGCCCAACTCATGGGTAAATCTTAGGATGATCATACAAAAAAAATTATGCGGGGTTAAATTTTGTTTCTCGAAATCTTTTGGACTCCGCCACGGGTGGTACTTTTATGAAATTACATTGGGTGAAGCCACCAAATTGCTTGATAATATCACAGAGGGGTTCATCAACCTCATTGGTGCCTTTCCGATGATGCGTGAGTAGTTTACCATAGACCTATGGGTCTGTAGGCAGTAGCTAGATGGCTTCTTCTCTCTTTGTATCTCAATACAACGGTCTCTTCACTACAAGAATAGACACATCCGTGAAATTTTGGGCAGAATTAATTTTTTTCTGTCATGCTTACGACACTTCTATGATGATAATTGTGACGAAACCCGGTATTATCACATATGTGGTGGGATCGTACTTCTATGACAAAAAATCATGACAGAAAATGGGCTTTTTGTCCTGGTCGGGCTGGAGACGCATTGTCGGATTTCGGGTTCTGCAAACCCTTGAGCGATTCGAACGATGGGGTGCGCACGAAGAACACTCTCTCCCCAACGCGCTCGCCCGACGATTCCACAGCCTAGCTCGACGAACTTGAAGAACAAAGGACAAAGAGGATTATACTGGTCCGGGCCACCTTGTGTTGTAATACCCTACTCCAGTGTGTGTGGTGGATTGCCTTGTATGGCTGAGGATGAACTAATACAGGGGTTGAATAGCCTCCGGAGGAGAGGTGTTCTTGGGCTCGGGTGAGCTTGTGGTATGGTCAGAGTGGAATGGATCTGATCCCTTCTATGGTGGTGGCTAGGTCCTATTTATAGTGCCCTTGGTCCTCTTCCCAAGTATCGGTGGGAAGGGATCCCAGAACGGCCAAATTTGAAGGGGAATACCAATTACAAGTTATCCTGACAAAAGTGGTCTTCGCCTGCCAAAGGCTCTGGTGGTGACACCGCGCCGGGCTCCACGATGACCTCCATTCTGCCGCCTTGATGGTCCTTGGTCTTGTTGCACCGATATGGAAACCTTTGCCCAATCCCTCGGGACTCCGCGTCTGTGCTTTCTCCCTTAGCACCAAATGGGAAATTGGCACACTACGCCTGCTGGAGCCCGCCTGGCCTTGGACGTCATGGCTCACGTCACGTGAACCTCGCGAGGTGCACCTTGCCTAGATATATCCGCTCCTCAGGAGCCAGCCTAGAGAGGCTACCCCTAGGGAGGTCTTGTTGTTGTCCGCCTCGCAAGGCTTGGCCCCTCGCGAGGGTCTTGAATTGTGGTTGCTGAAGTTGGGTCATACCAGATCGCTGATTGAATCACGTTACGGACTACAGGCAGGCAAGTCTGGGTACACCCGTTCCCAGGACGCCGATAGTAGCCCCCGGGCCCAAGGCGCGCTCGAACTTGGCTACGAGGCGAAGCCAAAGGGGCAAGGGCGAAGCGCCGCGAGCCCCAACCGCCTGTGGCCATGGTTGACACGTGGCAGCTTGATTGGATGTGGGCGTCTCCACTTCTCCACGCCACCTCGACAACTGCCCGATTTGACCAGACCCTGCTGCAGGCACAGAAAAACCATCATTACGTGAGATCGTGGAGGCCAGCGGTTGGCCTCCTCCAGGCTATAAATGTGGAGGGGATGAAGCCCCTGTTGCTCATCTCCTTCTCCTTGTCTCCCTCCTCTTTTTCTTCCTCCCTTCTTCGCCCTCTTGTTGCAGCTTCCATGGCGCTACCTAAGAGGTCCTCCGCCGCGGAGAAAGGGAAAGCCCGCCAGGAAGAATCTAACTTGCTGCAGCTCAAGAGGGGGCGGGGCCGCCCCTACAAGCGCATTGCCACCCTTGCAGCGGTGCTTTAGGGTCACGGGCGCACTCTTTCTGGGGTTGGTGCCGCCCAGGGCGGTCGCGAAGGCACCTCTTCCCGTGCCAGGCGCCGCCCTCACCGTGGCAGCCCCTTCACCGCAGGAAGGCGCGTCGTGGTCGCCCAGCCTCCTCGGCCAGGTTTCCATTCGTCCGAGGCGTTCTTGGAGTTCGTCGTGTGGCAAGAGAATCTGGCCGGCGCTTGGCTCCAGCTGCTGCGTTTCTTCACCCACGAGCTGCCGGCCGAGGGTCTCGATGGCCTCGGGCTGCAGGCCGATGGCTCCTGCAGCAAAGCATCTAGGGTTGTGGTGGAGATCTCTGCTGCGGGCAACGTGGCCCTGGCCCATGGTTGGAAGACGTTCGCCCGCGCACGCGGCATGGGCAGGCGATGCACCCTCCACTTCAAGTACAATGGTGCTAGAACCCTCTCCGTGAGGGTGTTTGGGGCGGACGATCGCCGTTCAGGATGCTGCCCCGAAGACAGCAGTGGCGACGACGGGCTCGACCTTGGTGTCGGTTGAGACGAGGCTACAGGTTGGCTTGCCCTTGGTGACGGTCGTGACACGTCCAGTGGCGGCGGCTCCTCTACCAGCGAGAGAACCATCAGCAGTGGTTATGACCAACCACTGCGCCACCGGGCTTGCTTCGAGATCGGCAACGGGTCGTCCCGCCGCCGCGCGGCTGTGAAGCGCGAGGAGGACTCGACTGAGTTGAGCCCAGGAGGCACTTGGGGCCGGATCGCGTGAACTGCTACAGCCGTGCGACTCGCTTTTGTTTAGCTTTCCTTTCTCCCTGCATTTCAAGAAATGGTAGGTTGCCCGATTGGGGCGTGTACTGAACTTTGACGCCTATGCTGTTATGTTGTGTTTTATGCTCTCATGCTATTTTTGGACATTTATGTGCCCCGCGAGGGTAGAGGGGCGACATAGCTTGATACGCTCGAGGATAATGTGAGGGTGCGTCTTCCGGCATCTGGAGAAGCTTCCTTGCTGCCGGCATGGGCGCAGCTAGCCTTGGAGGGGGCCTCTACAAAATTTGTTAGGGGACCCGTTGGATACCATGTTCCTTCTTGCACGAGCCCTCAGGCGTGGGATGATCATGGCTTGGCGCACCGCATTGCGGTACCCGGGGGGCATGGACCTGAGAGGGGTGCACTGATGGGCCTCGAACCCCTCGTTGGTTACCCCAAGTGGAAGGTGTAAGATGCAGTAAGTAGAAGTGTTTTCCCCTAGGAAAGATGCCAAGGATCGAATCCCCAGAGACTCCTAGGTTCAACAAGTAGGTGTCAATTGCTAACGACGCAATTAGCAATCAACATGGACCTGCACACAGATACAAATAACTTTGCTCCCAACGAGTACAGAGAGGTTGTCAATCTCTCCGGCCTTGTAGTTGACAAAGGGTTAAAAGCAATATGATAGTAGTGATAGATAGTGTTTTGCAATAGTAAGTAAATAGCAAAAAGTAAATAGTGGATGTGATCAATGATGGTAATATGGACCGGAGTCTCATGATGTTCACTAGTGATGTCTCTCTCCCAAAAGACGATAAAACTGCTATGTGAGGTAAACAAATTACAGCTGGGCAATTGACAAGACCACGAACGCAAACCAATGCTGACTACATTGCAAGAAAGGTTGAGATTCAAAGCATGGGCGGTACGCCAAAGTAAGTAGACCGAAATCCATCAATATCTATTACTAATCATCCACCTTGAGATATCTATCCAGAACATCTCGCTGGTATTAAGTTGCGAGTCCCACCCATAGTGTAAACTCAATGCAACAGACAACTGTGTTAAAAGAACTTTGCGTAAAGTAAACAATCCTTGCACCCGCGGGCACAAGCACCGTTGTTTTCCCCCTTGTGGCAACAGCACATCCCCTAGACTCATGTTTCTGTCACTCAAGCTAGTCATCGAGGGGCATGAACCCACAATCGAGCATAACGTTCCCTCTTGGAGTCACTTCCTATTACTCGGCCAAAGCAATAAATAACAATGGAGAACATGCAAGAATTACTTATGAACTAAAATATAAAAGAGGTGAATCAAATATATTACTCATGATCAATCTGAACATAATCTCATAATCCATCGGATCCCAGCAAACTCAACATAGCAACAGCATAAGGATTACATAGGTGCCTCGATCATGTAGGGCAGCTCACGAGGACTAATTCGTGAAGCACAAGAACGGGAGGAGAACATCACATAGCTACTGGTCATGGACTCATGGTCCAAGGGAGACTACTCACGAGTCATCCGGGAGGCGTCCATGGTGGTGGAGAAGCTCCCGGTGGTGATCCTCCCCTCCGGCAGGGTGCCGGGAAGAGTTCTCCTGGTGCTCTCGATCTTGGAAGCGGCGGCGGCGGCGGAACAGAGATGGGATCGCGAAAAGGGTTCCTGTTCTGAGGGTTACGGAGGACCCTTTAAATATATGCCAAAGTAGGGCACAGGGGGAGCCTCGGGGGGCCCAGGCGCCCCCCCGGCGCGGCCCAGGGGGGGCGCGCCCACAGGGCGCCTAGAGCCCCTGTGCCCCCCCCCCCAGGCTGCCCTTCGGACGCAGTGTTGTTTCCGGTTCGCTGATTTTTTATATAATTTTTCTGGATTTTTCTGGGCAGTTCTCGAAACGTGAAAACCTGAAATACAAAAATAGCCTAAAACAGAAACTGGCACTGGGGTGCACTGGATTAGTAAGTTAGTCAAAATATTATCAAATGTGTATGGAAGTGTATGAATATCATTGCAATATCACCCAAAAGTGGCATGGAGCAAGCAGAAATTATAGATACGTTTTGGACGTATCAACATCCCCAAGCTTAATTCCTGCTCGTCCTCGAGTAGGTAAATGATAACAAGAATAATTTCTGTGGTGACATGCTATTAACCATATAGGACTTTCTCATAGTCATATGACAAAAGCTTACTGAGACAATGATTCTATAGTAATTAAGTTGTCTCAAGAGAAAATCACAAATGACTGAAAGTTTTACAATATGAAACTAAAACATCAAAAAGATTTGCAATGAACATGATGTGCAAATATGATAAAGTGATATCTAGCTTGCCCCCTTTAGTGATGCAAAACATAAATGCAAGGGCACCTTCAAGGTTTAAGTGATGACTAGATACAATCATTTCAGAATAAACGATATCACAATCATGCAAAAGACAATGCTACTTTGGGACAATGCACATTACACTCAGAATGACAATCATACTCTCAGTAGTTGGTGCTTCAACATAAAGGTAAAAGAAAGGTTAAGTGCTAGAGCTTTTTATTTTGAAAACATGGAAGCAATTGTGTCAACGGTAGTAGTACTTCATATGTGTCATGTATAAAACATCCTATAAGTTGCAAGCCTCATGCATCGAATACCAATAGTGCTCGCTCCTTGTCCTAATTAGCTCGGATCCCCATGGGTTATCATTGCATTGCATATGTTTTAACCAAGTGTCACAAAGGGGTACCTCTATGCCACCTGTACAAAGGTCCAAGGAGATAGATCGCATTTGATTTCTCGTTTTTGATAAATCTCAACTTGAGGACATCCATACCGAGACAACATAGAAAATAGATGATCGACTCCTCTTTAATGCATAAGCATATTCTCATGAGAGATTGAGGATTAAGGTCCAAGCTAAAACTTCCACCATGATGCATGGCTTTGGTTGGCGGCCCAATGTTCTTCTCTAACAATATGCATAGTTATTCAACCCACGGTAAATCACCCTTACTTCAGACAAGACGAACATGCATAGCAACTCACATGATATTCAACAAAAGTGTGAAAGTTGATGGCATCCCCAGAAACATGGTTACCGCTCAGCAAGCAACTTATAAGAAATAAGATACATAAGCAACATATTCTTTACCACAATAGTTTTTAGGCTACTTTCCCATGAGCTATGTATTGCATGGTAAGTTTGCTTAGTACAGGTGGAGGTTAGCAAAAGACTGGGAGCGACCAACTAAGAGAGCAATGACGGTCATAATCATGCAGAGCGACAAAGCAATATTGAATCAGGCATGGTAGTTATATCTCTACTTAGAAACAAAAGATCATCAAGGCTTGACAGACTTTCTTTACAGTCTTGAATATGCGTGAGCATACGCCAAGTCAATCAAAATAAATTCTCGAAGGAAGATATTACTAAACCATACCATATCATAGGCATACAAACCAAGTTGGTATTCCAATAACACATTGGGAACCCCCCGGCTATTTGAGATTAACCAAAAGAAAACCTGAACTACTAAGCACCATCATGAAAGTAGCATCTTTATCATAGACACATTAACCCATGCAACGGAAGCAAAATCTCTTAATAAGGTGAGCATGGTAATTAAAGAGAGTTCAAGCAACCAACTAAATAGAAGCTCTTGAAAGGATAAGCATGAATACTAAGAGCAGAGCACGATAGTAGCTATTAAAAGACAAAGAACACACACATCATAGATAGACATGAAAATTCTATGTAATGTTCTAGGTAGAGGTGGAGCGTGTTTCTCTCCCACATAAAGGAATGCTGAGTTCCGACTCGTTATGAAAAACTAAAAAGAAAACTAAAAGCAAGACGCTCCAAGCATAGCACATAACACATGAAGTGATAAAAATATAGCGAAACGAAAGACAAACTGATAATGTTGATGGAGAAGGGGATGCACGGGGGCATCCCCAAGCTTAGACGCTTGAGTCTCCTTGAATATTTCTTGGGGGTGCACGGGGGCATCCCCAAGCTTGAGCGCTTGACACTCCTGAATCTTTTTATCATCTTCCCTCGCACACTTGAAAACTCCCTTCATACATAACTCTTCATAATCTGATTAGCGAGGTTAGTACCCTTAATAAAATAATTATACCTTGCTGGAAATAAGGATATTCTTGAAGTTCTACTGTTTCTTAAGATTGCCAAAAGGTTTTTGCAAAGAAAAAGCAAGTTCTTAATTTGCAAAGTGAAGGTAAGGCAAAACAGGACAGAATCTGTGAAAAACAGAACAGCAGGCAGTAATTGACCTGTTCGGGATACTTCTGCAACTCAAATCAAAAAACTCAGAACTGACGCACGAAAGACAATTATATAGAGAACGCTGTCGAAACAATTCAGACCAAAAAGATGATCTGGTGATTTTATACGAATTTCTCTATCCAAGGACAGAATCTGTTTCCTGGACAGCACCTCACAACTTTTGAACTTTCTAGCAATCAGAGGCTATACTTGGCACAAATATGAAAAGCAAAGATACAATGATGATGCTACAGCAGTAAACAACATCAAGACACAACAAAAGCAAAAAAATTATTCATGTGGGCTGCCTCCCAAAAGCGCTTTCTTTTATGCCTTTAAGCTAGGCATAATGCATAGAGGAATCAATAATCATCATAATAATCGGAGTTATAAATGGGTTCAAATGATTCCTCAACAAGTTCATTCTTGTTCCTTCTAGGAAAGGGGTACACACCTTTTTCCTTCCAGCGTAAGCGGATTTGTCCCTTACCTATATCGATGAAGCCTTTAACTGCTCGGAGGAAGTCCCTTCCAAGCACTATATTTCCTTGGTTTGGCTCCACGATGAAGAAATCAATCATTGCAATCCCTTTAAGGAATTTAACTGGCACGTCTTTTATTTTTCCCTGGATTTCAGAAATATCTCCATTAGTATGTTCATGATAAGATGGTAGTATATCCATATTAAATTTTAAAGAATCATGAACAGTTTTTGGCATAGTAGAAACCATAGATCCAATATCACAATAAGCAAGGAAGTCTTGATTAGAGATGCTAATCCTAACAAGAGGCTCCCAGTCATTATCTATTGCCAAAATATCTCTCTTATTGGGTTTGGGTTTATCTACCTTTATTAAGTCTAGAGCATCCATTCTCTTTTCAATAGTAGCAAGTCTATCTATGATAGTATCAAAATTATGATCATAAACAAAGTAACTAGATAGACCATGTATAATTTCAAGAGCTCTAGCTTCATCACACTCTTGAAATCTCCCTCAGCTATAATGTCAAGGGAGTGTTTACACCATTTAAAAAGACCATGGTAAAAATTTCTAAGCACAATTTTTATAGGTATCCAAGGCATAATTCTCCTATGTGCATCAGAAATTCTGTCCCATGCCTTCTTCATATTTTCTCCATCCCTTTGATGGAAATCTAGAACTTCTGATTCCCTCAAAGCACCAAATCCTAACATGTTTGGCTAAACAGAAAGGATTTCTAATAAAAAGGCAAAATAATTTTTTTTTGTGATTTTCGATAAAAAGGAACTACAGCAAAAATGAAAAGTAAACTAACAAGACTAAAAAGAAAAGGTAAAAGATAGCATGCAACTCCACTATCCTGAAGAGTGGAGTCCCCGGCAACGGCACCAGAAAATACTCCTTGATGGGACTCGAACCCCTCGTTGGTTACCCCAAGTGGAAGGTGTAAGATGCAGTAAGTAGAAGTGTTTTCCCCTAGCAAAGATGCCAAGGATCGAATCCCCAGAGACTCCTAGGTTCAACAAGTAGGTGTCAATTGCTAACGGCGCAATTAGCAATCAACGTGGACCTGCACACAGATACAAATAAGTTTGCTCCCAACGAGTACAGAGAGGTTGTCAATCTCTCCGGCCTTGTAGTTCACAAAGGGTTAAAAGCAATATGATAGTAGTGATAGATAGTGTTTTGCAATAGTAAGTAAATAGCGAAAAGTAAATAGTGGATGTGATCAATGATGGTAATATGGACCGGAGTCTCATGATGTTCACTAGTGATGTCTCTCTCCCAAAAGACAATAAAACAGCTATGTGAGGTAAACAAATTACAGCTGGGCAATTGACAGGACCACGAACGCAAACCAATGCTGACTACATTGCAAGAAAGGTTGAGGTTCAAAGCATGGGCGGTACGCCAAAGTAAGTAGACCGAAATCCATCAATATCTACTACTAATCATCCACCTTGAGATATCTATCCAGAACATCTTGCTGGTATTAAGTTGCGAGTCCCACCCATAGTGTAAACTCAATGCAACAGACAACTGCATTAAAAGAACTTTGCGTAAAGTAAACAATCCTTGCACCCGCGGGCACAAGCACCGTTGTTTTCCCCCTTGTGGCAACAGCACATCCCCTAGACTCATGTTTCTGTCACTCAAGCTAGTCATCGAGGGGCATGAACCCACAATCGAGCATAACGTTCCCTCTTGGAGTCACTACCTATTACTCGGCCAAAGCAATAGATAACAACGGAGAACATGCAAGAATTACTTATGAACTAAAATATAAAAGAGGTGAATCAAATATATTACTCAAGATCAATCTGAACATAATCTCATAATCCATCGGATCCCAGCAAACTCAACATAGCAACAGCATAAGGATTACATAGGTGTCTCGATCATGGAGGGCAGCTCACGAGGACTAATTAGTGAAGCACAAGAACGGGAGGAGAACATCACATAGCTACTGGTCATGGACTCATGGTCCAAGGGAGACTACTCACGAGTCATCCGGGAGGCGTCCATGGTGGTGGAGAAGCTCCCGGTGGTGATCCTCCCCTCCGGCAGGGTGCCGGGAAGGGTTCTCCTGGTGCTCCCGATCTTGGAAGTGGCGGCGGCGGCGGAACAGAGATGGGATCGCGAAAAGGGTTCCTGTTCTGAGGGTTACGGAGGACCCTTCAAATATATGCCAAAGTAGGGCACCGGAGGAGCCTCGGGGGGCCCAGGCGCCCCCCCCGGCGCAGCCCAGGGGGGGCGCGCCCACATGGCGCCTGGAGCCCCTGTGGCCCCCCAGGCTGCCCTTCGGACGCAGTGTTGTTTCCGGTTCGCTGATTTTTTATATAATTTTTCTGGATTTTTCTGGGCAGTTCTCGAAACGTGAAAACCTGAAATACAAAAACAGCCGAAAACAGAAACTGGCACTGGGGTGCACTGGATTAGTAAGTTAGTCCAAATATGATCAAAAGTGTATGGAAGTGTATGAATATCATAGCAATATCACCCATAAGTGGCATGGAGCAAGCAGAAATTATAGATACGTTTTGGACGTATCATGCGCTAATCAGAAGCTCGAATGAGGGCGCCTCGCAAAGGTCAAGGAGGCCAAAGTACTGGGGCGAGAGGGTTTTGGTAAGGTGTGCCCGTGACATGAGCTGGCCAGCATGCGGACACGGACAATCCTGCTTAGCCCCCATGCGCGATGCGCGAGGGAGAGTGTCATGCAACTGTCATTCTCCCTGAGGCAAGAAAAAGGGGCGAACAAAGTGGGGAGGGGGGAAACTCAACCAAGCAACCGAGGGACACCAGAACTCCAAATTCATTGAAAGATCACAACCAGATACAGAAAGCAAATGAGCAGCTGCGTCCAGCACCTAGTCTAGTCTTCTCACCAGCGCGGCGCTAAGTGTTGCCACTAGGACGTGGGAGGTAGCCCCGAGGCCCGAGGGCTGCCCTCCGGAGACTCCAGGGTGTGTACAGCCCCACCCATTATTACGTGAGAGTGTCACGGGCGGAGACCTTCACAGGCACTGGGCCTTGCTTCACAGGCATAGGGCCTTGGTTTCACAGGCACTAGGCCTTCCTTCATGGGTAGAACTTTCGGAGGTGCTGGATGTTCCAGGCGTTCTCGATGGGGACGCCGTCCCCCGTCTCCAGGCGTAGTGCGCCAGGCCTGGAGACGTGGGAATCCTGAATGGGCCCTCCCACATGGGTGAGAGCTTGTGCGGCCCTTCCCTCGAGAGCACCCGCCTCAGGACTAGATCTCCCACCTCGAGCGTCCTGAAGCAGATGCTGCGGCAGTGGTACCGCCGCAGCGCCTATTGGTACCTTGCTGCTCGGAGCGAGGCTTGATGCCGCCACTCCGCCGCCAACACGAGATCCATCCCCCTGCGCGTCGTCCTGGCGTGCCTCGTCAAACGCCAAGACATGCGCAGAGTGATGTTTAACCTCGTGAGGGAGAACTGCTTCGGCTCCGTAGACGAGGAAGAACGGGGTCTTGCCTGTTGGCTTGGTGGCGGTGGTGTGGATAGACCACATCACGGACTGGAGCTCGTCGTGCCAGCACCTGCCGCATGCCTCGAGCATCTTCTTGAAGGTCCTCGCCTTGAGGCCTCTCAGGACCTCCGCATTGGCGCACTTGGCTTGCCCGTTGCTCCTGGGGTGTGCCACTGAGGCGTAGCATATCACGTACCAAGGTTAGCACAGTATGTCTTGAAGAGGTTGCTAGTGCACTGCAAGCCGCTGTCAGCGATGATGCAATTAGGGACCCCGAACTGGCTCACGAGGCCCTGATGAACTTGACCGCCAAGCCGGCGGGGATGGTGCACACTGGCTCCACCTCTGCCCACTTGGTGAACTTGTCGATGGCGACGTAGAGGTAGCGGTAGCCCCTGGGCACTCGAGGGAATGGCCCCAAGATGTCCACCACCCATACCGCGAACGGCCCTGAGAGCGGGATAGTCTAAAGGCCCTGAGTGGGCTGGTGGATCTGCTTGGCGTGGAACTGGCAGGCTTCACAGGATTTCACCAGCTCGGTAGCGTCGCTGAGCACTGTTGGCCCATAGAATCCACTACGGAATGCCTTGCCCACCAGGGTGTGCGAGGACGAGTGATGCCCACAGTCCCAGCTATGTTTGTCAGTTAGCAGCTCGTGCCCTGTTCCCTGGAGATGCATCTCAAAGAAACGTCATTGGGTGGTTTTCGGTACAACTCACCGTCGTGGAGGCAGTAAGTCGTGGCCTGCCGGGCCACACGCTCTGCGTCCTCCTCCTTCTCCGACAGGGTTCCCTACAGCAGGTAGGCCTTGAACTCCTGAGACCAGCACCCCTCCCGGGGCTCGCGATCAAGGAGCAAGCGCACTCCCAAGGTTGGGCCACAGGCGGGAGCTCCCGAGGTTGGCGGAGGGGGGAGCTCCTCCTGAGGCAGTGTCGGCTCCGCAGCCGAAGGGGCCGCCGAGGGCTTGAAGAGCCGTTCCACGAAGACGCCGGGCTCCTGCGGCTGGCGCTTGGATGCCCTCTTGGCGATGTCGAAGTCGATAAGCTTGATGCGGTAGTTGTTGCGGGTGCCGAAGGTGACGGGGAGCCAAATCTGCCCCATGGGGTTGGTGGAGCCGTCGATGACCCCGGAGAACGTATTGGTGGGGCGGAGCCGTTCGGGCGACACATGGAGCATGCCAAATGCTTCCGTGGAGAGAACGTTGAGCCCAGCCCACCATCGGTGAGGTTCTTGGTTACCACCACATGGCAGATGGTGGGGGTGCGGAGCATCGGCAGCGCTCCTGCACCAGCGGTGATTACCGGGTGGTCTCCGGAGTCGAAGGTGAGGTTGGCCTCTGGTGCGGCCCATCCTGGAGGGGCCCCCTTTGAGGCTCAGATTGAGCCACTTGATAGAAGAATTGCTTGACGTGACAATCCGAGGGCGGCGCCTGAGAGCCGCCGAGGAGGGTTGCGACTTCGTGGGGCGCCGGTGCCGGAAAGCGCATGATGAAGAGACCACGCAGCTCCTCCCAAGAGGCCACGGACGACTCTTGCAGTCTAAAGAACCAAACGTGTGGCACGCTGGTGAGGGCCATGGGGAGCCAGCTGGCCATGACCTTGTTGTCGCTGCCAGTCACTGAAAGGGCCTCCTCATATGCCTGGCGGAAGACAGCCGGATCTGCCGCTCCGTCGTAGTGAGGCGGAATTTCCGGCCTAAACCTGAGTGGCCACTGCACCTGTCGCAAGGTGTGGGTGAAGGCTCAATGACCCGCGACGCCACCGCATGCGCCCATCGAGCCGGCTGGAGAGACGACGCTTGCCATGGGAGCTTGGCGGATGGAGAGCGAGGCAGTTGGAGAGGCGGATGTCGAATTTCGGGTTCCGCAAACCCTTGAGAGGTTCAAACTATGGGGTGCGCATGAAGAACACTCTCTCCCTAGCGTGCTCGCCCTACGATTCCACAGCCTAGCTCGACGAACTCGAAGAACCAAGGGACACAGAGGATTATACTGGTTCAGGGCACCTTGTGGTTTAATACCCTACTCCAGTGTGTGTGGTGGATTGCCTTGTATGGCTAAGGATGAACTAATACATGGGTTGAACAGCCTCCGGAGGAGAGCTGTTCTAGGGCTCAAGTGAGCTTGTTGTATGGTCAAGGTGGAATGAATCTGATCCCTTCTATGGTGGTGGCTAGGTCCTATTTATAGTGGCCTTGGTCCTCTTCCCAAATATCGGCGGGGAGGGATCCCAAAGTGGCCAAATTTGAAGGGGAAAAGCTAGTAGAAGTTATCCTGACAAAAGTTGTCTTCGCCTGCCAAAGGCTCTAGTGGTGACGCCGCGCCGGGCTCCACGATGACCTCCATTCTGCCGCCCTGACGGTCCTTGGTCTTGTTGCACCGATATGGAAACCTTTGCCTGATCCCTCGGGACTCCGCGCTTGCACTTGCTCCCTTAGCACTAAAGGGGAAACTAGCACACTGCGCCCGCTGGCGCCCGCCTGGCCTTGGATGTAATGGCTCACGTCACGTGAACCTCGCGAGGTGCACCTTTCCTAGATATCTCCGCTCCTCGGGAGCCAGCCTAGAGAGACTACCGCCAGGGAGGTCTTACTGTCGTCCGCCTCGCGAGGCTTGGCCCCTCGCGAGGGTCTTGAATTGTGGTTGCTGAAGTTGGGCCGTACCAGGCCGCTGATGGAGCCACGTTACGAGCCGCAGGTAGGCAAGTCTGGGAACCCCCGTTCCCAGGACGCCGACAGCTTCTACCTGACATTCTTTGGACCGTCCATGACGGAAAAAACCATGGTAGAAGTGAGGGCGAGGAAAATATCGGGGAGTTCCCGGTTACGGTGGGTGTTCGAGGCCGAGAGATGCACGGAGGGATTGCGCGTTTCTATCGTACAGGTACACGCTTGTGTGCGAGGCATTGCGCTCTAACTGAACCCGAGCGAGGCGTTCGCCTACTCAACCCGAATGATTGCACTGCAGGCTACGCGTTACTGAACCTGAGCGATCTATCGATCTGGCTATTAACTGAACCCGATCGAGCCATTCCTTCGCTACTGCTGCTAACTTAAGCCGATCGAACTTGCTTCCTCTTGATGAACAGTGAGCGTTGTTGGGGTTGGATGAACAGTTCCTAGTCGGGGTTGGACGAACAGGACCCCGTGGTAGTAGCTAGAGGTCGTCGCCGCTGGATGAACAGGACCCCAATCGAGCCGGTTGGGGGTGGATGAACAGTACCCGGTGGAGGGCTGGTTGAACAGTACCCGGTGGAGGGCTGGATGAACAGTAGCTGGTGGAGTGGTGGTTGAACAGTAGCCGGTGGAGGGGTGGTGGACGCTAGATGAACAGTAGCTGGTGCAGGCAAGAGGGAGACGTCGTAGATGAACAGTCGTAGGTGGAGGCTGGTGGAGGTCCACTTTGGATGAACAGTAGCCCATGGAGGCTGGAGCGAGGTAGTAAACGGTGGATGAACAGTAGCCCGTGGAGTCCCGTTTTGCGGTACACCAGACCCCTCCCGATGAATAGGACCCCTGTTTTGACCGCAGGAGGTCGAACACAAGTCCGTTTCCTCCGTTGTGCGGTACGCCAGACCCCTCCCGGTGAACAGGATCCTATTTCGACCGTAGGATTACGAACAAAAGGCCGTTTCCTCCATTCTGCGGTATGCCGGACCTCATTTCGGTTGTTCCATCCAATATGGTTGGCTCCCAATGAACAAGACGCATTTCGTTGCCTCCCAATGAATACGACGCAGTTTCTCTGTTCTAACCCAGCCGATTGGCTGTCGATGAACATGACACCGTCGCTGCTCTCCGCTGCCTCTCCATGTACACGAGCCCTGGCCGTACGTATGCGCGAGTAGGCATTCGAGACCCTGCCCGTATGTACGTACATGGCAGTATTTACTTTGTTGCTACCTGGCTGTACGTACGTGTAGACGACATTGACGGGACTGCGTGACATGCTATGTCCACGCCTCTACTACGACACGTGCCCGTCCTTACTCGGCCACGGTTCATCGCTGCAGCCTAGACAAACCGATCGACCAGTATGTACGTACACGTTCGGGACCAGTCAGACAACCCTATGTACGGTTCGACCGGGTGGGTCCTAGCTGTCAGGGAGGTAAGGAGGCACTTCCTTGTGAGCAAAGATATAGATGGTGGGTCCTAGCGGTCAGGGCGAGAATCATTTTTTGGCCCGTAATATGGACGCACTTCCTTGCGTGCAAAGATGTAGCTGGTGGGTCCCAACAGTCAGAGGGGACGTTTTTTCGGGAAATATGATGGCCCGTCCGGTGAGTCCCTGCTGTCAGGTGGAGGAATCATTATTTTGTGCGTAATAAGGAGTCACTTCCTTGCTGCGGCACGTGGACCCGGCTGTCAGCCTCTTCACATATAGTACTCTTCTGATGGAAGTCGTTCCTCGACCACATTGACTACGCTGCGCCGAGAGCACCGAGGAGGTGGACGACGACATGGCCTGGGAAGGGGACGACGTGGGGCCGTAGAAGACGCGGCAGTGGATGCCCACGCAGAGAGGAGTACGAGGGTTGACGGGTTGGGATGCGGTGTGAGGCTGCCATCGCCGCAGAATAATAGGGGTTGTGGGTGAGTAGAGTGATGGCCTAGCCAGAGGTTGGGGCGGTCAGGCCTACGCGGCAGCAGAGCCGGCCACAGGAGCCAGGAGCAAGCGACATGACCGGTGCTGGTTTGGGCGGCTGGAGCAAGAAGACCAGAGGTTGAAGAAGCACTACGACCCTTGGATGGACATCGTACGGTCACTGCTGCTAGAATCGTTCATATTGACTAAGTTGACAAAGCTCTTCGTCCGCGTCAGTAGGCCCACAAGTCAGCCTCCAACTATAGGTCCAACGGGAGGGGGTATTCATTTTTTTGTGCATAAGAAGGAGGCAGTTCGTTTCGTGCGAAGATATAGCTAGTGGGTCCCAGCTGTCAGCGGGAGGAACGTTTTTTCATGAAATACAGAGGCCCTTCCGGTGGGTCCCTACTGTCAGGTGGAGGAATCATTATTTTGCGTGTAATAAGGAGGCACTTCCTTTCGTGCGACCATGAACCCAGCTGTCAGCATCTCCATGTAGAGTCCTCTTCCGATGGATGTCGTTCGTTGACCATGTTGACAATGCCGCGCCAAGAACTCCAGGGTGGTGGACGACGGTGAGGCCTAGGAAGGGAACGACCCGGAGACGGGGAAGACTCGACAGTAGTTGCTGACACGGTGGGGGGTATGGGGGTTTACTGGTTAGGCTGCTCTCGCTGGAAAATAACAGGAGGTGTGGGTGAGTAGAGGAATGGCCTGGCCAGCGATAGATTAGGGTGGGGCGGTGCGGCCTGTGCGGCAGCACAGCCGGCCACGGGAGGCGGGAGCTGGTAGTCCCATTGGCCCTGGTTTGGGCGGCTGGAGCAAGAATATCAGATATTGAAGAAGCACAATAGTCGTTAGATGGACATCCAACGGCCACTGCTAATAGAATTGTGTGTTGACTATAAGTTGACAAAGCCTTGCGTACGTGTCAACCTAGTAGACCCACAAGTCAGCCTCCAAATTTGTCCCAAACAGCATACAGCCCGAAATTTCTAGCCAGATTCAAATTAATTTAAAAACTAAACATACCTTAATTTAAATCTAATGAAATATTACCCGCACAAAACCAATGAAATTTAAAATATCAAAATCCGAAAGGAAAAAGTATTTTGGAACTAATTGCATGTTTGCCATATTTTTTGATTTTATAGCACATTTATTATTACTTATAGCCCATTTCTTATTACTTATAGCCCATTTTCTAGGCAAGCCCGAATGCATCCCTCCTCTTCTTGAAAGATTATTATGGCCGAGCGGGAAGTAGTAAAGCAAGTAGGCCTACGTTGGTTATTCTGCGAAAAACAAAATAGCTAGGCTAGCCATTTTCAGAAAGGAAAATAAAGTGTGATGGTCATGTTGTAAACATATTAAATAAAAGCCTGGGTTAGATGGGCCACAACTCCCGCACAACCGAGTTGATACCCTTCTCCGTCCCAAAAAAACAAATAATACTACGCACGCTCCTAGGTCCCGGGTGTCTGCGCCTCCTTGTGCAGCTTATTGACTACATTGACAGTGGCGTGCGACCCAGATGTCAGGAAACCATGAGGATGAACCCTTTTTTCTTGTAATAAAGGAGGCACTTGCTTGCCTACTGCCATGATCCTGCGGAGTCCCTGCTGTCATCCTCACCATGTACAGTAATCCCCTTATTCCTCTCGGTTGTTGACCATGCTGACAACACCGGAGGGCGCCGCCACGGCGAGCGAACCAAGGAGGAGGACGATGGTGAGGCCTCGGACGGGAACGAACAGGAGCCGGGGAAGATGCACAGAGTTTTAGGGTGTGATGTGGCCACGATGCGTGCGTGGGAGCACAGCCAGCCGTGGGAGGCGGGAGCAAGCGGTTCCGTCAGTGCTAGTTTGAATTTGGCGGCTAGAGGAAGAAGAGACTTAAGAAACACGACAGACATTGAATGCCAATCCAACGGTCAAGGTTGGCACAATGGTTTGTCGACTAAGCCGGCACCTAGCATACTTTTTTATAGATAGGACGAAAAGAAAAATTGGGCTCATTCTCCTGATAAAATTCCTGAAACTGCGACCGTTCGATCTTGCGTTGCAACTAAAACTGCGAGGAAAATGCGTTTGTCTGCCGTCCTCCACTCAGGGAACATTCACCACATAAGTGACTAGCACCCTTGGTTTTCAACCAAGAGGTCTTGGGTTCGAGTCCCAGGAACCCTCAATTTTGTCTTCCTTCCTTCCTTGGAAAAAAAAGAGAGAAAGAAAATCGAAGACTTGAGAAGGCGTATAGAACAAGCTAATGTACCAGTAAAGAGACGTTGCTGAGTTTTAGAACAAAGAGAGACGTGCTCTTGTAGCTAGTTCGAATCCAAACCTAGACTATGACTATATATGGTGCTATGCTACTCTGCAAGTAATGAAATTGACATATCCAACATTTGCTTCTCCTCTTCTCTACTTACTCTGCCTAGCATCAGAAGCTCTCGCCGCAGCAACCAGGTTCGCTGGCAGCTCGTCCACCTGCTCTTCAGCAGGCAACAACCAGATATGTGCCAAGTCGCCACCCATACCATCGCCTGTGGGTCTCATCACACACCCGCCGGCACACGCACCGCAGCCGGTTGCTCATCGCAACCCGCTGCCGTTGGTGTGGTGCCACTGTTGCAAATCACGTAGAGTCATCCATCGCGTCTCAACCACAATCCTTAACCCTGGCCGAGTCTTCTACAAATGCCCGAATCATGGGGTAATAATATGTTTAAGTGTTGTTCCGCTGCTTTCAGTTGCTGATTTTTTTAATAGTTTGGTTGATGATCTTCCAATTTGATTCATGCAGAAAGGGGAAGATTCATGTGATTTGTTTTTTCTGGGAACTTGCTGATGTGGGGGAATGCAACTACGCGGATTATTTGGTTAGCCGAGGAATCCCAATACCAGCAGGTTGGGGTGTTGGACAAGTAACTGAAGAAACGGTAGAAGAGGAAGATGCAGAGCGGGAGGTTAAAGATGCAGTTCCTCTGATCATGGCCAAGCAACAGCTGATGTACGGCCTTGACAGCAATGAGGAGATGAAAGAGCTTGTAAAGATAATGGGCAAAATCGATGTGCTCTATAGGATGATTGTCTCTTTATTTGAAGTGTATGTAGCACTCATGATGTATTCAGTGGCTACGACATGAGCACTTTGCTGAAACTAGTAATGAATTAAACCTGTTTAGCGTGCTCGGTGTAGTGTTGTGAACATCTAATGATTTCTCTTAACGGAAATCGGGGGGCATCCCCTTTTGCTCATAAATAAATAAATAGTAGAGGCCCTTTTGCTAATAAATAAATAAATAAATTAGCAGAGGCCCTGTCGGGTCAGCTTTGTTCCTATTCGAAAACGTCTAGCAACTTGCAGTCCAACAGTAAACTATATCACCAAATACAAGTTTCACAGCCAAATATGAGTACAACTAAACAACAATGGCATCATGATTTAGTTGTCATACAATCACCACACAAATCAACATACATAATAAGTGATGTTCTCACAGCAAAAAGCTAAACAACAACTTCATGAGGTTTCAGTTGTCATAGCAAAAACAATTTCACATAGTAGATAAAAACATCTTTTGACAGGCAAATATGACAAAAACAATCTAATCATCATCTGCAGCAGCAGCGTCAACATCTTCGCCATGTGTATCAGTCTGAATCATAATTCTCCCCAGTGTCATCTTCTTCTTCATCGTCAATGTCCTCGAATGTTGGCTTCTTATTGATCAACTCTCGTATCTCCACATCCCGACAGGCAACCTTTTCGCCGGTATCATTGACGTGATGGTTCTCAAATATATTAGGAACATCTGTGGAATCTTCTACATCAGGAGCAGTGTAAGCATCATCTTGTTGTGCAACTTCATTAAATGAATTCCTCTGCTCAAACCTTTGCACAACTCTCCAGTCATCGCTACGTGCAAATGTGTCTTCCAGGAAAAATATATGTGTTGCTTGATTTGCCAAAATAACAGGCTTGTCGGTCTTGTACGCCGCCTTGACATTGATGGATTGGAAATAATCATGAGCTCTGGGTTTTGTGATCCTGGAAAACAGGCTATACCAACGATCGTACAACAGAACCACATACGGATGAACCTCAAAACTGGAGATACTGCAACTGATCAATGTATGTTATTTTCGCATACATTTCAGTTGTCTCTTCGCCATACGTATCCGTGCTCATGATGGTATTGTAGCGCGCATCTCCAACTACACAAGATTCATAATGTCTTACCCGAGTATCACGACCCATTGCTAATGCGTAAATGGAATCCTTAACTGCCTGCCCATCCTCCCGCATCTTCTTAACCTATGGTTAGAAAATAAACAAGCTGATCATCTTATGTACTCAGTATATTAAAAAACCTGACAGTGCAATTCAAAAGCTTACATGGCTCTTGAACCATTTCGCAAATCCTGCCGTAACCAGTTTGTCAATGTTTCCTAGATTTTGGGGCAGTAACTCCTTTTTGTAGATGTTGCACAACATAGTGATTGTGTCAACCATCTAAATATATAAGAATGTGCTTTAAGTTTAGTAGATTACGATGTATAAGTTACAGTACTTAACACTTACTTGATATAAGGTAGAATCTCAGGACAGTTATTCAACACATACCAAACCATTTTGTCCAAATATTTAGGTTTGTCGCCTTGTCGACTCTTCCCTGTAACTCAAATAGAACAATCAAAAACATTGAGCTCGGGAATATCTACACCCACCTCTTTGCTAAGATGATCAGATGTTTCAATGTATTTTGAGCAGAATGTTAACGCTTCTGTAGCAATGTAGGCTTCTAAAATGGAACCCTTGGGTCTAGCTCTGTGCCTAACATAGCCCTTGAAAGTGCCTAGCCGCCTTTCTGTAGGGTACATCCAGCCATAATGTACTGGACCTCTATGGAGTGCCTCATCAGGTAGATGAACAGCCAAATGCACCATCACATCAAAGAAGGTTGGAGGATATATCTTCTCAAGGTCGCATAGGATAGGTGGTATCTTGTCTCTAAGACGCTCCAAAGCATCTATCCTGATATTTCTGCTCCAGAGTTCCCCATAGAATTGTCCCAACTCTGCAACTGCTCATTATAAGTCAGGGCGGCCAATCCTCTAAGGATAACAGGTAAAACCCTTTGAAGTAGGACGTGGCAGTCATGAGTTTTCAACCCTTGTAACTTGTGTCCATCTACACTGACTCTCGTTCCAGGTTGGAAGCAAATTGCATGTGGGAATCTCACACATGACAGGACCTGGAAGAATTCTTTTATTTTTACCTTGCACAAGATGCACACAGCTGGTGCCATAACCCGTGGTGTACCTTCATCTTCCACCTGCAAATCCCTTCGGATACCCAGGTGTGTCAAATCAATCCTAGATTTTAAGGTATTTTTTGTCTTGCCTTCAATATTAAGAAGTGTTCCAATAATGCTGTCACATATATTGTTTCTCGATGTGCATCACATGAAGATTATGCCGCACATCCAAATATTTCGAATACTCCAGGTCCCACAAAGTGGACCTGCGAGTAAACAACAATCTCTCTTCTGCCCTGCCACACTTCCTTTTCCCGCTACCATTATCAGGATGGTTTCCTGTTGTAATATGCGTCACCTTCTCTAATTCCACTTGCAACTCATCGGCGGTGAGCTTCTTTGGTGCATTACGGTTTTCATGCTTTGCGTTGACCACATATCTTTGGTATTTTCTAGGACACAGCTTGTCCTTGGCAAGGAAACGGCGTTGTCCAATGTAACAGATCTTGCTAAGTATTGCGTATGACAGCGGATTTCGGTCATAGCGAACACATGCATTGTAACCCTATGTCCTTTGCCCTGACATAGTGCCCAAAGCCAGATAATCATGGATGCACCAAATTTTTAACGCCCAAAATGCGGCTATATCTCCTATGTGTCGAGGCACGACTTTGAGGCATAACCACATTTTGGTATGGTCGCAAGAATGGTTATCTTCACACATTCCCATGTAAATGAACAAGGAAGTAAATAGTTGGCTTACAATCGCCACTTCACACAATGATCAAATATCCATACATCATTCAGAGTTCACACAAAGTCCGACTACTGATGGAACCAATTGAAAAGATAACCACCCATTCTATGCCTGATCAGCCCTAGTAGGAACCACTACAGATCATCGGGGTATGTCATGTACATATGCCCACACTCTTCATCGAACTCCAATTGGAGCTCCTAGCCATCGCCTACATCGAAATCAGTTGAACATGCACCTGTGTTTGTAGTAAATCGTGAGTCACGAGGACTCAGCAATCTTGTTCGCGGGTATCAAACCTACCAAAGCTTTTGGGTGTGGGAAAGGTATAAAGTGGGTTGCAGCAAGCACTAAGCATATATGAGGTGGCTAGCTTATGAACTTTCAGAGGGAGATGAGAAGCTACACCAACGATCATAAACTAGTAATGATCACTAAGTGATCCTGTCTACCTACGAGTCAAACATAAGCCCACCGTGTTCTCTTCCCAAACTCCCTCAAAAAGAGGCGATCACGGCTACGCCCACAAGTTGTGTATTTTATTTGAGTTTTTGTGTCAAGTTATCTACAACCGGATATTAACAAACTCCAATCCGCCACATAACCATAGGCACGGCTTTCGAAAGATCATAACCCTGCAGCGGTGTCCCAACTTAGCCCATCACAAGCTCTCACGATCCGCGGAGGTAATTCTCCATATCGGGAAGACTCGACCATCCCCGGAATCCCGGTGCACAAGTTCTTCGAAGAAAGGAAAACTATCCCAAGGAGATCTCCCGGTGGGTCAGACCCGTGTACAGAGTCACGCGCTCTCTATCTATGGACTCATCCGTCTATGCGAAGTGGACGGTAGCCAGAATACCTTGAGTTGCCCTGAGGCGGCACCGCCAACTGCTAGGTAGGTGGACCAACACTCAAGTCGAGCACTGGCCCGGGGTGTTGATTAATAATCCTCGGGTTTATAACTCCCTCGACATGTTTTTTAGTTCTTAGGTAAATGGTAAAACCAAAGTTGGATCTCCTCGTGAAAGCTTTACTTTAAGCAAAGAAGTAAGGGGGGCCATAAACCCCGACCACGTTAGGAACGCAAAATCAAGGAACATAACACCGGTTTATCGGAACTTAATGTGGCATGAGTGGAACAAAACACCAAGCAAAAGGCCAAGCCTTCCACCCATTTCTAAATATACAGGTGCATTCATTAATTAAGAGATATTGTGATATTCCAAAATATACATGTTCCGACATGGAACAATATTCAACTTCACTTGCAACTAACAATGCTATAAGAGGGGCTGAGCAAAAGCGTATCTTAGCCAAACAATGGTTTGCTAAGAAGGTGGGTTAGAGGCATTTCATGGCAGTGTAGGAGGCTGACAAGAAAATAGATAGGCAGTGCGTCATAGCGATGGAGCGAGACAACTAGAAAAGCAAAGATAGAGGTGGTACCAAGGAATGGTCATCTTTCCCGAGATCCCGCTAGGAAGAAGAACGAGTCCATGAAGAAGACAAACAGACGTAGCCGAACGAATCCTCATGAACGCGTCGTTACCGGAACTAAGAAGCAACACCAAAAAGAAGCAAACAACATGATGAACACACAAGCATAAACGTGGCATGTTGCACAATCATGTATGAACAAACAATACTACAACTTAAGTGGATCTCAATATGCAACGCATTGCATATTGACAAAACACCACATTCACATACAGAGTTAGATCCCGATTATGTACCCAACAAGTTTAAATGTTAGTTAACATGGCAAGAGGTGTAACACAAGAAAACTAATTATCTAGGCAATTTAAATGTGGCTGGAAACAACAAACAACAATTCCGAAAAATCCCCATGTTCATATTTCAAATTTGGTGATGTTTTGCCTAAACCATATTTTAGAGTTGTTAAACAGGGAAATAAAGTGCACCAAGTTATTTTAGTCTTTTTCTATCCCAAAAACATATAAAGTTTATTTAAATTTAGAGCCACGGTTATTTAGTTATTAAATAAACCATTTTAGCATGTTATTTAAGAAAAATAATTTAAACAACAAGTTTAAACATTTTAAACAGGGAAGAAAGTTGCAAATTATGAAACTAGATGAAATTCTAAGCATTTTACATATCTAAAGTTTTCACATATGATGCACGGTTGTGGAGTTATTAAGTGCATGAACAATAGGGGGTTTTCTGTAAAACTGGTAGTCTCTGGAAATTAGAAAAAAATGCTGGAACAGGAAAAAAACAACACGGACCGAAACTGTGGGTGGCTGGGCGCTCTCACCCTGGGGCTTGGACCCTCTGTAGAGGAGGCAGGCTTGGGGCAACGGGGCGTGCGGCTGGGCCTTGGAGGCTGCTGGCCCAGGCGTCGTTGAAGGCAGGGGCTCGAGCGGGGGG